>JAUBOC010000170.1:17995495-18009023 GCA_032275365.1 Anablepsoides cearensis | reverse complement strand
ATTTCAGTATCAGATGTATATTATTGGGGCTGTTATTAGTCTTTGAAAACAGTAGAAAACAGTGAAAATAGTACTTTTTAAGCAACCGTGAATTATGTATTTTTTTAATTAGAGACATTTTTTTTATTTTGACAAACTTCTCAGGATGTGTTCCAGATGTTTTAGTCATGTTGATGTTCCAAATAATAATAATAAAGAAATCCATTATTTGTTGCAATTACGGGCCATAATCAGAGCTATGATTTCTTATTAGAAAAAACTTCTCTTTGACTCTAAACATTTTAGGAAATCATGGCTTATGTGAAATTTTTCAGTCATATGTTAAATCATATCAGAGCAACAAAACATATATTCTAAGGTTGTATTTACACCAGATAGTCTGGTAGACTCAATTCAATTGGGGACCAAAACTTAAACTCTGTGAACAACCTGTTCCCTCCCTTGCCTGTGGTGGAGCTGCACCAACACCCACTGAATGAATCAACACAAAATCGTCAGAAAAGAAACTGAGCATAACTTCCTTTTTCACAAAATGTAAACAAACATAGAGTGATGTAAGATTTTGGTGGTTCTAGGACTTATTTTTTGTTTTACGCAAATGTGCCAAACAAACACTCATCAACAATGGACTCAGCATGAGCGGAAAATGAGGTGGAACTGCAGAGAATATTGTTTTCCACACAAGGCAGCTGAGACGGCTGAGGCAGAGTTCACCGCGCTGATCTAACTTCACAGCATTGATGTCCACCTTATACAGACATCGAGCAAGGTGTATACAAGATATGAGTAACTTTATTACTATTATTACTCAAAACGCCCTGCGTTATAGTCCACTTCACACATGCATTCAAACCATACCAGATTTCACTTCAACTGAACTGAGACCTAGGTTTACAGGCAGACCAGAGTTCGCTTTTTTGGTCCACAACAGAATTGGATTACACGTTCACACCTCCCCAAATGACCCAGATTTTCCAGGCAAACAAACTACAGTTTGATTAAAGGGGACTAAACAGGACTGGTGTGAATACACCCTAAGAGTTTATTCAGATTTAAATTAAACTGTTGGCTCAAATATTGTCTGTTTTAGATCTTTTAAACCTTAAATACTGTTGATCATGATATCCTGATTTCATGACAGGAACAGGATGTTGATTTCAGAGATACACAATTTTATCACAGTTCATATCTTACACAGAGGAGAAAAACTATTTATTCATTAATTTATATTGTTAATGTTTGGATCTTTACAAACACTGAATGTGATTGGTTGACAAGTTGGACAAATTAGTGGTGATTTGAAATAAAAGTTGTTCAAAGTAAGCTCTTTTGTTGTGTGAAATATTATCTCCTTATCAAATACACTGTTTTTAAGTAAGTTATAATGCTTTGTGTCGTTCTAAATAAGTCATATTCAATATTCAATAACTCATGTTCAATATTTGCAAAATTGTTCAGAAAACAGCACTTCATCTTTTAACTGCCTGAAAAAAACATAAAAACGTAGTTTCAGTTTTGAAATTGCTTCACTGGATTTCCAAATTAAGTATTGTAGGTGAAATTATGTCTAACAAATTCCAATAGAACAAGTTTTAAATTAGAGGAGACACTCCTCTCTGTGGGTAGAGAAAGGTTCATTTAAAGTCCAAACAGAGTTTGGAACAAATCTAATACTGTGTTCAGATGTTGTAATGAAAGTCTGAAGAGAACCGCTCACCAAACCAAACACTCACCTAAGAGCTAATTAGTCAGGGAGAAGCACCAAACTGACAGCAATTAGAAACCAGGGTAAACTTCAAACGGTTTGCTTCAGGGTTCCAGATAGAAACAACATACCTCAAAGATAAGCAGCCTTTTAAATTTTTTTTACAAAACAATTATTGAGAAAGTACAGAAAAAAAAATCAGAAATAGTAACATAAAAAATGATAAACTGTACAATTACTACAATAACAACTAAAAGTTCTAATCATCTGTAGTTAATAAAGCCTTACGACTAATTTACACTGCTCCGCCATTTGTTTGCACCCCAATTTATACAGTGTCCGCTCCACTCAGATCCACTCCAGTGCGAAACATAGAGGTCCAAGCATTGTGGGCAGGAAATGTGTGATCGCCATAAATCTAGTGACAATTGTGAAAGTCAAACCAAAATAATTTATTCTGTGGAAGACGTATTCCAAACACAGCTGAAACTACATCAATGTTGTCTTTTTTAAACTTCTGATTTCAAAATAAAATTTACAAGTAACCTAAGATTGACTCTTCGCATCAGCCAAAAATAGGATTAAATCTAATTTTGGTGGATCACCACAGGCTCACTGCCACGCTGCTGTGCAGAGCCAGTGTAAATACTCCCATTGATTATATGGTTGCATATTTGCTGCGGAGGTCAGACCGGAGCAGAGTGGAGTGGAACTGCATCTACTGTAAATTAGGCGTTACACCTTGAACATCCTGAAAGTAAAAAATAGTGAACTGTTTAAGTAGAGGCTTTTAGGTGATAATTCAAGCTCCATTTCTCTTTCAAGAAGGAAAGCACCAGTTTGAATTGAACACTGTTGAACAGCACCTTGAACAGCAACCTTTTGTGACTCAGCTACAATACAGTATGGTTCTGTTGTTCCTGTTTACAATTTTATGTAACTATTTTCTGCTACACTCTCTACAATCTAAACTACAGCAAGTAATACATTGATGTCCTTTGTTGCTGAGAGATTTAAATAGTGAGTGTTTGTAGTTTCTGAGATAGGTGTATTTCTGGACTGAAATTAAACAAGAAATGCTAGTAAACCTTACTTTTTTGATGAAAGGTATTTAAGGTTAATGTGGTGGCAGCCATCTTGGATTTTGACACGACAATCCAGCATTTAGTAAAGATTTTGCATTCCTACAATAAATGTAACCAACACGGTAAAATGGAATTAAGTACCTTACTGTCTTTTTTTGTTATTTAGCTCACAAAAGGGATGGACATTAATGGTGGCAGCCATCTAAGTTTTTTACATGGCAACCCAGCTTTTGATAGTGACCTTTCTTATGAGGAGATTCAGCATTACACCAACATGGAAGTAACGTTGCTTATTTTTGAAGTTATTATGCTGGAATGGATGAATGGAGGATATTTCCAATTCCATCTCTATGCATTGCTTCGGGGAAACAATAATAAGAGTTCTGGCTATAAAGTTGAAACCTCATAGAAATGCTTTTCCTTTGATACTCATCTGTCTTCATAATATCACTGCTTGAAACAAGGAGTACTCAAAGTTGGCCTCCATTTACTCCAATTGTTTAAATTATTGTTATCAATTCATGTTTGTCTCAAAGAATAGAGTCTGAGTGGGCCATGTTCCATGCCTCCATTGTCGACTCTGCTTCCCAGAACTGTGGTCACAAGGTTGTCGGTGCCTGTCATGGCAGCAACCCTCAAACCCGTTGGTGGACTCCAGTGGTTAGGGATGCTGTCAGGCTGAAAAGGAGACCCATTGGGTCTTTTTGAAGGCAATTCTGGTCCACCATCCAGTGTCTCACCACCAACATTTTTTTTATGATAGGGATGGTGCACTGCTGGCCTCAAATTGGGATGTTGTGGGTCAGTGGGCAGACTACTTCAAAGACCTCAATCCCACCAGCATGTTTTCCAATGAAAAAGCAGAGCCTGGGGACCCTGGGTTGGGCTTTCCAATCTCTAAAGCTGAGGTCGTTGAGGCGGTTAAAAAGCTCCACAGTGGCAAGGCGCCGGGGGTGGAGGAGATTTGCCCAGAGTTCCTTAAGGCTCTGGATGTGTGGACATCAGGGGCAGTGCCCCTGGATTGGCAGACTGGGGTGGTGGTCCCCCTATTTAAAAAGCGGGACCTCAGAGTGTGTTTCAACTAAAAGGGGATCACACTTCTGAGCCTCTATTCAGGTGTTCTGGAGAGGAGGGTCTGCCATATAGTCTAATCTCAGGCTACTTTCACACTGCAGGTATTAATGCTCAATTCTGATTTTTTTGAAAAAATCTGATCTTTTGTTGTCAATGTTCACATTACATTTTAAATGCAACCTGCATCAGACTCCAGTGTGAATGCTCCATGGCACTGTGTCATGCATACTCAGTAAAACACATGACGTCTCATTCAGCCGGCTTGTTTGTTTACAGAGTTAGCATGGATGCTACTTTTAGCACGTCAAATTTGAAGTTGTTGTTTAATCAGAGCCCATTAAATAATTTTCTGACGTGCTTCTTTAGTTCATTGTTCATATCTGAACCTGCCTCTGACCGGGTGAAGCGAGAGCTGAGCCAAAAGGTGTAGCTCTCGATTTACCGGTCGGTCTACATTCCTACTCTCATCTATGGTCACAAGCTTTGGGTAGTGACCGATAGAATGGGATTGCGGATATTTGTGGCCAAAATGAGTTTCCTCTGCAGGGTGTCTGGGCTCTCCCTTAGAGATAGGGTGAGAAGCTTGGTCATCTGAAAGAACTCAGAGTAGAGCCGCTGCTCCTCCACGTCGAGAGGAGCCAGTTGACGTGGCTCGGGCATCTGGTTAGGATGCCTCCTGGATGCCTCCCTTGTGAGGTGTTCCAGGCACATTTAACTGGGAGAATACCCTGGACACATTGGAGGGACTATGGTTTTCAGTTGGCCTGGGAATGCCTTGGGATTTCCCCAGAGGACCTGTCCCAAGTGGCTGGGGAGAGGGAAGTCTGAGTTTCTCTGCTTATGCTGTTACCCCTGCAACCTGACCATGGATAAGGGGAACAAAATGGATGGATGGGTTTAAGCCACAATATATATATATATATATATATATGCTGTAAAACACAGTACTAAAATTTTCAAAACAAACATATTACACACACATATTATTTTGCACTCTCATCATTTTATATTTGTCATGATCTGTGTATTTTTGGTTACTTAATGCTTTGTGATTTTAGATCAGTTATCTTGTTTTGTTTTTTTCTGCTACTTGTTTTAGTCATGTTTCAGTTTCTTATTTAGCTTCTCTGTTTTCCCTGTGCATTTTCTCTTTTAACCCCAGTCAGCCTCTTCAGTGTTTTTCTAGTCAGTCTGCCACTCACACCTGTTTCTACTCACAAATCAACCCAGGTGACTCGACTTTTCCAATCACCTCTGCCCTTTATATTCAGTCTCTGTTCCACCACTCTCCAATTCAGCAATATGCCTGTTATGTGCTGTCTCTGTCCTCCTGGTGGTTTTCTTCCTGACCCTCTTTGAGTTTTTTATTGTTAGTTGTGTTGCCACGTCAGCACTTTCTTCTTCTTTTGTCAGTTTGATAAACATGTGTATTTTGTAAAGATCCTTGTGTCCAGTCTGCATTTTGGTTCATCCTCTAATGACTGTTAATGATGTTGAAATTCTGTTAAAACAACTATCCTTAAACTCTATAACAAGAGCAAAAACAAAATTTTGGAACCACTAAAGAAAGTGGATAATGTGGCTACAACTTGAAGCATAGACATCAATCCACATAATCTGTCTTCAGTGTACTCAATATTTTTGACTTGTTTGAAGGAAAACTTATACTGTAAAAAAGTGTTTGCTCTACATTGTATTATTTGTTTTATTTTTGTCTTTGCTGAACTTGAGTCATAGGTTGTATTCACACATACACATTTGGTCTACTTTAAATGGACCTCGTTTCCCCTGTTGGTCCAGACCTTTTGTGCAGGTGTGAACTCTGGTGTGGATCAAGCAACCAGACCGAGACCTGCTTTTTGAGGTGGTCTCGGTCTGCTTCCAAACAAACTCTGGTGCGGTTTGCTTAAGTTTGCATCTGGTGTGAATGCAGACCGGACTCGAACCCGAACCAACTACATAAAACGTGTCTTTTTGGACTTCACGGGCCACCGTTGCCAAGCTAAATAAACTGAAATCATACCTGATTCATCGTCTCCTGCTTAGTTCTGCTGCCAGCATGTAGTGGGTCAGAACACGCAGAGCACCTCGTGTCCTTTGGGTTGTGGCACACATTTACTGACGCTGCTCCATAACAAGAATATCATTGCAAAATCCCCATTAAATTAGCAGCTTTTGACATTTTAAATGGTATGGCAGTTGTACTAACAGTACAAATGTGCACATCAGAAACACAGCACGCAGGACTTCCATGTTGTTTTCTGGGTAAGTGCACTCAGTCCCGCCCCCGTCCTTTCTGTCCAATGGGAGCAATGATCATCACCCTTGTGGTTTTGTTTACAACTTATAGTTTGTTTGCAAAAAAAGCACAATGTGAATGCAAACCACACCAAACCAAAAAAAATAAAGTCCACTTTTTGTTCGGACCAAACAAGCGGACCAAAGAACTTTCATAGTGTGAATACACCCATAATTTAAGTTAAACTACAAGGTGCCAAAAGATTTTCACGTCATTTTATCAGTAACTGGTCAAACAAAAAATAAGGATAAAAAAATATTTATACAATCTGTGAGATAATCTGCTGCCAAGCATCATTAAAGTTCATGAAAAGCTTTTATTCATGTTATGTTGATTTGAAGTAATGAATAAGTTCTTAAAGCATCTCTCCTTCAAACAGAACCACTAACACACCCCTGCTGTATTTTATGCCTGAGCAAAGATGCTTTGAATATTTATAAAGGGGACTTTTATTTTTTTGTTTTACTTATCCAAACCAGTGAAAATAAATTAAGAAACCACACACAAGATAATGATGATAAAAATATCAATTCTAATTAAGCAGATTGTTGTGTTGGAGAATGAGAGAGAGAACAGAGGTGGAACAAGGATCCACCTTTAACTCCATTTACACATAAAGGATTTGGTTTCAAACCAGGTCTTCTGCTGTGTTTCAGCTGGTTGTGTACACAACACCAGCTGTTATTCTCCCTGAAATCTGAGGTTTCTGACTCTCTGTCTGAAAGGGGAAAATTTAGAGAGCACTACCATAAGGTGTGAGATTGCTCATATGCAGATGAGTGACTACCGACCTATGTACGTGGTCCAGTCTCTGAAAATGCTAGGGTTTTTTTTTCAATTCTTATTGGGGCAATTTGATAGCAGTTTGCTACAGGACTTATAGCTGTTCCTTCTGTGTCTACGTCATCAGCGCAACTTCTACCACATTTACTGATCAGTATCTATCAGTCCATGGTTATTATAAAGTCGCATATTAATATTAAGCAATGAAAAGCAACTTTGTTACTTAAAACAGCTCATTAGTGCTGTACAAAAAGCCGGACAATAAGGTAAACAGCTAAAGCAGCATAAACTCTCATAGTGACAAAGTTGAAAAACGTTGAATGATTTTAGATCCAAGTTTAAAACATGGAAAGTTCTCACTTTGTAACCAAAACAAAGTCAACTGGCCTTTTTACTGCCCAATGAAATACATTTAAAGAATGTTTGAAAGTTAAAAAACATTTTTTTTTAGTGCAAGCCACAAAAGAGACAGTTGGTGAAATGGTGATGCTTTTGTTTGCTGATATGATTGCGGGCCAAGCAGGCACTGGGAGTCTATGAACGATGAAATGTAGTTGCAGATTTGAAGAATAAAGATTTTTAGAAGAAAATCCACATGGTTTTCTACAAATGTATTCTGGCTACCAATTTTGATCACATTTTTCTTACAGAAAGATACCAGAAAAGCTCTCCAAACCTGTAAATAGCCTATCTGGGCTTTTGAAAAAACATGCCACAGAACAAAAAGGAAAAGTAAATCAAGTGCAAAACATCACAACAAACATCTGCTGTGTTCCAAACCTAAACAGGCTCTCAGACAGAGGCTGGTCCATAAGGACAAAACCTCCAAACACAAACTGAGCAATGTGGTATTTCCAGTTGAGTGTAGCAAGAAATGCTCAGACCTTTTATATTTGAGAAAATAAACAGCCTCTCCAGAAGCATGACCCAACACAGGAGAGCCAGCTCTTCAGGACAAGACTCAGCCCAGCACCTATAACTCAAGGATAGAAAACACTCTTTTTGAGGACCAAATGTTCATAATTTGGATAGAGAGAACCAATGGTTTCAAAGGTGGAAAGGAAACCATCAGGGGGAAAATAGTTAAAGAAGAAGGTCTCATATCAGTTTTTTAAACCTGTTATCTTAAAAATTACAATACTCGGCTGCCTACATGATTCCCATTGTACCATAGCTGCATGGGGCTCAGGGGCCTGCGTGGTGACACCACCAGTAAAGCTGTTGCCTCTCAGCAGGAAGGTTGTGGATGGAATCCTGGCCTGGGACCTTTCTGTGTGGAGCTTAGCACATTTTCTCTGGGTACTCCAGTGTCCTCCCACAGACCAAAACCATGCATGTTAGGTTAATTGATAACTATGTTGTCTGTAGGTCAGTGTAACTGGTTGTTTGTCTTGTTTCTCTCTATGTGGCCCTGAGGTGAATGGGTAACCTGTCCAAGGTGTACCCTCCACTCACATCGGCACCAATGACCCCTGCAATCGAAAGAAGTGGGTAAAAATAACGGATGGAAGTTGTAGGTCTGTCCCAGATCCTAACAATATTCTATCATTAAGCATCTATGTTTAATGATGTACAGTGGAGCCAGATGTTCATTATTTCTCAATAACATGTAATTTTATTCATGATGCTCTAAATATATAGGATACCCACACATATATCAGCTGCTTTGTAAAATGTCACCATATTGTGCTGGTTTAATTTGTATAATTTGTGTGTATTTGTGTCTTCATTTTAATTTCCATTCATGAAGCTTCCACCCACAAGATCCCACCGCAATGCTGAACTTTAGACATTATTTACATCCTCTCTCTGTTTCAGTAACTCTGTATATTTGTATTTTAGACTGGAGAGAAGAATATTGAACATAATATAGTTTTCTATCAGCCAGCAGAAAAAAACAACACAACAAAGGTTAAAAAAAAAAAATTGTTTGTTTGTTTTGTTTTGGATTTTAGGGTTTTATATATTCCTCTGCAGATGGTTAAAGCTGGGGACACACAACACACAATTCAGAGTGATTGCAGACTTTAAAAAGAATTGGTATACATACTAAAGGATTGTTCTTTAATTTGCTAATTATGTTAGGGCAACAGTTTAAAGGGTTCGGTACTCTTTATCTCTTTTGACATTTTTAATGTGCCTGTAGCAGTTAGTGATGGGATAAATGATTCTTCGAAGGGATCCGGATCTTGGGGAACTGTTTGTTTCATAGAGCCGTTCAAAAGAGCCATTCGATTTTGAATGAATTACGTCATCCGAATGGCGACGTGATGACGTCATCACAATACATAAGTGGAACCATGTGTTTTTTCAAGCAGAAACCCCCTCCCCCTTTCCCGTGAGCTACTGTACTCCACCGTTCTGCCTGTTTTCCGGGAAAAAGCAAAGCGGGAGCAATTTAAGAATGAAAAAACAAAGATTATATGAAGAATAAAATAAATAAAACTACAAATGGCTCATTCCTGCCTGTGATTCGGCTTCTAGCATTTGTTGTAATGAGCCATTCAAAAAATTGGATCATTCGTGAACGTCACATCACTAGTAGCAGTAGGCTACAGTAAAAACAATATAAAGTTTAATGTACCTGTTTATGGAAAGCATTTGCAATATGCAAGGATAGGGTCAGGGTGGAGCAGATGTTAAGTACAGGGTTGCACTTTTTTCGGTGAAACTCGTTTCATCACTAGAATCCAGCTGTTAGCTAGCATCTTAGCTTAAGAAAATACTGCTGTAGGGACAAAGGCTGTATCCTGAATCACTGATATCGTAGCACAATGTTTTGTGGTTCTCCCAGTGGAGATCATACTGTTTTCCTGAATTTATTTAAGTTTAAATACAGCTAAACCAGTGCACTACTAACAGATAATTGAGCTAACTAGCTGTAGCACTCCTCAATTAGTGCAAACATCTACAGACTTTGCCCAACTAGAAATTCTGTGTTTAAAAGTCAGACAAAAAAATAATGGAGCATTGCCTCAACTTAATAATGTAGGTGCATGTGTTGGAAGATTAGTGGGACGCATGAAACACGTAAAAACAGCATCATTCATTGTGTTTCAGACATTTTTTCCAGCTCATTTTATTTCACAGATAAAATAAAATAGAAAAGATTTACTTAGCAAAGTTTAATCCACTCATGTCTCACACTGAACACTGAGGTCAAAGGCTGACCTCTAAACATCTTGTTCCATAATTAATTCCCAGCACGGTTTGCTTCTGCTCTCCAACAGATCTCAGGATGTCAGTGTGATCTCCAGCTCATGTTGGTGAGTTTGTGGCTGCCTGGAGGGAAAGGATGGAAAATCTCTACATGAGAGAAATGTGGAACCATTGGAGGATGGTGGTTGGGAGACTGTCATGATTGTCATTTTATTGTGACAGTTTCAGTTATTTCATCAAGATGTCCCACACCAGTGATGTCACGAGCTGTAAAATACTCTGCATATCAAAAATGACACCATGAGGCTCCCCTGGGTTTTAACAAACACTCAGAAGCTCTGCTGACACAGCCTCAGGGCTGCCTCAGGTGGGATGGTTTAAATGAAAGGAGAACATGTCACAGAGTTCAGTTAATCATCCAAAACACTGCAGAGTGAACACAAAAAGAAAATGTAAAAATATAAATAAATTATAACAAACAACAGCTGCCTTGTAGTTCTCACACTCTAATGAGTCTTGGAGCTCCAGTTTCTTATTTTGCTCTGCTGTTGGTCTCTGTCCTAAATAAAGTCTCTGTTTCTGCAGAGCTGCAGCTGATTACCATCACCTCTGCTGAGAGCATTTGATTTATGACTCTTTTACACTTAAGCTTTCTGCTGTAAGCAGCTGCTCTCAGCTGACAGGAACACCTCTGAGTTTCCTTTTACCATTTTTAGGGTTTGCAACTTCTTGGCCCTTGCAGAGTCATGTGGCAACAGCAACACATTGCTCACTGGTTTTAGTTCAAGTGGCTTGGACTCAACTGAGCCTCTGCTTCTCACAGAGTTCTGGATCCCAATCCTAAAAAGAGTACTCCTGAATATTCAGCCTGAAGGAAGAGATGCAAATTTTCAGCTACATAAAGTTAATTAGGAGTAAACAGAAACATATTTCTGGTACAGCGGTTTATTCTATTATAGTTTGTTAGAGATTTGAACCCAGTAGACTGACACAAGGAGCTCCTAAACAAAAACATATCTACTACACAATGGAAAATACTCAAAGGCACGAGCAGGGTCAGACTGTGTCAGAACACAGCCCAATGCTCGATTGGTTTTAACACGGGATGCACTGAATGCAGATATTATTAGGACTAAGGCTGAAGAGGAGATGGAAAACATTTAAGCTAAATAAGATACGGTGCAGGTGTGAGTAGGGACGGCAGGAAAACAATTGTATATCTGGCACAGAGGAAAACACTGGGGAACTGATAAGAAGGAATTAAGTTAATTAAACACAGGAATCACAAAAGACAAATAACCTAATCCTGAAACACAAAAGACTACTAATAATTAACAAAAATCACTGATCCTGATCGTTTCTTGTCACAGCAACCATAGATTTGCTTCCCACTAATTACAGGAGTTGTTCTCACATTTAACTCCACTAAATGCCTCAGAGGTTTTTTTTTTTTTGTATTAGGATTTCTGTTCTCTGTAACCAGCAGAGCTGACCAGCTCCCAAAGGGAACTGCATCACAGATGGATCTGATTACTTAGGTTGCACTGAATCCTTGGTGAAGCCAGTAGTCTGGGTCAGAAACTATAAAAAAATGGTTAAAATATACAACAGCTTTACTGATAAACAGAAACAAGCTTCCAACCAATGTGCCCGAAGTGCTCCTTGAGGACCAGGATTGAGAACCACTGGTTTAAAATATAAGCTGCTGGAGTTTATAGTGCAAATTGCATCTAAAAAACATTAATGCTGAGTAAACCATGACTGACTTTTTTTACATAAAATATTTGATTAAAATATATGAACTAACAGTGTTTTGAAGTGAATACATTATGCTTATTACACACATACACATGCATTGCAGAATAAGGAGAGATCTTGCGCTCAAGACTACTTTTAGATTGAAAACACTTTATCAATGTGAGTGGCTGCCCTGGAAATGATTCATTAATACAATTGTCTTAACATTGTGTTTTAAAATAAATTAAGTGTTTCTCTTTCTGTTGGCTTTCTTTTCAACAGTGGTGTGATGTTAGTTTGTACATTTTTATTTCACATTTTGGTCTATTCATGTCTGATGGCTGTTTTCATGGAAGAAAAAAAAATAAAACTTTACATTTTCACTTTTATTTAAAAATAAAACATGTTTGTTTAAACTCTCTAAGCCCAGTCTGAATTCTTGGGTCCAACCAGCTAAAAAGGCCTTCCTGCAGAACTCTCCCCCACCCCTGCTGATCTCCGTGGAGTCATTTGTTGCCATTTTATCAAGTCTGAACACAAATTTCACAGAGATTTTCTCTAAACAGCATTCACTCTCACACACTTGTTCCACATTCTACACTTGTTTGTTAGCTGTGGAAGCGATGAGTGAAATGTGTCGTCTCTCCGACTGTTTTCTCCTCTTTGGTTCCGCTCAGCAGTCAGTCACTGACTCTTCATGTTCAAAGTGTTGGGGTTTAGAGATCTGTTTACTGAACCAGACCTTCTTATGGTCCTTATTGTGACAAACAGTGGGAACCTTAGAGCTGATGATGAGAGTCAACAAACTGGATCTGATTCTTCAAATCTCTCAGAAACAATCACATCTGCAGGCTGAGTGATGAAGCATCACTCTACCTGAATCTGTGTCCATAGAAACATTCAACTTAGAATATTAAATAAACACAAGAGGATTTTTCATGCAGGCCAGGCAATACAGCTCTTTCTACCAGTCTGTCCTCATCTTGAAACGATAATCCCTGCGTTTTTACAATAATTTCAGTTGCTTTGGAGCAACACAGTGAGACCGAAAGCACATTTACCAGCTGTAGAACAAGCTCAGACAGTTGTAGCCTTTAAACCCTCCCACTTCCACACATGTACACTCAGTTATCGAAACCATGAAATGAATTCCTCTGAACAGCGCCAAGACAAATCTCACCGAATCCATCTGGTGTCGAGCAGAAAGAGCTGAAACATGTAGGCGTCTGCTGCTGTTGGACGAGTCACAGATGTTAAACTAAAACAAAGAACTGAGCTCACAATGGTGCCTGTGTACAGTATGTACATTTTTGGACAGTAATTTAATCTTTGCTTTCTCGTGGTCTTTTAATACAACTAGATGTACATATAGAAAATTAATTTCAGACGCCTCCACACATTATAATAACAGAAGCTGATACACAACAAAAAGGAACCAACAAATAATGACTAAAGAAAAGCTGGTTCTGTTTGCCTGCTGAATACACTCAGAAGAGAGTCTTCAGCATGTTCTGACCACCTCGGTCCTTTCAGAAAACACACAGAGGGGTTACAGAGACACTCCGCTGTAGTGTATTTTTATCTACACAACCTTTTGATTTATCATCATACTATTAGTTTTTCTAATTTTGTAAATTATTTACCTTTGTCCAAGCTTTGATGCAAAAATTGCCCCAAAAAGATGTT
>JAUBOC010000170.1:17959941-17974731 GCA_032275365.1 Anablepsoides cearensis | reverse complement strand
ACCGATACCGATATTCTAAAAAATGACCAATATCGGCCGATACCGATATCAGTACCGATATATCGTGCATCCCTAATTTATTTCACATTCAGTCAGTCGTACACATACTACTTTTCAGTGTTTATAAGAAGACAATAAAATGCTGTTTCTATGCAGGAAATACCAGGTAGAGCTCAGTCACTGTTTGTTAGCGGTGCTCAGCTGGAGCAATGAGACGAGGAACTGGACTTTTGTGTTTTGTGGAATTGCGGAAACTCAATGCAGAAAAAACTGCCTTTATTTTTAAAATGAACCAAAATTGTTCACATTAGCGAGGTAATAGCTTCAGTGTCATTATAAAAATGAACCCTTATGACAAAAGAAAAGAGTAGCTAAAATACCTTGTGTAGTCAAATTAACTCATGACAGTAAATGAATGGGTATTACAAATCAAATCAAGGAGAAATAACACAAAAGAGATCATCTCTGAAAAAACCCAGAATGCTCATTTCTGTTGGGAGAGTGTTGACGTAAAATCAATCTTGCAGGAATCTTTCAGCCCCAGGACGCAAAAACTCGGCAAAAAAAAAAAAAAAAAAAAAAAGCAGTAGATCAGTCTAACACCAGAGGTAGACAGCCAGCTTCATAAATATGGAGGGCAGGGTGTTGAGGAGTGGGTAAGAGTATGAATATTTTATGGATCTGAGGCCAGTGGGAGTGTGATGGTGAAGATGGCCAAAGAGAGCAAATACAGCTGGTTATTTCCAAGTTATATAACACACACACACCCAAACAGGTGGACACACTGTGGAAACAGAAATCTTACACAAGGGCGCACACAGGCGTGTGTTTTTAAGTGAGTCGAAGGCACACAGAAGCGCACTCAGTCTGAGCAATGAAACGAAGCGGCAGGAAAAAGATGAATGGGTATGCGCACATATTCCGAGCAACCATTGATGTTGTCCACCCACGACTGTTTTCATCCATCTTATTTTCGTCGCACACAAAGATGCCAGCCCGTCTCAGACAATCACAGGCTTAATACACACATAAACACGCACAAAGGCAGTGGAGGAAAGAGAGGAGACGGGACAGTGATGTAAGAGGCAACGCGATGTACTGTAGAAGCACCAATAGCACAAAAATATCTGTCATTTGAACTACTAAAGCTCATAATGTTTAAATATACTCTTGTTGATGTATTCCATAAAAAACTTCAAACTGATCTTTGTGCCAAAAAAAAACACCCAAAAATTAAACCTTTTGTGTTTTTTTTTTTTGATTGAATGTAATTTTATGTTACACCTGCTCCATTTTTGCCCTAAATTCACAATTTGTATGTTCACAATTTTCTCCTCCTACCAAACAGATTTTTTTGATCTGAGTTGACGAGCAGGTGGAAGAAAGCCCAGAGAGGTGAAGAGTAAAAGTCAAAGTCACTAAAATAAAATAAAAAAATATATGTTACAGAAGACAAACTGCAAGGAGCCAAGTTAATAAAGCTGGATATGTTCAAATACCATTAAAATAAACATGTAGAAGAGAGATGAGCAGCAAAGTTGGGGTGATTTGTGACATGAAAACAACTACAAGTGTTAAAAGGAAGGTTTTTCAGAAGATAGTAGTTTATTGGTGGGGGGCAGAGCTGGAGGTAGCTGAGGTGTTAATCTGTCATTTCTTTCAGTATTTATTACAAAGTGTTGATAAGAATATGTACCATGTTTTCTGGACTATATGTCACATTTAATTCAAATTTTATTTCACAAAGTCCAAGAACAGACATTTAACTTGGAAAAACACAACACAGAGAACATACCTGGGATGCTGAATAGCTTTAATTAATGTAACAAACTAGCGAGTCCAACAAACAAGCTACGTTTAAGTCGATCTCATTCCGCATTGCGCGATTAGTTTACTTTGTTTTCTTCATTGACTGCTTTTTACTCCGTCTCTCACAAGTTTCTCCTTCACGCCAAACATTCTTTCTGTTGCTTGATTACAGTTTTGGGCTGCACATTTTTTGTTTAGCATTGCTGGAACAACATTATAGTTGTCACAAGCCTAGAGCGCCCTCCTATGGCTGCAGAGGGTAATGTTTACGGTTCATTTTAGTCAGTGTGAACTAACATTTTGCATCAGTCCAAAAATGCATCCTGAAGAGGAATTATACGTTGTAGGACTAGCCAAACTATAAAATAAGTACGACTTGTTTGTGGAAAATACAATAATCTGTTTTCACTGTGAGGTAACCAAAGACATAAGGCTAGTTTAAAGGTCATACAGCACCATAGAGGCAAAGCTAAGATGGTTTGGACATGTGCAGAGGAGGAGAAATGGATATATTGGACATAGAATTTTGGATATGGAGCTGCCTGCTAAGGAGGAAATGAGCAAAATAACAAAAATTGGGTTCATGGCTGTATTGAAGGAGGATATGCAGTGGGTCGGTGTGATCGAGGAGGACGCTAGAGGCAGGGTGAGATAGAGGCACTGTGCTGAATACTAAAGAAAGCAGCCAAAAGAACAAAATAGTACACAAATATATAAACTGCTTAAAAACTCGGAAAAATTTATATTTTTTCCCATTAAAAAGATTTTATTGAGTCAACAAACACTGTGGGGGACTCTAGGTTAGAGTATTTTAATATATTACATTTGGTATTATTGTTAGACTTCCTTAGAAAGTACGAATATGAAATGTTTTACATTTAGTCTTTTAAAGGCTTGATAACGGTCAGACCAGTTACGTAAAACAAATTAGCAACAACTGATGGTAGTTTGACTTCTTGAAGGGTCACTTGTCTACACTACAGTTTACAACTTTATTTTTCACCAGGAGTAATAGGTGATGCTAGAAAACAGAACTTGGACCAATCCTCATTAACTGAGTATCTTCTGCTTTTGAGAATATCTGGACAAAATGTAGCAGCAGATGGTCTGGAAAATAGATGTACACAGCAAATAATCACCTAGAAAATCTTTATGTTATTCTTGTGTGTTTATCACAAACACACTTGACCAGTCATCTGGACATCTTGAACAATGCAGCCAAATTAGGGGCCTTTTACTTTGAGGGCAGCAAATGTCCTGCAGAGACTAGGGGAAGGGAGAACGCTGATTGTTCCCACACCTTTACCTGTGCAAACATAATGATGTCTCAACACTACTTTGTTTTCATTAATGTCAAACAGGGATATGACGTTAATTGGTCTCAAACGTGCGAAAACCAGAAAAGCGCAGATGAGATCTGGCCTGAGAACAGCAGGCTGGAGAGGCAGCATCTCTCCTCTGTATGCAGAAACCTGGTCCCACAGCACAGAACTCTGAGGAACATGAGCTCCACCACAACATGAGCAAAACTGCTTAACAAGCTCCTTCAGCCTACAGAGACCTTTAGGGCAGAAAATGGTACTTTTCTGATTAATTGTTGTTATCCAATTTAACTTAAAGAAACAACTGGGTTCCTTTTTATTTAATGTGGAGAGGGTTGCAGAAGTATTCAACCCCCTTGGTATTTGTTTTACGTTGCTGCCGTATAACCAGGAATTTAATTGGATATTTGATTTGAATAAGCTAACTCTATAAGAAATACTTTAGATCAAATGTGTCAAACACGATGCCTGCGGGCCACTGTATTTTATGAGGCCCACGATAGTTTGAAAGATGTATGTCTTAAAATAAGCTAATGTTGATTATTTTACCACAGGGTTCAAAAGTAGCCGGCAGTAAAATTTACATAAGCTACTTTTGCTGTGTCCCAGTTGTACTGGGAAGTGGTAATTTCCCACTTACAATTTGTAAATTTAAACCGCAACATCCCTCCAATGGCAATTCCCTGTTGGAAAATGAGAGCGTTTAAAATTCAAGATGGCAGCTACTCAACACAACTCAACAGTGAGTAGAACTCACGTTTAATAGTATTTCTGTTGTAATTATTTCACATGTAGTGAGTCGTACACGTAGTACTCAGTGTTTATGAGAGGACGTGTTAATACACTTTTTCCATGCAGGAAATACCATGTAGAGCTCAGTTATTGTTTGTTAGTGGTGCTCTACCTGTTGCAGTGAGACAAGGAACGTGGTGTTTTGTGTTTAGTCAAAGTTAAACACAAAACATGTTATTTACAACTCATGTGGCCCTCATCAAACATTAATTTGACACTACTGACTTAGATTAATATAGTTTTGTTGATAAATTTACAACTAAATAGTAGTTTGTGCATATGTATTCACTCCCCTTGCTTTAAACTCCCAACCATTACCTCCAGATGCCACATCCATATTTAAATCAGAACCAACTGTAAACAATCTATAGTGATGATCTCAGTACAAACACCTGTTCTGACAGTCCTGAGAATTAACACCAGCTCCACACCACTAAGTATACAGCATTAAGTTCCACCACCAAACAAGAGGCAGCTTGAAGAGCATGGAGCTCTCCATGTAGTTATTTGAAAGTCATCTGACTTCATTAATGTGAAGCATTACAGCAACAACATGCTGCTAGAAGTACATCAAGTAGGGGTGCACCGATAAATCGGCCGACCGATTTCCGGCCGATTTCCTCAATTTTGGGAGATCGGAGATCGGCCGATCTTTAGATAAAATCGGCGGAGAAGATCGGCGGAATAAATCGGCTTTTCTACCTCCACAAAAGTCACTATCCTCTTTTGCTCTGCTGTGAGCACTACCTAATATCCAGTTAAAACAAGTTTGTATTGTTTTAAGGGTATTGTTCAACATATTTCAGTAAAATAACATTTGAACATTGAAGTTGTATTGTGATTTTATAATATCTGACAGTGTCAGCTATTTAAAAAATTGGTATCGGCCAAAATCGGAATCGGCAGGTCAGACCTTTTAAAGATCGGAAATCGGAGATCGGCAAGAAAACTTGAATCGGTGCACCCCTAACATCAAGTGAATGAACTTATAAATTATATTAAAGGCAGTTGGTCTCAACAAGGAACTTTGCTACAACCAAAGAATAAACAGACAGCAGATATTAAACTTTAAATAGAAAACAAATTTATCTTATCCATAAATAAATTGGTTTCATGCTGGCCTCAAGGTATTTAAGAACCAGTTTTCAGCTGCACTAGAAAACAGCATTTCTCAGCAAATTTAGGGTAATGATTTAGCTGGACCTTCTAAGTGCAAACAGACTCACACAAACAACTTAAGGATTTTCCACTCAGAGAGAAGTTTGTTTCAGCCACTTCTATCCAGGATCTTGATTTTACGGCCAGGTGAGGGTTGTTAAAAAAGATTGAGCAGAAATTTAGCCCTTTTTTCACCTCAACAGACCAGACCAGGGCCTTTATTACTGTAGATGAGGCCCCAGATCTGTTGGCTCATCTCCCACTCCATAATGACATCTCTCTTGAATGAGACTCTTGGATACTTCAGCTCCGATTGAGACTCAACATTACATCCATACAAACAGTACCAAGGTTCATATAGTGTTTATATCACATAAATACTCTGTTGATCTCATATAAAAACTAAACGCAAACAGCAAAATCAAACAAATTAAGAAACAGAATCTTATTAGCTTGTCCTCTTTCATCCTTGACTGTGGGTCAAACGTTTGTCTGCATAGCCCCGCCCCCATTGTTACTATTTGTTACAAAATAGTAACGTCCAGTATTTAAGTGTAAGCATGTTTACAAAAGAAAATACAAAAGCATTCTTTTGTTTATTAAAAAAACAATATTTGAAGGAAAGAATAAATAAAATCATCATCAGAGTGATGATATGCCCCCTTTGAAGCCCCGCCCCCATCGTAACTATTTATTACAAAACCGTAACAAAGCCTCGAAGTATTTGAATTTAAGTATGTTTATTAAAGAAAAAAACATGCTCTTCTCTTTTCTGAGTAACTTGCTGTTCAATTAGAAAACAAAACAATATTTGAAGAAAAGAATGAATAAAAACATTTGACCGATGACACGCCCCCTTGGCAGCCCCGCCTCTGGGGGGGGTGGGGCTGCATGTACACACGTAAACAAGTTTAAAAAGAAGTTGTCAACCTCGACTGATAAAAATGTACAACTGCAAAAACAATTTATCAGTTAACTGCAGCCAAAACTACAAAGATTTACCAATAATTATTTGAGATATTTTTCTTCTTTTTTTAAATTAGGCTGTATATCATAACAATCCATTAAAGAGACGTTCTTGTGTCGGATGATGGAATTACAATAAATAAATAATTTGCCAAAATGATTAAATGTAATGAACTGAATCACTTCCTCACTCAAATATTGAAGGTTGCTACGCAGCTTTTCAGACCCCCCCCCCCCACCATCCAGCTGTTATTATTTTAATGGAAAGGACACAGAAAGACACAGACAGCGTGAGTCACATGAAGGGAGACAGAAAACGAGCGAGGAAACCCAACCGGTTTAGGAGGAAAACACGACAAGCAGATATACCTGAAAACAAACAGAGATTCTTGTTCCCTTAAGCACCAATTTGCATAAACACACACAGGATGATCACAACAGACAGCGCACCATCTTCCGTAAACAAGAGATTATTGTTAAAACGACATCATTCCTACCTTCAAAAACCAAAACAAGGACTTAGATCCCTCACATGGAGAGAGGAACCCACAAACACAGCAAACCAGACCCATCATCAGAGCTCCTCCTGCTGAAACACGTTGAAAATCACTAAATCCATCACTGCAAGGTGAACGCAACACACACCTTTAGCTGTGTTTTTCTTAGCCGGCAGAGACACACACACACCTTCTAGTACAAGAACACGAGAAAAACGGAGGGAAACACACACACACATTCACGCACTGCATAGCTGCATGGTGAAGGTGGTCACACACACCCATTTCAGCGCAGTCCAACGCCGCACATGTAAACACTTTCCACACCGCCCCTGCCTCGGTGCCAATCCCACCCACTCAAAACACACACACACACACACACACACCTTTCCTTCCTCCCTTCATCCGCCGTCCACGCACCCACCCGTCATCCCCTCTGCTTCCCCATCCTTACCTTGCAGCAGACTCTGGAGGTTGAGCTGCGCCTGCTGGTGCAGCTCCTCGACACACTCCGGCCTGCTCCACGAGCCGAACACGTTCACGCTCTGTTGCCATGGAGACCTGAAATGGGCCGCGCCGCTTCCTCCGCCGCCGCCGCCGATGCTGCTGCTGCTGCCTCCGCCGCCGCTGTGGTTGCCATCGCCGTGGCCGCTGCCACCGCCGCGCCTTCCGCTCTCTGCCTCAAGACCGCTGGTGGCTGGAGGGGAGGAGGGAGACGGGTGAAGAAAAAAAAAGGAGGGAGGGAAAAGAAAACGTGTGGAGAAAGTGATGGATGGACGGAGAGTTGAGGAGATATATTGAGGGGGAAAGCAATAAACAAAAGAATGCAAACAGATGGAGGGAAAATAAAGAGGAGGTTAGGAGGAGAAGAATATTCAAATATGGGTAGAGTTTGGTCAAGAAAGAAGATTATTAGCAAAAAAACATAAAAGAAGTGAAGAAATAGAAACAATCAGTAGAAGGAGGAGGGGGGATGGGTGGAAGGAGGAGGGAGAGAGGAGAAAAAAAACACGTGTAAATAAAAATGTTCGAATTTGCATAACTAATACCCAAAGATGCAGATTACATAATCCATTTTGTTGTCAGGGAGAACAAGGGTCTAGGAAAGGGGGGAGAAAAAAAGCACAGAAGGATGGATGGACCCAGGCAGGAAACAAAAAAATAATGAGGATTTAGGGAGAAGAGGAGGAAAGGAAGGTAGAGAGTAGATTTGGAGGGGAATCAGAGAGGAGCACTTAATTAGCAGGAGTTGGACAAAGATAGAGGGACGGTATAGAGAGAGAGAGAAAGTGAGGACGTGGGGAGAAGGATGGATTAGGGCAGGCTGGTTGGAGAGGAAAAACAAAAAAATATGTGGTTTTAGGAGAGACACAAGAAAAAGAGTGGGAGGAGAGGGAGACTAGGGATGATATTTTAAGGGAGAGAGTAAATAGAAGATTGAAGGCAGTGAGAGAAGATGGTGGGAAAAAGGAAGAAAAGCTAAATCAACAGAAAAAGACGATCAAAATAACCCCCCCTTGAGCGATCGCAAATGCCCACTCAACATCTACATGAATGAAGACGTTGCCTTGAAGCAAAGCTGATGACATAATTTGACACGTCTAGTATCCGACAGAAAGATGATTAACAAACAAAAACCCTCTAATGTCACAGCAGATCAGTTTTATTTGAATCCGCAATACAAAAACACCTCACCCCCCATTACTGCATTGGGTTTGTTTTGACAGTATGGGTCTCTCTCTTTTCAGGTACAACTTGCATTTTAGGTACAATAAAACCATTTCAGGGGGTTTTCACACCTGACAGTCCGGTAGGCACGGTTTGATTGGGGAACACAGTTGTTTACATGTTCAGTTGGTTGGGGTTCACACTGCATTTAGTCAAACGAACCCTGTGAACAACCTGTTCCCCCACCTCACCTGTGGTGGCGCTGCACCAAGAACCACAGAAGGAAACGACATGAAAACAAACACTCTTCAAACAACGGGCTCAGCATGAGCAGAGGATGAGGCAGAACCAAGGAGAATGTTGTTTTTCACATAAAGCAGCTGAGGCTGCTCCATATGAGGCGGCATGCACTGAGTAGAACTTTAGAGCATTGATGTCCACCTTATAAAGATGTTGAGTGAGGTACATGTCTACCTTTATTACTGTAGTCTGTGCTCTGCTTGGCATTCATGTATGCATTCGAACCGCACCAGAGTTCACGTTAACAGAACAGAGACCTAAGTTTTTAGGTGGACCAGAGTTTGCTTTTTTTGGTCTGAATCAGAGCTCGATTACACATTCATACCTCTCCAGATGAACCGGACTGTCTACGCAAACAAACTAGAGTTTGATTAAAGAGTTTATGCGTTTTCTCCAGGCACTCTGGTTTCCTCCAACAGACCAAAAACAGGCTTCCCTTGGAAAAGTGACCTGTGATCTCGATGGGACTGGCCTGGTTAAATAAAGGTCAATAAAATCAATTGAAATTCAAAAAGTTGATGTTTCTTTACATATTTTGTAGCACTGTTTGTGGTTTTGCAAAAGGGTCCCCGACCAGAAGCAAATGCCATTTGGGGGGGCCATGGCATGGCATGGAAAGGTTTAAGACCCATGTTCTAGATACGTAGCACGCTCTCCAGCAACACCAAGTTGCCTCTGTTCACTTGGTCATCTTAAAATACCTTGTAAAATCCATATATAAATTCTGAAATGTCACATAAACCTCACATCTACGACGCCGTACCAAAAGAGACGTAGCAATGACCAAACAATAATGCAAGCCTAACCAAACTTTTGTGCACGGGATGTGTATGTGTTGGTCACATAATGTGTATCTATTCAAAGACCAATCATTTTTACCTGTCAAATATGAATCTAGTAAATACTGATGTATAAGTTGCTGTTGTTGCTTAGTACAATACTGAGGAAAAGGACAAGAGAAGACAAACTCTCTGCCATACTGCGTATAGCAACTGAGACCCCTAGCAAAAAGAATAGGGAAACAGACAATGACGGTATGACCAAAGATTAATGCTTCAGCAACGTAGCATCCAACAAGCGCCCACAAAGCAGACAGGATGTTGGCCAGATCTGGCAAAGACGGCATGCCACAAATGGTCCAGTTGTGATTTATGTGGTGCTTGTCCATGCAAGGAATACCTCTGGAAAACCAAACCTAGACCGTCAAAGGGCCATCAGAACCGTTTACATAACTTCCTCTTCAGTCTCTCTAAAATGTAAGGATCTGTACGAAATGTAATACCGGAGATCCTAATGTAGCTTTTTATTCATGTTAGACTTGTTTGAGCTAAATTTCTAACAAGCAAAAATTGAATATCTACTCACAAGTCTGATCTCTTCTCAAGACTGTTTAGACATTGAAGTGTGGTTCAAAGGTAATTAAAGTTTAAAGGAACTCCAGCGTCCCTGTAGTTCAGCTATATATTCTCCAGTGGATGGAAGAGTAAGTGTCATGTCTTGTTTGGTGTAAAAGCGGCCGTCTCTCCTCACAAAACCTGTCACTGGGTATGGAATTACAATTTCACCGTCCCAGCTTCCTGCTTCATCTTCCAAAGCAGCTTTCTCACAGTCAGCTCCCGCCACGGAGAGCTACTTATGGTACAGAAGTGCCCGTCAGTTAGCATCAGCTGCAGAGAACAAAGATAATCGTGTATGATTTATAATGTGCCGTCTAATAAACGCTCGCCATGGAGGCCATGTTATTTTAATTTGAGCTTTAAATACTCTCACTTTAGGTAAATCAACTGCACTTTCTTTTGAATTGCTTCATGTTTGCTAATTGTGTTGTGTGACTTCCCTGTAAGCTAAACACTCCATTAGGGAACCTACCTTTGGAAGCCCCTTACCATTAACTTTCCTCTTTGTTTTTATATTTTACTCCACTGGGTTCTACCCCAACAGATGTTTAATCAAACAATGTGTTCTGGTATTTATAAAAAGTTAAATACAGGAGTCTGTGTGGGTGAGTGTTCATGCATGTGTGTAGTACTTATGTGGTAATGTGCTGGTGTGGAACAAGCCTCGGGAGTTTCTAAAAATGTGGCACAGATGACAGTAAACGGTAGCTCCAGATCTAGAGGGAGAGAACTGTTAACTACCTTATCTACTGTTACACCTCTGAGACGCCACTGTCACTGTGATTTCTCGCTGCTCTCACAGCAGCATCAACACAAGAAGGAGCCGTCGTCTATCTAACAAGGTTTTTCACAGCCCAGAAGCCTCGCAGGATGCAGGCCTAGGTCCAAAACACACCAACACTCATTTAGCGCAAAAACAAATCTGAGTACAGCAGGAAGAGTGGCGAACATTCAAGGTATTTTCATCACGGCGTTCAAATGTTTCAGGTTGGAGGATATTTAGAAAAAGTAGGGGGCTGATTATCTATAGGGCAAAATTGAAATTTAGAACAGCAGTATTGAACTGTCAGCCTTTACTTGCATTTGGAACAAGGCTGGGAGGATGTTTGAAGAGTTTTCGATTGGTCTGTGTTTGGTTCTGTTTAGAGTTCGTTTCATTTTCTGCGATTAGCTTCTGCGTTGTGTTCAGTTTCTTCCATGTGTTCCCTGCTAGTATCAGCATCTTTCCCTGCGTCTCTAATCCTGCTATGTCCACTCCCACCTGTTCTTTGTATCGTTAGTCACGGCTTCACTCACCAGTCGAGCATTGTGCAGTATTTATGCCAAGTCTCTTTGTGCCTCCTTCTTTCTTATCTACAGCTTTTTGTAAGTTTAGCCACAACAGCAAACAACATGGCAACAGGTCTGTCAACAGGTCTGTCAACAGGTCTGTCAATTGTATAGGTATTGAAATAAAAGCTTGTTGCGGGAGTCATCCTCAACATACTTTGTGCAATAACAGATCAAACAATATCTTTATTTGAAAATTTAGTATGTAAATCAGCATTACCTGGAAACATGGCTTTAACAATTAACATTTTACTTCTGATTTATTTGCTATCATTATCATTTCTATTTACGTGTAGGCACTAACTCTATTAATTGAATTTAGCTTTTAGATTTTTTTAGCATAAATGCTTTTTTTTCTCCCCTTTCTCTGTTATGTAACAGTAATGTCATCAAAAGGAAAAATATGGAGAACTGGATGAAGGACAGACACAAGCCTATAGGCACCACTGAGGAGATTTAAGAAAAAAAAAACTTTTATCCTCTCAGTCCTTCTAAAAATAAGTAAAGAAAATGTTTGGAAAATAAATGCTGCACAGTTTGGTTCAGTGGTCAGAGAGAAAGCAAACTAGAATCTTACAGGTTCAGTCTTTACAAAAGGTAAAGATATGTAGATATAGTCATCCAAAAAACAAACAATGAACGTTTTTTACTAAAACTCACTAAAAGCAAAGTCATTAAGTACTGAATAAGGCCTGTGGCAGATGGTTGCTCATCCTGAGTCTGGTTCTGCTATAGGTGTCTTCCTCTTAAAAAATTAAAAAACATTCGCATGGCGACATTTTATTCAGCTGAATTAAATCAAAGTACAAATTTTAGTTATTTAATTGTGTTTGTTGTTGCAGGATAACATGTTTACCACTCTGAATGTTATAAATGTGTCTGTATTGGATTTTAACTGGACTGCATCAAAAATGAATGAGTTAGGCTGAACAACACGTGTAAATTGAACTGAAATGATAAAACTAGTTTCCTACAGTCACAGCCCAAAGAGATACAGGTTCCCCCTGCATGATTTCACAGGTCTAAACCTTTGTAATACACCTACCATATACAGATACTTTCATCTTCACAAACACGACAGTGAAACCTCGAATCTTGCAGGGGTTAGGTTCTTAGAGTATCCGTGAATCGTGAAAAAAGAAACGCAAACATTGGATTGGGTTTGGGTGGCATGGTAATGCGGTAAGAATCAAAACAGAAACACACAAGAGCTAAACAGTTAGCTGGACAGCACAGGCGGAAATGCTCCGGGTGGATTGTTGGCACAGAGCATGAATCACATACTATACCAACTTATTTCTTTTTAATAGAGCAGAATTTACGTTAATATTTATATTCCAAAATTATTCAATCATCTTGTTTTTCATAATTTAGCTTGAAAACTCATGAAAACGCACAAGAAAGAAGAAAAAGTTCCTTACTCTATTGTATTCACTGTATTTCTGGTTGACACAAAATTACGGGGATTACCGGAAACTACTAGTAGTTAGATTCTATGGAAAAAGTCTGCGCAAACTCTGAAGCGCAACATTGCGGGCTTTCACTGTAGAATAGAATAGAATAGAATAGAATAGAATAGAATAGAATAGAATAGAATAGAATAGAATAGAATAGAATAGAAATAGCCTTTATTGTCCCGTCGAGGGGAAATTCAGGTGTCACAGCAGCATCAGTACAGAGTTTCACACACTAGTAATTTGACAAGCTATAGATAGTGCACACACAAAAAAATTAACATTGACTAGCCATAACACAACTACCATTAATAAAAATATAAAACATAAAGAATTGTGCAAGAATAAAGGAAGATATGTCCTGTTTTCAAGACATTTTTTGTATGTGTTAGCATTAGTAAAGTAAGATGCTAATAGCCATAACCAAGATGCTAATAATAACATGTATGTATAATACATGTTTTTCGTTACATTTTAGGACTATTCTGGTATATTCCCCTACTTTCTCAGCTTGGTCCTGAAACAGTGGAAGGTTAGGGATTAGGTTTAGGGCTAAAGTACGACTCAAGTTTAGGTTAGCGGTGGTTAGGCTCAAGGACAGGGCCTGGGTTGGACTACAGAGACGAATAGATGTCGACACAATGATCTAGTCATGATAAGAATACATATTTGTGTGTCTGTGTGTGAATACTTTTCTGTCAGGCATCTTACTAATTTATTCCCTTCTGTGTGCGTTGGAGTGTCAGCAGGGAGAACACAGATTTAGACAAGCTGTTATTACTGCACACACTCACACAGACACCCCCTCCACACACACACACACACATACGCAAATGGATAAACAAACTTTTAACAATGGATGGTAAAACTAAATCCTTTTCATATGTAGTAAATATTGGACAGTTCTCAGCTCAAATCCGGACCTTTACGTGGGCGCGAACGTGTTGGTGAGCTGCAGGCTTTTAGGCCGCTCTAAAAAAGTGTTCAGTCCACAGCAGGCCTGTTTATGTCCGTCTGAAGTAATGCCGTCACTTCTGACCAAAAGCCCTGGGAAAAAAAAAAAAAATCTCTGTGCGTGCACCTTGTGTTTACTCCCGGTTAATAAAAACTGTGCAGTAAACCTGATTTACAGACTGCACCCAGACCTAAACGGAGCGTTTGCTGTACTCCTGGGTGTTGTTATCGAAAGGAACCAGGCTTGAAAAGCTGCCTCATTACGACCGAGTCACAACAAAGGTCAGTGGAGATAATAAGTCTCTGCACAGCGCTATCAGTGTAATAGCTCCTACACTGGCTGATGAGTTCAAATGGATTTCATGGAGGGCAAACTAACGAAGGTGTCAACATTCAAAACCTGTCAGGTTCAAAAAGCTACTAATCAGGGATTTGTAATCCAACCACAGTTTAACTACAGCTGCCATTTTTCTACTAAGTATTATTTAAACATTAATGCATTTTAAGTAAGTTTCTCACTTTACCTTTGAGAGTTGAGGCAAATGTCAAAGTCAGTTTAATCAAAGTTAAATAAGGCAAACTTGCTGCAGAATGAAGGACCTCAGGACAGCACTCAGTGACCTTTGGATTTAACCAGTTCCAGTCTGAGTCCCGGCAGCATAAGCTGCAACATTTATTACCGTTTATGACTTTAATCACTGCTCCTACGCAGCCTGGTGGCTACAAAGGATTCAGGAAGCGCGAATCAGACAAAAATATCCTTCCTGTTGACGTCCTGATGGAACAAGAAAAAGTTAGGTTTAGGACAAGAGTTTTACTGTAACGCCTGGTTTTAGTGTCTGGATAATCAGA
Source organism: Anablepsoides cearensis (assembly GCA_032275365.1). Classification (NCBI taxonomy): domain Eukaryota; kingdom Metazoa; phylum Chordata; class Actinopteri; order Cyprinodontiformes; family Rivulidae; genus Anablepsoides; species Anablepsoides cearensis. The sequence continues at coordinate 17,960,233 of JAUBOC010000170.1, read as the reverse complement.
TCTAACGCAATATGTGATGATGAAGCCTTTTCGTTTCAAACTAAAATAAAAAAAGAATTGGGTGTTTTTCTTAGTTTTGTTATAAAACTTCATTAGAATAACAACAAACAAACAAAAACAAGGCTACATCTTTTTTTTATTTTAATGACTGTTGGTGCTATTTGGGACTGACTGATGGAACCAGAAATCATGCCCACAAGCATTATATTTTCAATTCCGTCCGTCCGTCCGTTGTCTTCCGCTTATCCGGGATCGGGTCGCGGGGGCAGCAGCCTAAGCAGAGAGACCCAGA
>JAUBOC010000170.1:17932775-17945026 GCA_032275365.1 Anablepsoides cearensis | reverse complement strand
CTGGACTTCAGCTCGGCCTTTAATACCATCATCCCGAGCCGGCTGGTGAGCAAGCTGAGGGACGTGGGCCTCCCTGTAGTTGGATTCTGGACTTCCTAACGGACCGCTCCCAGAGGGTGAGAGTAGGACACCACCTCTCCTCTCCTTTGAGGACCAGCACAGGCTCCCCACAGGGCTGTGTGCTGAGTCCCCTGCTCTACACCCTCTACACCCATGACTGCACCCCCATCCATCCGAGCAACGCCATCATCAAGTTTGCTGATAATACCACAGTGGTTGGGCTCATCTCAGGGGGAGATGAGACCGCCTACAGGGAGGAGGTGGAGCATCTGTCCGTATGGTGTAGTGATAATAACTTAACTCTGAACACCTCCAAGTCAAAGGAGCTCGTCGTTGACTTTCGGCGGTGTAAACAGGACATTCAGCCCATCACCATCAACGGGGACAGGGTGGAGATGGTGCCGGACTTTCGGTTCCTGGGCACCCACATCAGCCAGGATCTAAAATGGTCTACAAACTCTAAGGCGATCCTGAAAAAGGCACAGTAGAGACTGTACTTTCTGAGGATTCTCAGGAAGAACAACCTCAGAGCAGAACTGCTGCGGTCCTTCTATCGTTGCTCTGTGGAGTCGGTGCTGAGCTGTGGGATCTTGCTGTGGTTCTCCAGCTGTACTGCAGCAGAGAGGAAGCAGCTCCAGCAGGTAATAAACACCGCCCAGAGACCGACTGGCTGCCCTCTTCCCTTGCTGGAGGAGATCTACTCCACCCGCTGCCTCAGGAGAGCATGCAGCATCATCAGGGACCCCTCACACCCCGGTTGCCATCTTTTTCAACTGCCGCCTCAGGGAGGCGTTTCAGGGCAATCAAAACAAAAACGAACAGACTAAAATACAGCTTTTTTCCAAGAGCGGTTGTTGCCCTGAATGCTTTATAAATGCCTTATGAATCGCACTGTCGCACTTCTTGTTTTTGTGCTTTTCTATTTTTAATTTAAATTTTATTTAATTTTTAATTTTTAATTTTAAATTTTTAATTTTTAATTTCTATTTTTTTAATTTTACAATTTCGTTGTACCCCCCGTCGTACAATGACAAATAAAGAATTCTGATTCTGATTCTGCTATAACATATACAGAGCTTTATCCTTAAACAAGTCCCTTACTAAAGCAATGCAATAGATTTAGCTATTTTAATTCTTAAATAGTTTATATGAGGTTTTCCTGTCAGTTTCTAATCAATAATAACACCCAAAAACTTTACCTCACTGACTCTACTAATCTCTACACCATCAACTCTAAATGGATTATTAGTTTTTTGTCTATTTGTAAACATCATATAATAAGTTTTATCCAGATTTAATCTGTTAAATTTAAACCAATTTTGTATTGTCACAAATTCTATTTGCATCATCTTTAACATTTGTTCTCTTACAGGAAAGATGGATGTGCAGTTTATTCTCTAGATGACAATAACATGAACTCATACTTACAAACAGTTTGATGCTAATGAATAAGCTGTGCACTGGCAAAAGCAAATGTGTCAACTTAATCATAAAAGCAGAATAGTGTTGTCCACCAGATTGTGCTATAGTTGATTTAATTCAAGAGCTTGCTCATCAATTTTTTATTACAACAATGTTCTTAGCTAATATAATAATTAGTTTAAAATCACAAATTAAAACACCATGGATCATTAAAGATTCGGCAACGTATCAAGAGTACCTCAAGAAAACCCATAAACTATCTGAAGGACATGCAAACGTCACATAAAAAGCTGCTTTATAAAGAGTTTCAACCAGTGGTGGTGCGCTAAGTGATGTGTATGACTCGTACTATTGCACCCTCACTCTATCACAGACCCTGAATTGGAAACTGACATGATGAGCAACAATATGGTCCCTCTCCGCTTTAGCCTGGAGGTATAACAGATTTCCAAAAACAATTTAACATTTTGATTTCACAGATCACAGGACAACTCTCCACTTAAATGAGCCCATCTTGAATGTGCTCAGGCCTTCGAAGAGTTTGACCATTACACAGCTGATGTGACTTTAAACTGTTTTAAACTGTTTTCCTGGCAGTGCTTTCCACAACTGTAATTGTGTTTGTGAAGGTATTTCCATTACTTGTTTTTCAGTTTAGTTCTTTTTCCCCCATTAAAAAAAAAAACATTTTTTTTTCATCTCACTTCTGCTTCTGAGTTATTGACACAGAATGCTTTTTTGCATCTATTTCCCTAAATGGATGTCCCATTCAGGCTTTTGTTTAAATAATGGACAGCTCTATTATAAAAACCCTGAATTGCTTTGTTTAGAACAGAGCTTACCTGCAGCCCACAGTTTCCCAGAGTAATTTATAACATGTCAGAACCATGATAGAGGTATCATTTATATGATAACTATAGCGGTTCTTTAGTTGAGTGGAGATTTAGAATGACACAGAACCAGATTTGTTGTGATAAGCCTGGCTACTGTGCTGAAAAGTAATGTTAGCGCTGTCTTGTTGAGTGATAGAAACTTGTTACATGTGTTATAATTTTGTTAACTAGGGTTAGGTCATTATATAAACTTCAGGACTGTGCAAATAAACAGATTTTGACCAACTTTAATATGTCAGTAACTATTTGCAAACTGAAACGTCAATAAAATTAGCTAGCCTTTTAGTATTTTTGCCCATTTCTTCAAGGAAATTTTTTTTTTTTTTTTTAGGCTAAAAAAACAAACAAAACAAAAAAAGGAACAAACTTTGTGACTATAAATAATGTTGGTATTTCAGGAAGCTCAATGTACCATATTTTCTTATAAGGAGTGTTGGGACCTGTCAGCTCCACCTGCTTTGTGGGAAGCATTACCATGCATGCTTTACAATGACTTCAAAAGAATAAAACAAAACAAATTTCGACCCAAATGACCAAAGTACAGCCATCTTATTCTTTATTCCCCCAGTTTTATTTTCTTTTTCAGTTACAAGCGTTGCTTTCAAGGTATCATAATGGTAACATAAATCAGTTGACATGGTTTATATATCCTGGATGTATAGCTGATACATTCAGACTATGAGGTCAAAACTGGGGAAATGGAATTTAGATGACCTTTTCTAGTCATTTACAAAAGGTTAACTTACACTTGTCTTCCACACGTCTCATTCTGATGCAGCGCAGGGTCTTCTTTATTCAACTGTTCTTAACATGCTTCTTGATTGTTTTCCATCCCTGCTTACACCCTGCTATTTAACAGAACCTGTTTTGTTGTGTGTGTGTATGGGGGGTAAATGTTACTTTTATCAGCCAGAACAACAGATCTTTCCCATTATAGCAACATCACCTCTCATTTATGTGATTGATTGATGCCCTTTGTTGTTGTGGAGACCAGAATGCTGAAAGGACGATCAAAAGCAGAAAGAACTTCTTTCTTCTAAAGCGAACAGCACAATCCGATATTTTCCCAACACTTTTAGGCAATCTGTCAAAACTTCCTTCTTTTTTTTACATTTTCATCTTTTATTTCTCCAAAAACTTCTTATCTTTACCATTCTCTATATTTAACATACATTAAGGTAAACAGTTATCATTTGAATAAAAGCTTCTTTTTTTAGTAAACTTATTCTTTGATTGAGTGAATGCATTTTGGTTGATTGTTGTGTGAATAACAATAAAATTGTTTGACAGAACAAAGAATAACACATACATTTCTCAAGCTTTAGTAATTTAGTTTCCTTTTCAACTGTTTCTGTTATCACTTCTATTTTGTGACAACTTACCCTGTATATTGGTTAAAATATATCCATTCTTTCTTCATATGAGCCCGTTTATTGGTCAATCCTTCACTATTTTGCACATTGCTCACAAATGGGCTGAATTGCTAAAGTGTCAGGAACCCAGGCAAACTTTGTCACAGGCGCTTGTCACAAAATCCCGGCTGCGTCGAGTTGATAGTCTTAAAGCTATTCTGGCTATTTTCTGATTTGATTTATTCCAAACAAGTAATGCATCAGAGATGCCCTTCTAGAAGATTGTCATTGGATGGAGAGGAAAAATACATGAATATAAAAACAAGGACACACTCCAGAAGAGTTGCAGAAAGAATGAGGTGAAAATCTATTTAAGTTTAGAGGGTGAAAAATAAAGAATAAAAACTTTTTGTAACTCTATATGTCCTTTAGAACAACAGGAATTGGGCTGTAACAGCAGGCCCTGTACATGATGGACTCAAGTTCAACAGAGCAAAATATATTTATCACCAGCTCAGAACTGTAAAGGATCGTTGATCAAGCTTATAAATCTCATAGATAATGGCATCATGGTGGAGTTTTGGTGAAAATGTTATAATGCAGAACTGTGAAGGTTGAAGTTTCTGTTCTCACCTCAAGCATAATGTAAACATGGCTCAAAATCACCAGTGAAGGGGGGGGGGGGGCACTGATCACAGCTACTGAACTAACACATCAATAAAGCACTATTTCAATTTTAAACTTGAAAAAAAGCAAAACATTTTTTATATACAAATTACCAAACAGATTTTTCTACATGTTAATTCCCTCTGCAGCTTTTCCTTTGAGAAGAGAGGAAAGTTGTTAAACGTTCTAGTGCAAATAAGTAAATGGACTGTACTTATATAGCGCATTTCTACCCAACCAGGGCACTCAAAGCGCTTCACACTACAATCTGTGTCCTCATTTACCCATTCACACGGCACTCTACTAGATCTCCTACAAAGCTAACATGGGCAATTATCTATGGAGACTAATCAGTGCCAATCACATTCATACACTGATGGGACACACATCAGGGGCATTGGGGTTAAGTATCTTGCCCAAGGACACAACAACTGGACAGCTGGACGGGGGATCGAACCTTCCGGTTCCAGGACGACTCTTCTAACCACTCTGCCACAGCCGCCCCAGTAAAAAAATAATACACGAACATGTATAAACAATACTAATACCAGGGGTGCCCAAACATTTTCCCCGAGAGGGACAAAATTCAAAAACATTTTCTCTGAGAAGGCCAAAAATAAAACCAATCTGAGGGCCGCTGGCCAAATACAATAATATAAGAAATGCAAATACTTATTAAGTAAAGTTTTTTATATATTTTCTGATTAAGCTAGCAGCCAGTGTGGTTGCCCATATTCTTTTTCTTTCTGCAGCCCATGGAAATGGAGAAAATTCAACATATGCTCAGGCAGCAAAAGCTCATGGGACTTTTTATGATTTAAAATTTTGAGTATATGTGGTCTTATAGAGTGTGCATATCTAGATATGGGCTTAAATCTAATCTAAATATCTCTTGTATTTTATATTTAATCTTAACATAATTACAATCTAGTAACCAGGACAACTGTCGGTGGGCACCTCTGCTGTTACTGCATTTAGAAAATAAATATAAACTTGGCTTAGAAATTTGTGTTTGGTACATTCATTTGTGGGATGAGCAGTAGAGCTGAGTATGCTGGGTTGTACAGGTCAGATTTAACGTTAATTTGGATATATACATTTAAATTTAATGAAATGCAACATATGCTGTGTCTATTTAATATCTGACTCAACCTATTAAAACAGAATTGCTTTGAGAAAAAAAAAAACACATAGGAGACTCCCTCTTTATCACTTCCCCTGTCCTTTAGACAACTGTTTTATTGTTTCCTGGGTGCTGGCAAAGATTCAAGGACAGCAGGCCTGGCTTTGTGCTGTACTGTAAACGATTAGCTACTTTTCATCCGCCATCATCGGTTTCGCTGTATTATTATATTGCAGTCAGGGTTTCAGTTAGGGTCTTGAGTTCTGCTCGCGTTGTTGACCTTTTAAAATTTGCAGGGTGTAAAGCCAATTTCACAGGGCGACATGGCGGTGTGGTTGTTAGAGGTATTACCTCACAGGGAGAATGTTGCAGGTTTGGTCTTGGTCAATCTGTGTGGAGTTTGCATATTCTCCCCGTGTACATGTGGATTTTCTTCAGTTTCCTCCCACAGACCAAAAGCATGCATGTTGGCTTAATTAGTGATTCTAAATTATCCGTAGCTGTGTGCGAGAGTGAACGCTTGTTTGCTTCATTTGTCCCTACCAGCTGCCCTGCGACCTGAACAGGACAAGCATGTAAGTGTTTTATTGATCGGCACTGAATAATTAATATAAACTGTTTGCTTGGTACCAAACCAATTTGAGTTAATGTAAAGCAATTTACTCAACTGGGTTTAGTGGAACCAATTGATATAACTTTGTTAAATAAATTCAACACTTCATGTTTTTATTTGTTCTTGTGGGAACACAGTATGAGACTTGTTTTTTTTGTCCCTCATCTTCCCCCATGTTTGCTATTTCTTGTTTTTCTTTGATGCAAAAGGGCAGCGCCTTTCAATGGCTGCAGCTCCAGGCACTGGTCACCCCATGTATGTTCTGTCTGTCTCTTTTGGATGGGTAACATATTTTGTTGTGCTCTGTACAATGACAAACTAACTCTGATTGTAGAGTGCATAAACAAGTCCTTTCATGATGAGTTCTGGCCATTTTTGTATTTGTAGCCTGTAACGAGATGCCAAATTTTAAAGTAAAAAATATCATTTTTATATTTTGAATGTAACAAAATAAGAGTAGGTTACAATTAAAAACCCCATCCATCCATGCATCCAGTGCAAGGGGCGGGGTACACCCTGGACAGGTCGCATGTCCACAATTTAAAAAAAAAAAACTTGGTAAAATTACATATCAATAAATAAATAAAAAAATAAAAATACCGTAAAAGTAAAGTACTGTCACAAATTAAATGTTATTACACACCTCTGGTTAGGTTCTAGTGGATTTGGCACTGATCCACCATTTCTCAGGTGCAATCAGTTTGTAAAAACCTGTTTGTATGAGGAGCGTGCCTATTAGTTGAATTATTATTATTATTATTTTTTGCAGTCAGTACTGTTCATCAGACTGTAACTTGCTACAGCTGTTGAAACATTATTGTGTTTATGCAAAAACACCAGTGTTTTAAAGACTCAACAGAAATGCTTGGCTGATTGCAGTTTCATTCTTTAAAGTGTTGGTGTGAAAACTAGAGAGATGGCTGCCTCAGTTTTGTTTTAAAGATAACTTAAAAGAATTACTCCCAAATCCTAATTTTAATTATTTAAAAAATATATATTTACAGAAAATAAAGCAACTTCACGGGTCCTCAGACTAACATTGTGCACAACAGCTTCACTGCTTGTACAGTAATTGGACCTACAGTATAGCTGGCATGACATTCATTACCTCCAATCCTCTTTCTGTTAGAGTGTACAGTATGTGTGTACGTGTGTGTGTTTCTGTCTCATTAGGCAGAGTTTCAGTGACACTGCCGAAGCAGGGGTCACTTCCTAATCCACAAGGGATCGCACATATCTACAGAAAGAACAGATGACACCACGCACAGGTCTCTGTTTTTTGGAGGGAGTTGGTAATTAGGGTTACTAACAATGTTTAACAGCCAAACGGAGTGCCATTAGAGGAAGTGTGCAGCAATTCACAGCGGAAACGAGCGGAAGGAAAACAGCTGCCTTTGGCTGTGACATAAAAAAAATGACTTTGACAAATTGATTTCTGTCTTTTTCCAACAGAATGTGTTTGACCTCTGCTGCTCAGTTTACTCAAGAGGTGAAAAGATTCATTTCTGCAGATTATTTTTGATATTTCTCTTATTTATATAGTTAGATAGACAAATTAACATATGCCTAATTAACCTTCCATAAATTTGACGGTAAATGCCTAAAACGTACAGAGAAGTGTCACATTTTCTGTGTCAATACAAATATGCAACACTGTGTTTGAATGAAAATCAGAATCTGATTTGTACTGAACGCTACAAACAACATCTGTCTGGCAGCAAGTGAACCAAGTTAATTGTCCGAGTCGTAAATGATGTTGCCTCGTGGCAAAAAAGAGACGTAACTTAGCTCATAGATGCTTATGGGTAATTTAGCATTACGCATCTATTATCACCCTGATTTTACTGCTCTTTTTTATTTATGAACAACAGTTCCTTCTTATTTGCAAGTCCAAGCAGAGATCGAAGTGACTGCTTGATTGAACTGCCTCTGAAACGGTACGACTCGGACGTTTTTGGGATTTGCAAACAAGGACAAGTAGGAATGTAAATGGTTTTTGAACAGAACTTGATCTGGGTTGCTTGATAGGCGCTGCCAGTAGCAAGTTTCATTTGGGCTGAGCAATTGTTGAGCTTACTCACTGTTATGTGAAGCACATAGTATTGCATCTATTTGATGAGTCATTTGACATTCTTGTGACATTCTTGTCTCTCCTCACACCATCAGTCACAGCTATTAGGATTATAAGAGGCAGAGAAACAGTGTGGAAAAGCTTACACCTCTGCAGATAAAGTGCAAGAAAGATCAGGAAGCTGTCCATCCATCCTTTTTGGATCTATGTGCAGCTCCACGAGAGTCCTGGTACATCCTGCACTGTCGTGTCACCTCATGAATCTGTTATGCTTTTATTTGTGAAAATGACTAATTAATTCATAACAAGGAAGAATGAGACTAAAAAAAACAGGCAAAACCTGTTTTCTGTGAACATAGGCTCTGTGATTTGAAAATACTGTACTTTGTTCCAGTCTCCTCCCGAAAAATCCTGATGCATCTCCATAAGGGCTTCCCAAGTTTAGACTTCAATAAGTGCAGATGAAGTGTTTTAGGTTGCCGCAGAACCTAATGGCAGATCCCATTAACTGAACAGGGCTGGAAGTGTGAAGTAAGACTACCAGATGCTATTGGGAGCGAAGGAGTTTGCTAACTCTGCATGCAGCTCAGATAACACCCCGACTACTGAATATCAATGACTTGTAGGTGGCCAAGGTTCAGTGTAAAGTATACAGCCGTGCCTTGCACAGAGGGGCATAATGCTAATTTCCATGCAGCAGTAATGGAAATGCTGATGTTTGTGAATCCACTGCAGCACTACATAAAAAAGGGGGCCTGCAAATAAAAATCCTGCTACCCTGGTGCTTTGATGAACCATCTCTGTGGCACTTAGACAACATGTGTTTACGCAATATGTCAGCAAACAAAGCCCCCCCCCAAAAAAAAATAAAAACATCACAACATCATAAGGAAGGACACGACTTTCACATCCCTGTGCCTCATTATCTGTGACACCCGTGCTTCTTCTCTCATCACCTCCCACCTTGTTTCAGCACATGATGTGGCTCCTGGACTGTTGATGAAAACAATTACAAGTGGTTTTACAAAAAAAATATATATATTGGTTTGCAGCAAAATTATCCGTGCTTATTGAAAATTACAGCGTGAAACTAAAAGCTTTTTCGATGATTATGTAACTCCACATAAACCACAGTGGATTTACCTTTTGAAATGCTTCTGAAAGGGCGCCGACAGTCACATCCATTTTTTTGGGGGAAAATAAGCAACACAACTAATTACTTTTCACTGCAATTAAAGATTTGTGTGAAAAGTCTAAATGTTATTGACAAACTTTCAGACAAAATAAATGCATGATTTCAGGACAATACATCTTTTAGTGTTAGATGTTTAATACATCGAGGAAACACTTTTTAAATCTTCAGGCTTCCCTTTTATTAGCCATCGCATTTTTCTGAAAAAAAAAAGCATTCACTTCAACTTTCCTCTCGTCACTGATGTCAGTCGGGTAGAATGCTATCCATGCCTGGATAGTCTTTTGAAAACTCCATAATTAAAACTGTCCTTAAAAAGGCAGACCCGTCTATCATCTAAGAGTTGTCTCGACTTCACATTAATGCTTCCCGTTGATTGAAATTCTGACAGAGAATCTGCTAAGAGCTCATCCAAAGGAAGGTTTTTTAAGCCTGCCTACCAGTGAAGCATAACAGGCAGCTGCAGCTCACTCCACTTAGTGATGTTCCAGGAACACTTCCCTTCATTCTGGGAAACTAAACAAAAAATCTTATAAATAATAGAAAAAAAATCACTCCTAAGGCATTAACCATTGTAACAATTTCATCTATTTAAGACCCGAGGATCTCCCCAAACATGGATAAGAGGATTATTTTTTTCGTGTAACAAATTTCGAATGCAGAAAATTTTACAGAAACAGATTTAACCATTTCTGGTACATTTTCCACTTTCTCCAATTCCCTCAACCTTTAGGGGGCAGTGTTGGTTCACATCTCCCGTTCCACGGAGGCACTGCAGAAAAGTGCTTACATCTGCTTTACGGAGGAGGGACAGGGTGAGCTGAGCTGAGGGAGTGGAGGCAGGGAGGTGTAGGAGTTTGGAGGAAGAAAGGGAAAGAAAAAAAAAAGAAAGAAGATGCAAACAAAAAGGTGGGCGGAGAACCTAGGAGGAACACCGAGTTAGAGAAGCTGCAGAATTATCGCTGGGCTGAAACGGCGATGAAGGCGAGCATGTTGCATCAATGTGAGCGTTAATTATGTCGGGTTAAGTTGGTTTGACTTTTCTTTTCCCCGCAACACTAAGCTTCAGTAAGCTTGAATGTGAGTTTGGAAAGCAGACGACTATGACTTTGGATTCTAAATATGGATGTTGGGTGGTAGGGGAGGGGTGGCGGTGCCGTAGGGGTGTCAAAAGGCAACTTATTTGAGTGAAATATGCAGTGAAGTGTGGCAGTGACTTGTACCGAGGAGAATGCAATCCCTCTGCACCTCTCAACCTTTTCCCCGATTCCACTCTTCCTCATCTCTCATCCCTGGATTCTGCTCCTCGCACCGCTCCTCTGCGGCTTGTCTACCTTGACACAGGCTCCTCTCCGCCGTCTCTCCAGGTAGATAAGGTCATTGATCAGGAGAGGGCGTTTAAGTCAGTGTCGAGCTGGGGAGCTCATGTTGAGTCAAACAAATTTAATCTGCTTCTGATGAATTAAAAGTCAAAAAGCCTTGCCCTAAGAAGTAGGTCAAGGAGAATACATAAAAAATAAAAATCCATGGGTGAATAATCAGCTTGTTGTTTATAAGAAAGTAGTAATTCTGTAAACCTTGCTCAAAAATAAATTGGGCAAATCAATATAAAAATGAAGAGATACTCCTGCAACTATAATGTGTTTATTATTTATTTTAAGACATCCTGCAGAGCTGCAGCTAATCCTCTATATATTGTCGCATAAGTTAAATACATCATTGAATTCAAATATTTCTTTAGACAAGACTTCAGATTTTTGCAGGGACTTGTGGACAAACCCCTGCTGTCCAATGCTGAGTGACTGGCTCACATTTTCATGTTGCCATAATCTGATGGACCGATGGATCCTCCCTTAAATGTAATGACGGAGGGTGTTTATTCCACATCTGTGCTTTTAGAGCCGTCTGCTCAAGATTGATCCATCAAAACCGCAATAATGCCAGGTGATCAGACTCATGAAAGCTGCTTCTTTCGTCACAAAGAAACCAAGTTCTGCTTAAACACGTTGCAACTCAGTCTTGAAGGACTGATTTTCAGAGAGAACGCAGCATGATTGCAGCTCCTCTGTATGATTTCTCAAAACAGTAATTAATCTAAATAGGCTTCCAGCCTCAAGTTTTGATTATTTTTGTAGCCATTATACCTTCATTGTCATGAATGAGAAGATTGGTCACACAGACCTAATAAGTCAGGACAATTTTACATGATCTTAAAAAGATAGTTCAAACTTTTCAAGTAGGAATCTGTACCTTTTAATCTGTTAATACCTTATATTGAACAACCACAGTTTGATTAACAAGCAGAAAGTGCTGCCATCCTAAAAAAAACCATTCAACAAAATTCAAAATTACTAGTCTCGCAAAAATATTTGGATAATCCTGTCAGAGATCCCCTACAGCTAGCTGCTATTGCTACAATTTGGGGTTGTAGATGACCAGAAAAATCTATACTTAAAGGAGTCCTATTATGGGGTCCTAGAACAAGTTAGGACACATCTGTGGGCTATATAAAACATGTTCATTTTACGGAGCCCGCGGGGGGTCAGTGGGAGAAAAAAAAACAGCCGTCAGTAATCCGTTCGCTCGGTTTAGTAATCCGTTTGCTCAGTTTAGTAATCCGTTCTCTCGGTTTAGTAATTCGTTTGCACGGATTACTAAACTGTGCTCTCAGTTTCTGCAATCTGTGCTCGCAGATTGTTTAGATCTGTCGACAGGACGCATCGTATGATGAAGCCCGCATCTGCAAGGTTAATTCAGTGGATCTGTTGTCATAAGCACTGGAGAAGCACTGTCGTGTTTTCATCAGCACACTCAGCCACAGAATTTCCATGAAAGTTTCATCAAAATCCGAGGTGGTTA
>JAUBOC010000170.1:17724067-17736029 GCA_032275365.1 Anablepsoides cearensis | reverse complement strand
CAAACTTTCCAGGGCCTTGAAATAATTTTTTCAAATTCATGAACTTTCAAGGATTTCAAGGACCCGTGGGAACCCTGCTTATCTTTCCCTGCTTTGGTGCTCGGAGCCTCCTTCATCCGAAACCAAAAAATTATGGATACTTTGATGGATTGGGTTAGCTGGTCTCTTAATAAAATTTTGGAACAAATTTTCTTCCATGGGAGAACATGTCAAAGGTGGGACCTCTGTTCTGGATATATATTTGGATTCTGATCACTGGGTTCTACTGATTGGCTTGGTGGTCTCCTGGTGTTCTGCAAAACAGCATTGGTGGTTATTCGGGTAATTTCCTGGCTTCCTGACCAATATGAAGGATTGCTGTGCTTTCAGCATTCTGACTCTGCCCTGTGCAAGCTGGGACTCAGTCTGCAAGCAGTTTTGTTGAGGGTCGCCAGCTGTGAACTTTGCTGGAATTGATCTTGGACAAGCTGATAGCTCTGATTGGATTCGCCACATTGGGATGTACCAGCTGACATTAAGGCAGATGGAAAATTGTTATTGTCTGCCTGACCCAAACAGTTTCTTCTGTTCCCAAACAACTGATTACAGATTTGGCTCTCCTACGTGGCCTTGAGAGCTGTGGAACTAATTTCTCCTGGTGTTCAAGACGACTTGTGGCTTGGCCCCCACCTTCCCCCCTCTCACTCCCATGTGTAATCTGGTCCCTGAAGGACAATCTGGAGCTGAACAGAATAAACAACATCATTAATTTGAACTATGGCTGAATTATGGGGTTTATTTTTTGGGGACTCGATTCTTTGGACTCATTCTTCAGATATTCACACAAGTGCATAAAACATCTATGGCTTCAGATACACGCCCTCTAAACTCACTTACTCCTCTGGCTAATAAATGTGCTCTTTGCTCTGCAAAGGTTTTTTTTATAAACAACATAGTGTGTCACATTTTGTTGATATTATATGATGTTTTGTTTTTTTCCCTCATCTATCCTTGTGTGGTATTTTTCTTTTTAAAGGTAGCAAGACCCTGCTGGTTGCGGCATGACCTGTTTACCTGTTCTACCATGTTTTTGTCATGTGTGTCTTCTTAAATGGGTGTTTAACATCAATCAATCAATCAATCAATCAATCAATCAATCAATCAATCAATCAATCAATCAATCAATGAAGTTTAAGTTATGTGGTGTTGGTTGCAGGTGTGACTCAACATTTAATGTCAAACTGGTCGAGGAAGAATCAAACAGGGTTAGGTTTCAAATGTGACACAATGGTACTTTAAATAAATTAAAAACACCTCAGTCACACCCAGCTCTGATTCTGTTGACTGGGAAAACCTGTTTTTACTTTTCCTTAATAGAATAATCTTAAAGTGCACAAAATTTTCCACTCATGAACTTCACCTGTGAAAGCATAAAGGCCTGAACTGACTCGGACAGTTTTCTCCCCTGTTCACATGGTTTCCACATGAGATCACATGTGAACAATGCTTTTGAAGGGATCCATGATTACTTGTAACATTAGGCTTTTTTTACTTTTATTTCAACTGTAAAACAAAGAGGGTAAAACACTGCAGGCTGTTTAGTTTTAAAAATAAAAAACAAAATTCAAAGCCATTTTATTACCACAGCAAAGCATACTGTATGATGACGTTCAGTGGGTTTTACTAGTTCTTATCCACCCTAAAGCTGAATCTTGACAAGCAGCTATTTTAAAGGAAACCAGAGCATCTTGACAGAGAGGAGAAAGTAGAAACGACTCAGCCTGAAACTGAAAATGTGAATAGAGGACAACAGAGGTGCTTTATGGAAGAACCTCAGTATTAGCTTGTTAGCTTTTGCGTTAGCGCTGAGCTAATTTAATGTTAGCTCTGGAACTATTGCCATATGTATTTATTACTATTAAATATGTAGTGTTAGTTTATACATATATGTATTAGTTTGGGTGCTAATGCTACTATGGCCATATAGGTCTACTGTATACGTGTATTAGCTCGGCGCTAACACCAAAGCTAACATTTGAAATAAATATTTATCAAATAATATTTAATGTAATGGTGGATCTCTTAAGAAGGGTTTTTGATAAAAGCAAACATCCATCCATTTTCATTTACACACTTCTTCCTTTCAGGGTCACGGGGGTCACTGGTGTCCATATCCAGCAGTCACTGTGTGAGGGGCGAGGTACACATAAAGGGACACATAGAAACAAACGAGACAGACAACCATTCACTCTCTCACTCACACCTAGGGACAATTTAGAGTTACCAATTATCCTGAGTCTGGGTTTCTGTCTGGAGGAGAAAACCCACACATGCAAACTCTACCCAGAAAGATCCCAGGATTCTATCCGGCAACCTTCTTGCTGTAGCACTACCAATTAAGCCACCATGCTGCCCTAAAGGTAAATGCACAACTTTAATAACTTTTCACAACAAAATTCTCTTTAGTTCAAGTGAATTTCTTTGTCTTTGTTTCGGTCTGCCTCTCATTAGCTTGGCTGTCAGGGAGTGACAGACACAGGTGTGTGGTTACCATGGTGACCTGATTGCGCCAAAGGCAGCGGCAGCTTAAACATTAATCTCGGTTCTCTTTGCACTTTGTAGCTTGTACACCTAATTGTAGACATTTTTTAAACTTATTTTAGTTACAAAACTGATGTTGGAAATTTGAGCAGCAGCTGCTGAAACTTCAAAATTTCATCACAAATTTTTTCCACTTTTTCTCCACTTTCTCAGCAGAAGTTATTGCTGTCTTCCAAACATGCTGCACCATTGCTTTACATGTAAACATATAAAAGATTTACGGTGATAAATCAGATTTATTTATGCAACCTTTGTATCCAAAATGTGTTAAGTTTGTTTAACTCTAATGGTTAATTATTATGATTTCATCCCTATTACACATCTAATAAAAAAAAAGCATGTTAGGAAATTAACCACATTCGCTGAACTATTCTTCTAATGTTACCCCAAATACAGAGAAAAACAACACAGTGAAGCTTAAGGAGAAATCTCATGAAAACACAAACAGCAGCATTATTTGTTATCTCTAAACAATGCATTTTTTCACGAAATAATTAGTCCAAACTTTTAAAATAAAAAGTATTTTTTAGCGCATGTTGCATTTTGTTCATACTCACATCTGTCAGCTGAAGCAGCGACTGTCTCTCAGATGACAGAACTGGTGATTCCTGCTTTATGACATTACATTACAGAGCAAACTGTCACAATGGAAAATGTGAAGTCGACAGTTATCCATAAGCCCCGCCTCCTCCTTCCTCCACTGCTTCCCTCTCTGCCACATGAACGACCTCATCTTTAAATCAGTGCTTACATCTCCAGCACTGCTAGTTACTGTATTTGAGTGATTTTAGCACAGTCTTAATGAGAACGTTGGAACCTTCATGGGCTTCTGGGATTATTTAATGGCAGCCCACACGTGGAGTGTTTGTTTGTTTGTCTGCTAGGTGTAGGGTTTGAGTCAATGGTTAACATTTTTCTCTTTATGACACACCTGAAGTACCTGCTTCAGGCTGGTTGGAGGAATGCTGCAGTGCCGCACGCTGTTAAATTGATGCTTAGAATTAAAAGGCCAGGTGGAAAAAGTATTCAGGAAATGTCTGGAATCAAAGTCACAATTTGCAGCATCCATTTGGTTTGAAATAAGAGCTCGTGTGAAAAACAGGAGATCGGAAAATTCTTTATCACCAGTAGTGAAATATTTACTATCACTTAAGTCACGAGCAAAGTTCAAAATACTCTGTGCTGCATTTGTGTGATAGATCTTTTCTGACATGTGTTGAGTTTACTGGTTCTTCTGGTCCACCTTGTTCTATTGTAGTTTTGATCCACTGTGTTAACCTACAAATGACAAATAACTTTACTGTATATTTACTTATACAGTATGTATCATCGTAAAGTGTGGTTCTCAGCTTGAAAATGTGGAATATCAGTAATAGAGGTAACATTGGTTTCAGGGCTTCACTGCAGAATGGGTTTATTCTATACCAGAGGACCAGAAGGTCCCACAAAGACCTTAGAGTAGTGTAATCCTGGTTCACAATAACCACTCTGTCCTGCATGTTTTAGTTGTTTCCCTGTTCTTCTGCAAGTCTTCATGTTCTGCAGAAGCTTGTTAATCACTTAAAAACCGGTGTGTTGAAGCAGAAAACCATCTAAAACATGCAGGATAGTGACCATTGAAGACCAGGATTAGGCAACACTGACGTACGTTTGTAGCCATCCAACCCAGACACAGGTTATGCTGAGCTATGATTTCATGCAGTGGGAGAATGTTCTTTCTTTTACTTATTAATGTATTTTTGACTCATTGTTTGATTTTATTATTAGTATGCTTTTAGAAGGAATGAGCAGACTTTTCCAGTGGTGACATGGGGATTATGATGGAACAGTGTCAGAACAGCAGGGTGTCTTTTTTAAGTTATTGTAATAGTTTTTGTCATTTGTGACCTTGTTGAACTGATCATTCTTTGCAGACTATTTATACTGACTGTAATATATATGTGTAACGGACCCAGAAATGCTGCTCAGTATAACATTTGTCTGAGGATTTTTATTTTGTGATTTTCCTTTGAATGAACTATTATTTTGGTGCACTTCCTGTTAAATTATATGAATCTATGTAAGTATTGGTAGTTTAATTATGGCAGAAATAGATGAGGGAACTTTTCTAAGGAAGACGGCTTAAGTTTCAAAGGCTTTGCAAACTATTAAGTGCCCAGCTGGAATGAGAGCAAGGTATTGTTTGTTGCTACGGTTCAAATGCTAAAGTTTAGCCGCAAATTTCATGTTATAAGGTACTTCAACACGCTAAAGGTTAACTGGAATTTAGATTTGTTCTTGTGTTTTTAAGAATATGTAAAAGGTTCATGCTTTAAAGAGACGTTCAGTTAATATTTGTGCAAGTAAGAGCTAATTCGTGCTAATTTTATACCTTGTAGCTCTTACAAAAATGCTAAAGAAACAAAGGAACATCATGAAACACCAGTATGCTTCTTCATTGTCTGCCTGGGGTTCGCTAATGTTACTAAAGAGTAAATCATTGGGAAATTACCAGAAAAGTTTATGTTTATTTATATGTTAGGGGTGTAACGATGCAGAAAATTCACGATTCGGTTCGGTTCGATACTTTAGTCTCACGGTTCGATATTTTTTCGATACAAAAAAAGAGAAATGTCCATGCCTTTTTTAACATTTAATTTATTGAAATTAGTTATGAACATTTGTTTAACCTCAAAAGTCCAGTTTTTAAATTAAATTTTGCTGAAAAAGCAAGTTTCTCAGTGGATCTGCACTCGAAAATGCAGCCTAGGTGGAGTAGTCAAACACAGATCCACTGATCCTTCAACACAGAGCAGCTTTAGAAAACAAGTTGATAAAATAATTTTAAAAAATCTTTATTGTTCGATACAAGTGTGTATTGAACCTAAAGCACTGTTCGATACGGTTTGATATGGGTACATGTAGTGTTGCACCCTAGTATATGTACGTATATGTATATAAACACCACTGTATTCTTGTAGAGGTCTTGCCTTTACGTTAAATGTTGTTTCCCCTCTGGAGAGGTCTGAACAAACGATGCAACAGATCTGATGGAAGACTGGCATTATGTGATACGATAATCCAGTCTTTTGCATATAAAGAAATAAAGACTTAGGGAGAATAGACGGAGTTGAGGGCTAAGTAGGTGCAATTGCAACTTCAGTGCAGATAAAATCAAGTCAGAGATAAAGGATGACACTGAGGAGTTTGGAAATGTCCCCTTCAAGGAGTCCTGCGTGTCCAGGTATGAAATACAGTCAGTCATAAAGAAGACACATTAAATTTTAGTGTTTAGTACATGACTTCTCATTGAGTGACATACACTGCATGTTCTTTCATCTCTAGGCATTAAAAGGACTATGCTGTGGATTTTCTCATTATTGGGTAAGTCTATGAGTTTGTGTTGAACTCTAGTTGTCCTAATGACAAACTCTAAATAGTGTGTAGCATTCTGTTGTATGATTCTGTACGCTCTGGCTTTACATCTTCCTGATGTCTGAAGCAATCTCATTGGCTATTACCAGGTTGTTGCTTATCCAGACACAGCTGAGCTGCTCATCTGGTCAATTTAGAAGCAAAGTTTTATCAGTAGTTAGTACCTCATCAACGGTGACATCAATCGTAGACAGCGTCACAATCTTTGGATGTTTAATGACGCTTAGTTTTTGTGTTTTAAGTTCTCTTTTCTGTTTAGTCACCCTGTGTTTCTCTTTGACACAGGCCACTTCTCCCAGTGTTTCCATCCAATTTTAATTTTGAGCGAATTTTTAAGATGTTGCAAAAAGGAAAAAGGAAGAAATTGGAATCAGACGTGTTTCCGTCTACTGGCTTGGAGAGAATCAACCAGGCAATGCAAAATACTCATGTCAGACGTTGACTGTAGT
This sequence comes from Anablepsoides cearensis, assembly GCA_032275365.1. Taxonomy (NCBI): domain Eukaryota; kingdom Metazoa; phylum Chordata; class Actinopteri; order Cyprinodontiformes; family Rivulidae; genus Anablepsoides; species Anablepsoides cearensis. Next base: position 17,729,586 of record JAUBOC010000170.1, on the reverse strand, counting down.
AAACAGGAAGTAGAAGTCGCAAACTCACAGGGATACACATCTCAGGACGATGGAGAGAAGTTATCAAGAACGTGTTGCTAATATCGGGAAAGTTGTAATTATTCCGTCATATGAACAAGTATTGGCGATGTTACATGCTGGCTTGAGACTTAGAAAAAGAAATGTAAGACACAGACAGCGGGAGGAGGGTTCAGCTTTAGTCGCTCTGGTACCGGTACCGACAGCAGGAACAGCTGATCAATCCTGTGAGGTAAATGTTCGATACCTCAGAACTTATTCAGCAAATGGGTTTGCATCTCCCCTTATGCGTATTAACTCTTTTTCAAAAAACCCAAAAACCACCTCAAGGGAGTGTAAAACGTTTTTTTGAATTGTGCAGTTTCCATTCACTTTTTCCAATGCGATACTTTAAAACGTGCATAAAAACGCTGATGGAAACACGGTTACAGTTAGTCTCTAGACCTGCCACTCCCACCTCGACTGTTCCTCATTTCCATTCAGATGGAGTTATCAACAAGAAAATGTTCTCATGTCTCGCTGACGTGGGTGCATGGAAAAAATTTGCACATCCCTTCTTGTGCATTGCCCCAAGTCGGAATCGGTTCTCACCAGAGAAGGCAGTGCATTGTGTGATTGGTCAGAACTTTGTGGGCATGTTTGTTTATGTTTAGTGACTGCAGTGAGCGGATCCCCGAGGCTGTGAGAAAATACAGCCAACATTATAACTGTTACAAGAAATATTATAAAGAAAGTTTTATGATACACAGAAAGAAAACATAAAAAAAACCTCATGAAAGGAGATTGGACAATCGAAAACAACAACTGGCAGCTCTCCATGATTGTGCTAACTAATGGCCACCGCATGGTCCTCCCAAACCTGTAAAATCTGCTCTCACTGACATAGTTACGTGACAAATACGTTATGCTTTGCTTGTGTCTGGGCTGAAATTTTCCCCCTTTTGGCTTACGAAATTATTGTACAATTGGTGAGATATTTGTGTGCTTCAACTGCTCAACTTCCAAAAGCCGGCTGTTGCACCCTCAAGCTGACTCTTGTAAAGATAGTCAAATGCCCAAAAATGCATGGATGGAGATAAAACAAATGTGCACAAAAGGTATTTGTCCGCCAAAAAGTGTTTTGCTTTAACTCTGGCAGATTTGTAGCCAAAGTAATGATGGATATTGGTGTGAAAAAATTTGTGCTGTATACAGCAGTTGGAGGGGTTTCCCAGGAGCTCTGAACCATGTGTCTCATGGGCTGTGAAAGTATTTGCGAAAATGAGCCTCCAACCACCAGGTGACCACGAGACGACTTGTCAGCTGCTGATCTACCATGCTGGACCCTTAAGAAACGAATGCACCTCGACCGGACAGCATAGGGACACACTCCTGTATCTTTGGCCATGGTGGCGATCTCTTTGTGATAAATTTACCAAACAGTGCTTCTCCTCAGTTAACAGAAATACCAGATCTTCTATCTTCAAATTCTTCATCAGCAATTGATAATCAACATCAGCTCTGACAACCCTGCTGTCCGTGTTGATTCTGACTGCGCATGATGTGTGATGCAAAGTGTAACCAAATGAAACATGTGCCTACTTCTAGATAAGGGTGGTGATTGCCTGTAACAGACTTTGCATTTGCTTGGTTCCCTGTACAGGGTGAGCCAAAAGTCTCAGAAAAATAAATATTTAAATCCACCAGCGAGTAATGCGTGAATGATCTAATGTGTTAAGTCTTTGTCCAGAATTTGGCCGCCATGTTGAAAGCCGCCATATTGGAAGGGCACATTTGTCCAATGGGAAGGTGGTCATTTAGAACTTTAAAGAAGACAGATTGAAGCTAATTTCAATTGGTAACTGATTGCAGTTCAACAAAAGCCTGTTTAATCGTCTGAATCAGATGTGTCAAAGCAAGGAAACATCTAAAACATGCAGGGCAGTGTGCCTTGAGGACCAGGGTTGAAAAACACTGTAGTAGACATGATGGAGGACGAGGAGGTGCCGGCTCTTAGACCTAAATAAATTTGAAGGAAAGTTTTTTTAAACATCTGTATAGATGCAAAATAGCTGAAATTCAGTGTAATTTACAAACAATCCATACAACATGACATGTATTGGCAATTCTGGTCTTTGATATGCGACGCGACCCCCTCATCAATGGAAACATGTGCCCTTGATTCAGAATGGCGTCTTCCAAGATGGCGGCCATGTTGTAGACATAGACTGAAAGATAGACCCCTCACCGATTACTTGCTGTCGTTTTCAGATGTTTAATTTTCTCTTTTGTTTCTGAAATAAATGGTGTCTTTTGAATCATGTGTATCAATGGTTCAGAATGGATACAAATACTGTTATGCTTCTCACCCACACCAAAAATGCTAGGTTTGGATACAAACCCAAATAACTTTTCACCAAGAAGGTTTGAGGAATTTACTTGGTTACGACAAAAACCTTTTTTGTGACATATGTCTGTATGAATTGTAAGAAAATAAATCACATTTGTGTCATCAGGGCTCTGTTCATGCCTTCGTCCATACACCTTCATCAACCAGCAGATGAACTGGTTTGAGGCTCAAAAATATTGCAGAGAAAACTACACTGACCTGGCAACGGTGGACAACATCCAGGACATGAATCAGCTGATTGCAGCTGCCGGCAGCTTCAGTGGAACAGTCTGGATCGGTCTGTTTGACGCGTGGTGGAGCTGGAAGTGGTCGTCACCCAACGGCTTTGATTACAGACGTCCCTTTGAGAAATGGTACATCACAGAACCGGGTAACCCGAGAAATCTGTGGGAGTTGTGTGGCGCTCTGTGGTTAGGCTATTGGCATGATTATGACTGCAATGTACCAAGGCCATTTGTCTGCTACAACTTCACCGGCGATGGTTAGTACAACCTTTCACTTTCTGTGAATAAAAATTTTTACTTCTGTCAACCCTGAAAAGCAAATCCAATTGTTTGAAACCCTAAAAAACTCTATCTATAGTAGATTTTCAACCTTTTCTTATCCAAATAAACTCTTTTCCCCCTCAGACCAGTCAAACACGTCTCAAAGGATGTATTTCTTCATCAACGAAACAAATACATGGTATGAGGCTCAAGCCTACTGCAGGCAGCACTACTACGACTTGGGGAAAATTATGACGCAAACTGACAACAGTGAGATTTTAAAAGTGGTACCAATCCAGACCCTGACTTTGTTCGGCTTGTACAGATCCACCTGGAAGTGGTGGTCTGATGGTACCACTCACATATTTGAGTACTGGGTCCAGGGGCACCCACAAGGCAGGACTACAGGGTACTGTGCAGCCAGCTTGATCGATGCTACTAACGTTGGAAGATTGTGGGAATATGATTGTGCAACAAAATTTCCTTTCATGTGCTATGGCTGTGAGTCATTTTAGATTATTCTGCACTATTTGTTATTGCTTTAAAAGAACTCAGAGATATTTTGGATGTGCTATACGTTTCTATCTTTCTCCAGCCTCTAAAGAACCACCTTGGATGTATAAAAGAAGGATTAGGCTTAAGGTACAGAAATCTACAACAGCTCTGAACGACCCTGCAGTGACAGGAGACATCCTGACCCAGGTTAGTGTGGGACACAGGTTTTATAAAAAAAACAAAAATCTGTAAGAAAAGGCTGAAAATACATTTTACACAGCCTGTAAACAAAAAAAAACAAAACAAAACAAATGAATAAAGTTTGATAGCTATACATATTACCCTTGTATGTATTTACAAATATTTACTGATGTACTGAGTATGAACTGTGTACATATCTACTTACATGGTACCTGCCTAATACTTATCTGGTATTTACTGGGTACATACCTGGTAAGTCACATAGTACTTACTGGCTACATTCCTAGTACCTACCAGGACTGTGCAGTATAAGTAGTGACTTGTTTCCCTCTACTTACAGAGTATGTACCTGTTGCATATCTGGTACTTGTTTGATTCATACTCAGTTTATACCTGGTACTTACCTGGTGTTGACATTGTACTTACTAGGTACACACTTGTTATTACCTGGTACTTATTTGCTACATTTCTGGTACCTACCTTGTACTTCTCGGTATTTACTGGGTACATACCTGGGAAGTCACATAGTACTTACCTGCTACATTCCTAGTACCTACAGGGACTGGGCTGTATTCAGTGGTGACATGTTACCCTGTACTTACAGTATGTACCTGTTGCATACTTGGTACTTGTCTGGTACGTACTAGGTGTGTACCTGGTTGGTACTTACCTGGTGTTGACATTTTACTTATCAGATTTAATTTGACTTACCTGGTATGTACCTAGTATTACCCAATACATGTCTGCTAAGTATCTGGTACCTGAAGGGACTGGGCTGTATTATGTAGTGGCTTGTTTCCCTGCACTAGTATATACGTGGTAACTGTCTGGTACATACTGAGTTTGGACTTGGTACCTGTCTGGTACTTACCTTGCACACCTGATATAATTCAGGTAAGTACTCCGTATGTACCAGGCAAGTGCAGAAATTATAAAAATAGTTACTTCAAATGCTTTATTAGGGGAATCTTAATTTTACAAAAAAAAATTCCAGTCAAGGTACTACGTATGTACAGTATCATGCAATGTATCAGGTAAATACCCAGTGCAGTACCCGATACCTTAATCTGTTTTATTTTTTGTTACTGAGTATGTCTCTGTTCTACAGCTAAAGCAGACGCTGATGAAGAAGGGGATTACAACTGATTTAAATATTACCTGGATAAATCAGCCTGACCAAAACATCTTTTACAAAGAACAGAATTAGACTAGTGTTTAATGCACTTTCAGAATGTGGTTGTTAGTTCCTATTTAAAGAGTTTACTGCAGTCTGTATTGTTTTTTTATGTTTTTAAAGCAGAAATAGTAATTATTTTATGTAAGTAATCACACATTTTAATTTAAATAGTTACATTAGTTGTAAATATGATACATCTCTTGGTCTTTATTCGTGTTATAAAACTGACTTCATGTTCTGTTAAAATAAGCCTGTTTATAAAAAAATTGCTGATAAGATGAAAATCCTGCACGTCTAATTTACATAAAGGTGTGAGTGGAAAAAATGCTCAACTAAATATGAATCTGTGCAGAAGGACAGTTATGAGGCATCTTTAAGGACGTCTGAGCAGAACTGCTGCAGCTGGTCTCACATCTTCACAGACCAACACCTGAAGATGATGTTAACTCTGATTCATCAGGGATTTTGAGCCAAAGAGATAAATACATGTCAGAGACACGGCTCAGACCTGCAGCAGACGGGCTAAAGAGGAGGCAGGATCGAGATAAGAAGATGAAAGAAGACACGACAGTGTGTTGTGTAATTCTATACGCTCTCTGATGACACAGTGTAAAGTATGATCAGATAATGACAGCAGTTGGGTTCATGTAGCCTTTGCTCCTGGTTGAGACACAAACTTGTACAGGTGCTGGTCATAAAATTAGAATATCATGAAAAAGTAGATTTATTTCAGTAATTCCATTTAAAAAGTGAA
>JAUBOC010000170.1:17645551-17655646 GCA_032275365.1 Anablepsoides cearensis | reverse complement strand
CCAATTTTCTTAAGTATAAAGATGTTTTCTTTGACTTTTTGTATTTGAAGGATAAGCATGTCACAGGCACTTTAAAGAGCCCGTTTTATTCTACTTTGATTGGTGGAGGATTCACAAAGTGACGTCCTCTTGCTAAAACAACTCAAGGATGATTGACTCGTTGACTCCTATCAGTCATTCTGACCTGTGTTAACAGTTAATATCTTACCTGTTGTAGATAGCTCTTTGAACAGCATCAGTATGAAGAAATGCAGTTTATTTCTGACTGGGTCGATGAGCTAATGGCTAGTCCCAATGCAGCCTAAAGAAGTGGGTTCACATCTTAAAGTGACTCCATCTATCCCTTTTCTTTACACACTTTTTTACGACATAACAGACCATAGTGTACTCTCAATCTGGACTATAGCTGGAGTTAAAGGGGCCTAGTCTGAGCTAGGCTAATTCAACCCCTCAGGTTGGATTATAAACCCATGATATCAGCAGAGTCAAATATACAAGAGTTACGTATTTTTTCAACATTTTATTGGGGGGATTCAACTTTGCCAAGGAAGCTAAGTTAGATAGCTAACTAATTTATATCTTAAAGGTCTAAACTAAGATTTTTATTACTTCAATCACAAAACACTTAAATCAGTAAAAATATTACACTTCTCTGTACTGTTTATAATATAATACAAATCATAATGCTCTGAAATTTCAACTTTTAAGTCCTCACAAAAAATATATACTATGTGTAATATGTCTGAGTATTTAAAGATAAGATAAAAAATAAGAAACACAGGTGGACAGACTTAGTCAAAGTTGAATCATTTTAAAATAAGACTGCTTAAGTGATAAAAGTGGCTTTTAAAATATCAGAAACTTTTTTTCTGGTAGCCTAAGAAACTCAATAGTGTTAATATGTCTATAATGAAAAGTAATATATAAAACAATAAAAAAACAAACGTATATCCTTCCCTCCACACCCTCAAACTCTACTCCGCTGCTGCCATTGTTGGCCGCCATTTTGAATCCTTGCTTCAATTAAGCTGGGTAAATATCCAGTTTATCACAAAAAATAGCAACTATTTATCATGACTGGATAATAAAAATCAAAAATTCAACCAATTTACACGACTCTGCTGATACACGTTAATTAATGTTTGAGACTGACTACCGGGTTAGATTAGGTTTTAGGCATACGGCCTGATGGGATATAAGCTGCGTTTCCATTGACCATGAAAATGCACAAATTAGAATTTCGAAAAATAAATTTGCTCAATGGAAACACGTCAATTTCGACTACTGTTTTTCGACAAAATGTTTTTGCTCTAGGATGAGGTGGTTTTTCGGCCGTATCGAAATTGGTGTATTTCGCGAAACTGCAATGGAAACACTTTTTTCGCATCACGGGAGTCCCGTGATCAACAACCGGCTGTTTCTACTGGCGAAAAGACGGTGAAGAGAAAAAGACAACAGGAAGTAGTAGTAAAATCGCCGAAGTTGTAAAAGAAAGTAGTAAACTCACCGACTACAATTTCCCAAAAACACCACATACCTATCCGCTGTATAAGTGGCTTGTCGCACGAAAGCCTCGATAAGACGCCGACGTCTCCTCTGATCACTAGTGTTGTGGTAGCAACATGCTTGGTTGTTTACATCCACCGTGTGAATACCGCGAGAACAAGCGTATTCATGCGTGATTTCAGTAGCATTTCTTTCTTAATGGAAACACCGCAATTGCGAAATTGTGTTTTTTCGACATTAACAAAATATTGACAAAGTTTTGCGCACATTTGTAATACAGTCTGACCTAGAACAGTTAATCCCCCTGCTGGGCACACTCTGGCCTGGGCCAAACTATACCCGGGTTTAATCTGGGCAGGAGGTAATCGGGCCTTAAACACCTCATCAAGCAAGTCCTAAACTTCTATAGCAGTTTAAAAAATCCTGACACCTGTGTCCGCGTAGCATTTTGAGCTTATTTCTGTAGAATCCTGTGGTTATTTGGAAGAACAAAAAAAGGCACCAGCAACAAAAGATGACACTTCTAGCCTGACGCACTTCCAGGAGGAAAATGTTAAACTGACAACAGTATAAAAAAATAGCTGTTATTAAATTTTTCTATTTTTTTATATTTTTACCATAGATCTACAGTATGAACAAGCTGTTAGCTCTTTAATCAAAATTAAATTCCATTTCTCCAAATTGACGTTCAAAGAGTTATCTACAACAAGTAAGATATTTATTGGCCATAGCTGCTCCTCTGAACCCTCTTTAAAACGACTCATGTCCCTTTATGTTGGCACTTTTGACTTTGAGACATTTTGAATTTGCTGTTTTCTTGTGTTTCAGCACCTGTACAGCCAGTCCTACGAGTGTGTGTGCGTGATGTTTGCCTCCATCCCTCAGTTCAAAGACTTTTACACCGAGAGCAGCGAGAACGGAGACGGCCTGGAGTGTTTGCGTCTCCTCAATGAAATGATCGTAGACTTTGACGAGGTACAGCGGAGAAAATAACAGTATTATTTAACTTGTCAGCCTCAGGATAAAATCATCTGTCTTTCTTTCTTCGTGTTTGTTTGTTTTTTCCTCCTCGCAGCTTCTGATAAAGCCCAAGTTTTCCTCAGTAGAGAAGATTAAGACGATCGGCAGCACCTACATGGCTGCTGTAGGGCTGACACACTTGCCTGAAGGAGAAGACAAAAAGGTTTTTTTTTTCTGCTAAAACGTGTTACAAAAGTCTTTTGAGTGAGGTTTTAATTTTGTAGAGCAGATTAGAAATAATGCCGCTCACTCCAGACTCAGACACAGGATTTTAAAGATGTCCAATAAATTGTGAGATAATAAAAGTGCAAGTTCTGCTCTCCGAGCTTGACTGGTCCACTGACTTGTATGAACTCTGGCGCCCCCTACAGGACGTGGACATGACCTACAGCCACGTGCGCTGCATGCTGGAGTTTGCCATCGCCATGAGAGGCAAACTGGAGCAAATCAACTCGCACTCCTTTAACAACTTCAAATTCAGGATTGGTGAGTTTGTTTGAGGCTGAGAACAGACAGCTTAAATATCATTGGGTGACCAGATTTCCTAAAGTAAACCCGGGGATATTTCCTTCTCAGAGATGCATAATTTACAAAATACAGATACAATGGATAAAAAAAGAATAAAAGTAGAGTAAAGTAAAAATAGATCAATAAGTATACAAAATGTACAGAATATAAGAGATATAGGGGATAAGGAAAGTTGGAAGTAGCAGCGGATTACTGCATATGTATTTGTAATTTATGTTCAGTTTGTGTCATATTTTTCAACTCGTTCAGTTTTCTCTATTTTCTATGATGTTTTCTGAACCATTATGTCACAGTATTTTAAATAATTTGTCAATAAAAAGTTTCTGTGCCACTAGAACCTTAACCCACTCTATCAAACTGGAAAGAAACAGTTTTGGGTGTGAAGTTCCTCGATTGGATTTAAAGAGGCAGCCTTAAAATGAGTTGATCTGGGAAACACCTCAGGAAAAGGGTGAAAGAGGGGCTTGTGGAGCTACAATAAGGAGGAATTCAGAGCAAATCATTGCAGTTCCACTTTATATAGACCCCAACTGAAAGATTTAAATGTCTCCTTTAACTAACTGCTTTCTACCCGACTATCATAATAACTCTACACACAACATCTTTTTCCCATTAATTAAACACTAAAATCAAGGACATTGCTTTGTCCAAAACGGGGACTGTCCCCGGAAATAAGGGACATCTGATCACCAGGGGTGTCAAACTCATTTTCACCGAGGGCCATATGAGCGTTATGGTGGCCCTCGAAGGACCAGTTGTAATGAACTTTAACGTTTCATATTTAACTTTGACTAAACAGTGTTTTAACACGTCCTCTTTTAAACACTGATAAGAGCTAAGTGTACGACTGACTAAATCTGAAATAAATACAGAAATATTATTAAAAGTAAACTAATAAAGTTTTACTCACTAATGAGTTTCTAGTAAGTAGCTAATATGCGTTATGACAGATTTAGTTTATGGTTGATGCTGACTTTAAAGCAGCTTATTTTCAGACATTAACACTGTGCTATACAACTAAACTGCTCAGTTACTTAAAGCCAGCAGCTCAGAGGCAGAACAGTTACTAATATCTTTCACCTTTTAAATTTATTTTGTTGCATTTATTATACATTTTAAGTTTACCATTGATCATGTTAAGTAAAAAAAAAAAGAAAAACAAATTTCCACACGGGAGTCACCCTGAGTTTGACACATCACAAAATCTTCAGTTTGTAATTTCTTGTTTCTATTTAACAAACGCCATGAACAAATAATAATCAGAACCCCTGCTGTGTGTTTGTTTCCTCCTAAAAACATCGACGATTAGTTTAACATAATTAAAACGTGTTAATGTGTTATTCCATTGGATCTCCACAGGAATTAACCACGGCCCAGTGATTGCAGGAGTTATCGGAGCCCGTAAACCTCAGTATGATATCTGGGGGAACACGGTTAATGTTGCCAGCAGGATGGACAGCACAGGAGAGCTGGATAAAATACAGGTTAGAAATGATTTTTAATATTACCAATCTAAGTTATTTTAAATTTATTATGGTGATATTTGTTGTGCAGCTTTAATTATTGGCTACTTCAAGCTAAAAATGTATATATACACTACAGACAGATTTGTTTTCATTCTGTTTTTTATTTTCTCACACCTCAGGCGATAACTGAGATAAAAGATGAGAGGTGGAAGGTTTTGAGTAGCCGTGCTCTTCTTGAAACAGAAAACCACAGATAAAAGAGGGTTGGACTGACTGAAAATATCTGTTTCTCCTGTTTTTATTGTTCGCTGGGCTCTCAGGTGACGGAGGAAACAGCCCAAATCATCCAAAGCCTAGGATACGACGTTACGCTCCGAGGAAAGATCAGCGTGAAGGGCAAAGGGCAGCTCACCACCTACTACCTTAACACCGACTAGTCCTCTCCTCGGTTCCCGGTCCGACTCGAGCTGCAGTGAAAGACCTGATCACCAACAAAACCAGACGACGCTCCGTGACTCATTCCGGTTCAGAAACTCCTCGGCGGCGAGGACTTAAAGCGCCGCCGCGTGTTCAGCCAGGCCCGGGAGTCTTTACGGACACCTCCAGTGACTCAGTCCTTCGAGACAAACAACGTGTTGCTCATTCGTCTTCAAAGACGTCGCCTCTGTCGTCTGAAACGAGACGCTAAGAACAGTCCCGACACTACACGTGAAACTACAAGAAACCACTGACTCATGGACTGCTCAGTCATTACGCTGCTGAGTGTCTACTCTAGAATAAGCTGTTTTTAAATAGTTTTTGAAATAATTTTAACCATGGCTGAAACGTAAACACGGTCCAGTTCCAACACAGCGTTCACTGGAACTAGCAAATCATTAGGGAGAAGTTGTTTTATTTTATAAACTCGTTGCTTTTTATAGAAGAAATATAAGTGTCAGAAAAGCAAACGCCTACTGTGTCTAACGTGAGTCATTTATGTTTTTATGCAATCCCAGGTGCAAAAAAAGCAGCTAAAATATAGCTTCAGCTTCTATAGATGCACAACAAAACTACACGTTATTCATAATGAGGAAAAATGTCAAAGATGTTTTTTATTCCAGACATTTTAACCTGTTCAAATAGGAAAAAAAGCACACTTTTGTCATTTCAGTTGCAATGGTTACGTAGGGAGAGAACTCGACTTAAATATACTTTTGTTCATATATATATATAATATATATATTTTTGATATTTGTTTTACCCACAAATGAGTGATAAAATAAACCTAAAAGGTGAAAAGAAATGAGAATTTATGTTTGATAAATGTTTTGGTTAGATTAAAATAATTCAAATAAAAGAAATCCCCTTCTGTTTAACTGGTGATAAAAGTTGAATCACTCAGACCATGTTGCTGGGAAATATGGTTGTGATTGAAATTTACTGAACTGGAAACCCTTCATGCAGCTGATGCCATGAAAACTTACATGATGAAGATGACAACGCACTTTTTTAATTGTTTATTAAGGAAAATGCATTTTAATTAGTTTCTCCTTCTCTGTACTGTGTTTTTATGAAGTCTGATAAAAACTGTGAACTGAAGAAAAGCTTACATGGATTTTTTTTTCTATTACTATTTATAAAGCAATAAAAAAAGTAAGTTTACTGGTGTCTGTCTGGTTTCCTAAATGCACGAACAGTGGAATTTCCCCGTATCGATGACGCCCACAGGTGTTCTGATTGGCTCAGGCTCCTCCTTTAACTCTCTACTCGCACGCTATTGGTCGAGCGCCCCGTCAATCAAACCGCTTCCTGCTTCCACGGTGCGGTTTGTTGTTGAACGGAGCTTCTTCGAGCGTGATGGGAAATGTTGGTCGGAGTTGAAGAAGTTGGTGAGTTGTTGTTTCTAAACGTCGTACAGTCATGTTTCAGAGTTAGCTGCGTGGTTTTATTGCTTAAAGATGAGTTATAAAGTTGTTTTTAGCTGTTTGGAACCCGTTTCAGCTGAAGTTTAATGTCTCTGTCATTAGGCTGTCAGTCCTCCAGGACAGGTAAACGGAAGTAAACACTGAAGCCCTCCTGTCGCTTCTTTCCATTTGAAAACTTGTTTTACGTGTGTGTGTCAGAGGGACCTAACTCCACCGTGAAGCAGCCGCGGATACAAACCCCTGAAAGATGTCAGCAGCTCACGAGCTGAGCAGGAAGCGTCGGCCCTTTAAAACGTTCGTCATCTCGACCGACCTGCGGGTCCAGGATGAGCTGGAAGGAAACATCCTCCTGCTGCGGGGCTTCATCTGCCAGGAGCAGGAGGCTGGAAAGAGCAGAGGGGACCACCTCTGGGTTAAGGTAACAGCAGACACTTTAAAGTCCAAATTATCCCATGAAAACCTGTTTCTCTTTATAACAAGATCACTTCCTTTGAAATCTAAAACACAGGGTTAAAATCAAACACTAATATTTATTTAAATGTTTTGTATCAGTTTACACCTAAGCAGATTTTGTTGATTTCCTGGTTCATACGCAGCTTTTAAGCAAAGTCCACACATTTTTTTTTTTTTTTTATTGGTTTGGGGAAGTTTTATGATCTGTTCTGGTGATTGTCCTGTTGGACCACTCACTTGTATCCAAAGTTTTACCCATTGAGTTGTTGACTTAACATGAAAATGGAGCTGAACTGATTTTTATTCTTCTAGTATATGATGCCACCACCTCTATGTATGACAGCATGTTAAAAATCTCCCCTTGTCCAGGTCAGCTGCAGGTTTCAGTCCAGGTTGAAGATGGTCGGTACAAATGAGGTGTATTGACTAGTGGCTTCACCCACGCTTTAGACCAGGGCTATTCAACTGGTGGCCCATGGGCCACATCTGGCCCGTGAAGGACCAAAGTTCGGCCCGTCAATTGGTTCATTCATCTGTTAAGCCCAAACCCCCGGTTTTCTACTTTAATTATTCTGTTTTTTTTTAGTTAAACATAGACATGTGTTATCTACAAAAACATTAAAATCTTGGCTACAAGCTGGTAAAACCCATTTCAATGAACATCCAAGGCAGTTAAAACTACAAGCAGTTGAAGGTAAAACTATGAAAGTGAAAATAAAATTGGTTTAAAAAATTTGGCAAGTCAGAGATGTCAAAATAATATTTGGTAAATATATAACAGAATTTGTTTTTTGTTTTGTTTTGTTTTTATACTGTTTTATTATCACTGCATTTATAGGGTTCTATATGTTGAATTCACGATTAAATGCAGCAAAATAAACTATTCAAAAAGTAACAGATCTTTGTAATACTTGGTTTATTTACATAATAATTTTAATTGCTGGATGTTCGGCCCCTCAAATGTTGACCTGCAGTAACTGCGGCCCCTGGAGCAATTTAGTTGAATAGCCCTGCTTTAGACGATTGGCCGCTGTGGTACGAGTGTAACGCCATATTGGAAGGGGCGAGCTGTTAATGTAAACAAACTGGGTTTCATTCACATGGTTTGGACGATCCACAATCTCAAATAGAGGACAGGAAGTAAAATGTCTATGTAGGAATCTGTTGTAGAGGGTCAGTATTGTACAGATTTAGATCTGGTTTCAAGACAAAGATACCAGCAATTAGTTCACATATGTGTCGGACGTGACCCGTATCTCATAAAGATGAATGAGTTGGACATAGGGTTGGGCGATAAATCGATTTAATGTCTCTCAAGTCGCTTGGTACACGACATGAAAATATGGCAGCTAGCAGAGAGGATCTACTTCCCAAAAAGGCACTGCTTCTTCAGTTATCTGGAACTGGTTAGGTTCTGCAACCTCAGACTTGGAGCAACAATCACATCACTGCAAAATCAGCCTACGTTCCTCACCTTCATGTATGAGTCTTTGGTACTCAATAATACCCCTTTTCTAAGTTAGGATAAATTTAGCAACCTTAAACTACACAAAAATGTCATTTTTTTCAGACTGCAGATCCTCTTCTACTTCACTTTCTCCCCTCCGTCTGCATTTTGCGGTCATGCTATACTGCATTGTGACATCACATGAAATCAATCTATTTATCATGGCTGAATTTTTGCATAAGATTCCATATAAATGTTGGTTTTCCACAGGTTAGCTTCTGCCTGTTAGAAACATCAGTCATTGCAGCTGTGTGTTTCTGTCTGATTATAATAATATGTACTGGCAAACATTTCTATCAAGTCAAAGCAATGGTTGTCAACAGCAAACTGAGTTTCACTGATGTGCTGAGCTAAATTAAACATGGTTACAACACCCAGCTTCAACAGCTAACGGCACCATTGCTGTAGGTCTGTAGAGTTGTCCTTGCCCTGAACAATATGGCCGCTCTCTTCGACATTCTAAAAATACACTTTTTGTCTGTTTTTTTTCCCCAGTAAATATTGACTGAAATCGACCCTTTGCTTGGACTGAGTTTTTAATTTTAGCCCCCTTGTGTCTGAGGTTGTCCTAAAATTCCTGTTTTTATTTCTAATTTTGCAGGTGTTAGACAATGAACTCATGATAAAAGTCGAGAAGAAGTACCTGCTGGAAGTCTCAGCTGACCTCATTAGCCTGGTGGAACCTGTGCCGAATCTGGATGTCAGACTGAGCCTTCTAAGTAAGACGTTCGCCATGTATCGATGGGGTCGTGGTATACCACAGAGGGAGTAAGGGAATATTATCAAAGTAGCAGAGCTGTTTCCTGTCTGGTGAAAATGGGAAGCCAACTAAGACTGGACCAAACCAGCCATTTGAGAATAAACAGATAATGGTTTATTTATGTTGTTTAATGATGTGCATTTTTTTTTTTCAGACAATCCTGAAAACCTTCGACATTTGGCGTCTCTGCCAATCGGCACCCAGCTGTGGGTCCAAGTAGGCCAACAGGATGAGCAGGCAGAAGCAGAGCTCCGGTTTAGAGGGCCTCTGAGCAGAGGGAGCAGTGGTGTGGTGTTTGGGGTGGAGCTGAAGGTAAACCTTTTATTCAGAGGATCTAAATTTTTAAAAAATGACCACTCTTCCATTTGAACTACTCTGTATGTCTGTCATTTTGTGGAAAATATTTTTCTGGCATTGTTTGGATTCACTCAGCTCCATGCTTGAAAGGTAAGGTTCAACAAAGAAACTCGATGACAAAAGAAGTATATACTGGTAGATATGTCCGATGTTGAAAAGCAACAGATCGAATGCATAACAGAGTTGGCAATATGGGCATAACGCCTGTTTTCTCTAGATAAAGTGGGGATTTATTGCTGAAAGGAGTTATACGGTCGTCTCCTACAGTGAGTCGTCCACAGCTGTTCCAACTGGTCCTTGATACCCAACCGATTAGCCCAGGGTCAGTGTTGATATCCGAGCTGATTCCACACATTTGAGGATGTAGGCACTTCATCTTCATAGCACCAGGCCATGTCCTGTGGAAACCATGATGCCAGGACAACTTTGACAGGATTGGTTCTCAGAACTGAGACTAAGGTCGTATTCAGACCTGCACATCTGGTTTGCTTTAATCGAAGCAGAGTTCGTTTCCAGCGTTGGTCCGGACCTTTTGTACAGGTGTGAATACACTCATGCGAACTCTGGTGCGGATCAAACAACCGGACCGAGACC
>JAUBOC010000170.1:17630493-17640737 GCA_032275365.1 Anablepsoides cearensis | reverse complement strand
CTAATCTTACCTAAGTTTTATCCATGCAGGCAGTTGCTGACACTCCCAATGGAGCCGAAAACTCGCGGCTGGCCAGCGCGATAAAATCTCTCCACGGGACTCCCCCCTCACAGGGAGCTCCCACCCTAGGCCAGGAGTGGCAGCACCCACCCATGGCTAGAGACCTTTTTGGCCTTGCAGCTAGTTCTCAGCTCGCTACCTGCTGAATAACACTGAGGCAAAGTCCAACCTTTGTGAAAATAAGTGAGTAAACTTCCCTCTGCTGGCCAAAAAGTCTCGACCTTGTGTTTTGCTTGAAGATAAAGAAAAAGCCTCTACACTGCCTCCTGACCAGGTCATCATTGTAAATGAGAATTGGTTCTCAACTGACTTACCTGGTAAAATAAAGGTTAGATATTTAGTAGATCCTCCTTTGGCAGAAATAACAGCCTCTAAACGCTTCTTATAGCTTCTAATGAGAGTTTGGTTTGTGGCTGAAGGTATTTTAGACCATTCTTCTTTACAAAACATCTCTAGTTCATTCAGGTTTGATGGTTTCAGATAATGGACAGCTCTCTTTAAGTGAAACCACAGATTTTCAATAATATTCAGGTCTGGGGACTGAGATGATTCCAGAACATTGTACTTGTTCCTCTGCATGAAGGACTTAGTAAATTTTGAGCAGTGTTTTGGGTGGTTGTGTTGTTGGAAGATCCAGTCCACAGCACCTTATTCCAAAATGAAGCTGGCTTGTCCAAATTAAGCAAACCTCAAGCAGCTCTGTTTGTGATGTGGAGGAGAAAAGGCTTCCTCTGCATCACTCTCCCATACAGCATCTCTTTGTGTAAAGTGCTGAATAGTTGAATGATGCACAGTGACTCCATCAGCAGCAAGATGATGTTGTAGGTCTTTGGTGCTATGTGATATATTTTATTGATTTGTTTTATCCAAACAATCAATGTTTTATAAAGGTAAATCGGGAAAATTAACAAGGCTGGCCAAACCTCTGCATACCACTGTAGGCTCTGGCATCAAAATTACAACCTAAAGTTGGGTAAACGACGCTACAGTGAACAGAAGAGCACCTGAAGTACAAAGGAACATGTCTCTCTCTCTCACTATTATGATTCATGGGAGCGTTTACTTAAAGGATGAACGTGAAAACTCATTATTGTAACTTTTCATTTAACGTTCGAGCCAAAAAGTTGAAGTCATAAATGAACCACCCATCCTTTCTGAGTTATTTGGGTCATTTGTTACCTGTGAGGTGTTTACCAACATGACTGTTTTGGGTCACATGTTTGAAAAGTACGAAAAGTTGTGAAACTGCCTGGGGAGAGCCAAGGCTGCACTGTAGGTGTCAGGTCAAACCTGAGGTCACTTCCTCTGTTATTTTCCACTGGAAAGATAAAAAAATGGTTACTCATTTACAAGTTTTGTGCACATGCAGACCAGTGATGGGTCTGCTGAGGGTTTGGTTTTCAAAGAGCTGGGGCGTTCAGGGAGCTAGAGGCTGCAGTGTTAGTCAAAAGTGGTTACATGTAACCAGAGACAGAGGATGCCATGTAGATGCAACGGACAGCGTTGCTTGATGGAGTTTGTAGTTGAACATGTGTGGGATCAGCCCAAACACAAACTCTGACCCAGTGCTGGATCTGGAGGTGTGGCTCTGGTCTAACTGGAGAGGATAGAACATCAGTATGACCCCATTCTGCATTGAACTGTATCCTGGCCTGAGGGGCGGCCACACCCGACCCACATGGGACCATGATTGTGCCGACTCTATTGCCCATTTGATCTGATTATAATCATTGAAATATATTTCCACAGCCTGTTAACACTTTCAGTTCCATTTCATTTTCACCACTTCCTGTTCTAAACAGTTGTTGCTAGTGAGTGTTTAATGTGTGTGTGTGTGTGTCAGGACCAGGAGCTGTCTGCTGGAACAGACGGCAGTTATCTGGGTGAACGCCACTTTCGTTGTCCGCCCAACAAGGGGCTCTTTGTCAAGTTACGCAACTGCAGGCGGGACTCCAGGTTCCCCGCCCCCGAGAAGCCCGTCAATCAAGTGGAGCGATGCAACTCTATAGGTAATGAGTCAGAGGTTTTAACAACACCTGTTGGTACCTTTAGTGTGTTCTGACTTAGATAATTTATTAGTGTTTGAGGCAGCGTGGTGACACGGTAGAGCTACAGTCTCTCACTAGCTGCGTTTCCATTGACCATGAAAATGCGCAAATTAGAATTTCGCAAATAAATTTGCTCAATGGAAACACGTCATTTTCGACAAAATGTTTTTGCGCTAGGATGAGTTGGTTTTTCAGCCGTATCGAAATTGGTGTATTTCGCAAAACTGCAATGGAAACACTTTTTTTTCACATTACGGGAGTCACGTGATCAAGAACCTGCTGTTTCTACTGGCGAAAAGACGATGAAGAGAAAGAGACAACAGGAAGTAGTAGTAAAATCGACGAAGTTGTAAAAGAAAGTAGTAAACTCACCGACTACAATTTCCCAAAAACATCCCATACATATCCGCTCCCAAGTATAAGAGGCTTGTTGCTCGAAAGCCTCAATAAGACGCCAATGTCTCCTCTGATCACTAGTGTTGTGGTAGCAACATGCTAGATTGTTTACATCCACCATGTGAATATTACAAGAACAAGCGTATTCACGCATGATTTCAATAGTATTTCTTTCTTAATGGAAACACCGCAATTGCGAAACTGTGTTTTTTCGACTTTAACAAAATATCGACAAGTTTTGCGCACATTTGTAATGGAAACACAGCTACTGAGAAAGTTCCGAAATTTTCTTAGAAACCAAAGAGGGGCACAAACAGTTTGGGAACCACTGATGTAGAGGATACCTACACCTAGCTTTATCATGACATACCATCCCTTGTGTGGGTCTTAGCCTTTGCAGAGTGGGGCAGTGAGCGTGTGGAGGATCACACCCCCCCTTTGGAGGGGAACGAGGCCAGGCAGCTCTACGATGGCTCCAAGAAGGGCATCCAGGGTCACCTGAACTCCTGCTACCTGGACGCTACGCTCTTCAGGTGAAGTCTTGAAAGAAAACAAAGCACCTCACATTTAGGGTGGTGGGCAGAGCTAACCAAAACTTAGCTTCACTAACCATTAGTCTGCTAAACAAGAATTTTAGCTCTGCTAGCAGGCTAAAAATAACAGGCTAGCTAACACTAACTGCTAAGATGGTTAGTGGCACAAACCTGTTGATCATTTCTACTGGTTTAATTTGAAGGTGGGTGGGATCATCTGTGTCAAATCAGCTAATCCAAACCAAAGCTTTGTCTTATTGTGATACTTCCAGTTGAACCCTTTCAGAATAAAAGCATTTTAATGATCAAGTTTTTATTTTTAGGAATGCAACAATTTTTCAACCATTTTTTGTAATTGTTAAATGTTATTTTATCTCTTTTGACGCTCTTCGTTTAAAGTCAGCTGCTAAAGATGCTACATGCTACGCACACAGTGCTTCATAGCTTTTATTTAGGTCAAGATAAATGGCATAAAAATAGTTTTTCCATGTGCAAATTTTTTTTTGCCTAAAATGAGCAGAACCTAACTGAGCGGAAGCTAATTGGTCCGCTGACGGTTCCTAAAGTTAGCAAAAAAGCTAAAAATGAGAAGCTCCACCACTGCACACTTAGATATAAAACACGCCAAGTCAATTAATGTGTCAAAATAAAATAAAATAAAAATGCATGGAAAAATACATTTTAGTTCACCCTAACATTTTAATGCATTAGATTGAGTGTAAAAACAAAACCAACTGAAATAATTAAAATGAGTAAAGCTGATCAAGCAGCTAACTGTAAGTGCGTTTGTGTGTATGTGCAGTCTGTTTTCCTGCTGCAGCTCAGCAGACTGGCTGTTATTTTGGCCGTGTGACGCTGAAACTGAAAAACGGTCCAAACACGCTCAGGACCTGCTCCGCTGCGAGATCGTCAACCCTCTCAGAAGGTGCGTTTCTGTTTAAACACGTACTGAAACTACCCCCAGTCTAAAGAGCAGCGACTCAGCAGAAACATCTGCATTCCTGTCATCTGATACACAAAACATTTAGTAAAATATGTGTTGTTGTGTTTTAAAGGTTTGGTTACGTGTGCGCCAGCAAGACCATGGCTCTGCGACGGCTGCTGGAAGCTGCCAACAGCAACATGGGCTTCACCAGCCAGGAGAAAGGTGTGTGCATCAATGCTGCTTGTTTTTGTTTTCTTTTTAGTCACCCCTCACTTATGAAGGAATGTTGTCACGCTGCTCTCGTCCTGTTCTGTCAGATCCGGAGGAGTTCCTCAACAAGCTTTTCCAGCTCCTGAGAGTGGAGCCGCTCCTCAAGATCAGGTCTGGGCTCCGTTTATTTTGTCTTTATGCACCTCTTAAAGCTGCCGTTCACCTGTAGTTCCCACATTTTTGTTTTATATTCGCCCGAGTCATATGCAGCGACGACACACAGTCCCTGTTTAGCTTCGTACGCAGACCTGCTGTTGTTACTGCAGTTAAAACATGAATCACTTCAGGTTGCATCATCAAGTTCCTGCATTTCCTGCATTTTTCTGAAACAAAGGAACAGAGCTGTGACCTGCAGTTGCTTCACTTTCATTCACACCTTTTTTATAGAAAATATTTCATTTTTCATAAGGACATAAAATGAGCTTGTTGAGTAAATAAGGTTTTGAACATGTTTATTACAGCTCACTTTATCTATAATAGACGTTTGGGATGTTTGTGAAAAATAAAGTGTAGTATCTCACTGACTTCCAGCTGCTGGAGACTTGTTAGTGACTCAAAATGATGAGGAAAATAAGCTCAATTTGACTCTTAATTAAGAGAAAATAAATGATTTTTCCTTTGCAGGATGTCTGAATTTGCAACAAAAGTGTCCCAATGAGCTGGTTTTTGTGTGCACGGCTTGCAGAACTGCATTCTTGGGCGTGCACAAGTATCAAAATAAAGCACTGTAGGATTTACAGATACTAAACAGAGACGTTTAGTACAAGTTTGCAGCAGTGTTTAAAGTTTAAACTAGACTGGCAGCCTCTGCTGCTCAGTTCAGGAAATTGAGAAACCAAAGCAAAATACCGTCATGGATCCCATCACAGACTAGTCACAAATATTCACAGCAGTTTTTTTATTAGTTTTAAATTAGAGTAAAATATTTATCGTCATCATCGCTGCACTTGGAGAATGGAGGTAGATAATGATAGAAGAAAATGAAAGGAGTAACTTAATGAATAAATTTATAATTAATGAAGGATAGCTATGAGCTGTCACATCAAACAGTGGAATTTGTTGTTTTTGTTATTTTTTTATTTACGTGTAACGTTTTAACTGTGAAGTTATTCTTTCAGTGAATAAATGTCCCAACACATTTTAAGTCTGATATGAAACCGATCACTATGATAACGGGGGAAGCAAAACATAAGTCAAGCGAAGGGCAGACCGTCTCATTTCACAGCAGTTTAATGCAGTCTACCTGGACTGGGAAGGACGTGGTCCAGGTGGTCTACATGCTCATGAGGATGCAGTGAATTGAGACACAGCCTATTTCTTAATGTGTACATCTGACTTCCTGGTCCCTGGAGGCGGTACCTTTTTATGTCGGACATTAAAACTGAAACCAACTTTGTTTATGCAGACAAAGGCCTCATATTGATAAGACACACTGACTCTGTTCCTCTGTTTAAACCACATGGCTGCACAAAGTGTAAAATACAAGACTGGCTCTTAAATTCAGTTAATCAGTCATTAATAGTTCAGAACACGTAATAGAAAATAGAAAAGAACTGAACAGGTTGAAAGCTATGACCCAAACAGAATATAAAGATATCTACGCAGCACTGGGAGAAACTCAATTTTCTGCTCTCCTAGAGACTCCAGATGCACAATAAAATGTGATACGTGTGCTGGTAAATCCTAATATTTAAATATTGTTTGAGGTTTCCTCTTTAAAATGACATTAAAAGAATTACTGAATAAAAAAATCTAAAATGAGGATTCAGGCCACATAATTCTAAAGTGTATCTAAATGTACTTTAAAAGTCAGGAATCTGAAAATGAGCTGAGGTCGTTTTGACTAAATTTGATTTAATCCTCAGTTTGATGGGTCACGATTAATAAAATGAATGATTTTACAACATTTAGTTAGTTCAGTTATAATCACATTTTTGGCTCTTATCGTGTAGCTTTATGTTTGCTTTTAATGTTTTCAGACAGTAAAAAAAAAACAAAAAACAATGTCATGACTTGTGTTTTTCAGATCCATGGCTCAGCAGGCTCAGGAGTGTCATCTCTATCAGCTCTTCCCGCCAACCCACCCCCCCTCACCCGCCGCCCACGTTTCTCCTCCCAACTCCCCCATTCCCATCTCGTCCTCATCGTCCATGAGGGTCGCCAGCGTCCAGACGCTGCTGGAGTCCTCGTTCCATCACTCCGGCCTCAAGTTTGTTGAGGTAATATTTCTTTTTTGTGTGTGAGATAAGGTTGTTTCATCAAAACAAAAAAGCTGGTTTTCCGCCGAGATACAAAATGTGACAGTTCTATGGAAGACAGCGTCTACAAAAAACAGATAGCACCTTTTTTATTTTTATTTTATTCTAGCCTGTGAGCAGTGAGTCATGTTTTAACTAACACATCATTATGGAACACCAGAATGCTCATAAATAAATAAATAAAACATTATGAAATAAATAACAGATAAATATAGAACCTGACAGTGTAATTGTGAAATAACTAAATGCATATAAAATTCAAAGCTCTTTTATTATGAAAAATTATCATTCTCTTATAAAAATGTTCCAATTAAAAGAAAATATTAATTTACAGTGAATTTTTTTCCTAATAGCAGATTATTTTAAGGCACTTTTATTGAATTCCAGCAGTTTTTGTTTTAAAATTTCCATTTCACAAAATCCTCTTTTATTTCATAAAGGTGTTTTCCAAATCGCTCGTTCATATCATAGTACTTGTCAGTAGAATGACTTCATCAATAACAATTTTCTTTATTTAATAACACATTTAAGGGTTAATGAAAGATTTTCATAATATTGAGCTTATAATTTCAGTTCAGGTATTTCACAATTACCCTGTCATGTTCTATATTTATCTGTTTTTTTTATGTTTTCATATAAACACTTGATATCATATCATGATGATTTATTCATTTTTTAAATTATGAACAGTTTGGTGTTCCGTACATCATAAGGTCTTTAAGTATTTGCTTTCAAACTGGACTATGGAGCAACTTGGAGTCATGAAACCCTCAGTGATTGGTTCAGGAGTCCCTATATAGGAGGTCCCCTATATACTAATACTAATACTAATACTAATACTAATACTAATACTAATAATGTTTTGTTTCTCTGCTCCAACACACCTGATTCAGTGATTGAATTGTTGGAGCAGAGACTCAAGTAAAACATGCAGGATAGAGACCCTCCAGGACCAGGACTGGACACCCCTGATTCTCTTGATGATGTTTTTTATTCCACCATTAATTTTGTAAAACTCAATGTGTTTTCCTTTCTCTCCAGGCTCCTTCCTGTCTGCTACTGCTCATGCCCAGGTTTGGAAGGGACTTTAAAATGTTTGACGCCATCTTGCCCAGCCTCAGTCTGGACATCACAGACCTGCTGGATGACAGTAAGATGATTTATTTTCTTTGTTTGTTTCCTTTTTGTATTGAATCTGATTCCATTTCTTTTGTTCATTGTGCTCCGTGTGTGCAGCTCTGAGACAGTGCAGCATCTGTCAGTCTGTAGCTGAGTGGGAGTGTGTTCAGTGTTACGAAGACATGGACATCACTCCAGGACACCTTAAACAGTACTGCCAGACCTGCAACACACAGGTATTATTGTCACTAATATTTTCATGTGTTTGTCTTTAAACAAAATATCTCATGAACCAATGGACTAAAAATAATGAAACCTTCAGAAACTCAGGTATATTTCTAACTGTGTAGAGTTTTGTGCTGGCGCCCTCTGGTGGACTGTGTGTAAAATTGTCTGATGGAACATGTCTTATCATAAACACCAGCATTCATACGATGCTGCTACAAAGCTCAAAATCATAAAGTTTGCTGATATACATTTGGTGTCAGAATACCTTTTTAGTACACATGTTGTTAAAATTAGTAGTCAAATGATCTTTTTACAGATATGTATAAAGACTGCAAAGGCTGAAAAATCAAGAAGTCTGTATGAAATTAGAGGTGGCTTGAGGATTAATTTTTATGCTTTTTAAGCTCAAATAAATAATATATAATCATACACAAATAAATACAGTAATATTACAGGAACAGTTCAGACATATTAAAGTCGAGTACTGTGGAAAAGTTAGAATCAGAAAGAAACTAGATTACAGCACTAACGACTGCTCATGTGAGCTCTGGGTTATAAACTTTTATATGATGTCAGTTTCACATTACGTGTGTGTATTCAGGCAGGAGTATTCTGCCCCCGGCCTCACAGAAACTGCCTCCTCACATGCCAACATTTTGTAATCCTCAGGTCCACAGCCACAGAAACCGGGTGTCCCACAACCCCGTGAAGATAAAGGTTCCTGAGGGCCAGTGGTCGGGCCCCCTGCACTACACCCGCCAGCGGATGTCCCTGTTCGCTGTGACGTGCATCGAAACGAGCCACTACGTGAGCTTTGTCAAGAACGGACCACAAGACACGGACTGGTTGTTTTTTGACAGCATGGCAGACCGAGAAGGTGCAGAAACAGAAACCCTAACCTAACATTAGACATTATTTGATAAACATTTACTTCAACTGTAAAAATACTGTAGGCTCTTTAGTTTTTTTTTTATTAAAATATATATATTGTCTCACGAACAGCAACATTTTATTATTGCTGCAAAGCACACCTGGTAAATGATGTTCAGTAGGTGTTCCAGTGTGAGCTATATCCAGCTTGAAGGTTAATTTTGGACGATGTCTGACATTCAGCTACTTTAAAACGTGAGGAGAATGTAGAAATGACTCAGCCTGTAAATGGAAAAGTAGATGGAGAACAACAGAGCTGCTTCATGGAAGCAAAACCTCATTCGGTTCGATACTTTAGTCTCACGGTTCGATATTTTTTCGATACAAAAAGAGAAATTTTCATGCCCTTTTTAACTTGCAATTTATTTAAATTAATAATAAGCATTTGTTTAACCTCAAAAGTCCAGTTTTTAAATTAAATGTTGCTAAAACAGCAAGTTTCTCAGTGGATCTGTGCTCAAAAATGCAGCCTAGGTGGAGTAGTCGAACACAGATCTACTGATCCTTCAACACAGAGTGTCCTAAGAAGAAATAAATAATAATCAATTTAAAAAATCTGTATTGTTCGATACAAGTGTCTTTGATATGGTTTGATACAGGTACATGTATTGGGCCACAAACTTATGAAGAGTTCCCGAGCCAACATTATTAGCTTGGGTGCTATTGGTATATCGCCTTATATATGTTTTAGCTTGAACGCTAGCATGAAAGCTAACAGGTATCCACATTTTCCTTTACAGTCATTTGACCCAGTCTGCTTTGCAACATTAATAAATTATCACTGTATTTCTACAGTTAAATTAACTGTTTATCAAATCAGAATCAGAATCAGTTTTATTGCCATTGTCAATGAACCGGGTTCACAGACTAGGAATTTGTTTCCGTGTAAAGGTGCAATAGATAAGTATAGCAATTATAACAATGAACAAAATACAAAGGATAAGGAAAAGTAAAATAAAAAATATAAAAATGTAAAAAGTAAAAAGTAAAACACATGTACACCAGTTCAGAACAGTAACTATTTACTATAGTAAATATCTAACATTACAACCAATCAATGTTCCCTGTTAAAGGAAAAGAGTTCATGTTCTTTTTTTGTGTGTTCTCTCACTCAGGAGGCCAGAATGGTTTCAACATCCCCCGGGTGAAGGCGTGTCCGGAGGTGGGCCGCTTCCTCAGCCTGTCGGAGGAGGAGCTGAGCCGAGTGGACGCCGCGTCGCTGAAGGAGGCGGCCCGTCGGCTCCTCTGTGACTCCTACATGTGTCTGTACCACAGTCCACAACTCAGCCTCTACAAGTGACAGTGATCCTGCAATGTGAAAATACAGACATTTATCCTCCACTCTCACAATCACCAGCCTGTCTTCTCTCATGTAATCAGCATTTTTTAAACTTCCTGATAAAATGTAAACCATATCATAAAGAAAGAGCTAACCTCACCTGATGCTGGAGTTTATATCAAAGATGTGTGTATATAT
>JAUBOC010000170.1:17463753-17475922 GCA_032275365.1 Anablepsoides cearensis | reverse complement strand
ACAGGCAAATATCTCAACAACTGTTCATCTCAGCAACATGAAATTTATTTTGCAATATTTTATCAATGTCCTCTTTCAAAAAATTCATTCATATGTATTACAAAACGTTGACGCACAGGCACTTTAAAAAGTAACTTTGATATGATTTAGTAAAAAAAAAAAACTAAATGACACAGCACATAAGTTTTTACATTTGTGATTGTTTTAACCTTGAAAGCCCCTCTGTCTCTGTCTGTCGTCCCTCATCAGGCCTGAAGCCAAAGAAAAAGGTCTAACGATGGTAATCGACAGCAGACGCTCGCAACCATCTGCTCTCTGCCTTTCTGCTCTGAAACTGTTCCAGGTAAGCCAGCGGAGGGAGAGAAAAAAAAACTGTTGTTAAGACAAACGTGCCGAGTATGTGCTTGTGTGTTTTAATTAACCTGCAGCTGTGTGTTTGTAGCTCGACACGGGTTTCTGAGTGTTTGTTGGTGTTTGTGTGTTCTAGGTGTTGGTTCCTGGCGGGCTTGGATCTGTCCTGATTTTGGTGGAAGAGCAACAGGAGTCTTTTGAGTTTTCTGTGGAAGGAACTGAGGTGATGGCAGTTTATTGACTAATATGTACACTGTTGTGTACTTTTGTGTATTATTATATGTTTTTGGTGAACTATAGTAGGTTTTAGACCAACGTAGCAGGAGAACATTCTCTTAATGTACAAGTCAACTGCTTTGAACTTTTACCTGTATAGTGACCTTCAGAAAGCCATTAATTTAACAAAAAAGCTCATATAAGAGTGGGAGGAGGCAGCGGTGCAAACTTAGCATTTTCTTACAGGCTCTGAGACGTTAAATAAATATGAAGCTGAGTTTTTATAAAAATCTGTGAGATTGTCAAATAATTTACAGACAATCCATACAGCCTACCATTAGGGGTGCGACAATACAGAAAACTCACGATTTGATTAGGTTTGATACTTAAGTCTCATGGTTCTATATTTTTTCGATACAAAAAAGAGAAATTGCCATGCCCTTTTACTTGTAATTTATTGAGATTAATAATAAACATTTGTTTAACCACAAAAGTCCAGTTTTTAAATTAAATGTTGCAAAAACAGCAAGTTTCTCAGTGGATCTGTGCACAAAAATGCAGCCTAGGTGGAGTAGTCGAACACAGATCCACTGATCCTTCAACACAGAGCATCTTCAGAAGACAAGTTGATAAAATAAATTTTAAAAATCTGTATTGTACGATACAAGTGTGTATTGAACCTAAAGCACAGTTCGATACAGGTACATGTTTTGTTGAACCCCTACCTATCATGTGCCTTAAACTTCAGAGTATCGTTAAATATCTAGAGTTTTAAAAATTACTTTATCTCCTGGTTCTGCAAAGAGAAACTGTTTTGTTTGTTGTCTACTGCAAGTAAGATACGGACTACTTATTAGTAATCCATACATGTCAATTTCAACAATTATTTTAACATTGTCAGTGTGTTAATGGTTGAATGACTGTAGTGTAATGTGCTTTGGGGTCCGATGGGGCTTGATGAAGTGCTATATATGTTCAGTCCATTTAACATTTACCATTGTTAGATGAATAAAAATAAAAACAAACTACTTTGCTTCAACCTGTGTTTTCACCTCATGTTTGTAATTAGTAGATTTTTCCAAACTAAAAAGAAATATAAAAAGGTCTGCTGGTGTACTCAAAAATTCCAGGGAGCAGGCACAAAAATCTTCAGGACTCGAAGGTAAAAAAAAAAAAAAAAATTTACAAAAAGGAAAAAGCTGACGTGGCAGCTGAAAACGTACTTAGAAAAATCCCAACCTACCAAGGACCCAGCCCACCTCGACCGGGTAGTCTGGGTCCTTCGGAGGACCCGGCCCACCGTTTTGGACACAGCCAGAAAGGACTAAACTGAGACAGGGAACAAAGAAACACTAGAAAGAAGCAAACATGAAACCCTACAAAAAGTTTTAGTCTGTTGGCAAAATCTCAAAATATTGTCAACTTGATTCAATCCCATTGTATCCATTTTATAAAGGTTTTCATGTTAAACTCAACATTTCCTTCTCTCTCCAGACTCACACAGTTCGGGGTACAGGAGTCCTCCAGCAGTATGTTGACAGACAGCAGCTTCTCAAAGAGCTGAACGGAGACTTCAGTCACTGTCACTCAGACTGGCTGGCCTTCAGGCTGGTAAGAAACACTGTTTTGTCTACTGACAAAGAATTTAGGTTTTTAGCGATTCTGCAGTCGTACAGTGCATTCAGTTATTAATATAACCTCTGGATGCTTTCCAGGTTTTTTATGCGTGTTTGAGTGGTGATGAGAAAGATAACCAGGGAAATTTGACTTCAGGCCTTTAGGAATAAGTTGTGTTTTTTGCTGAATTCATTTCAAAATGGCTTTCCTCTATTCAACTGGTGGCCCGTGGGCCACATCCGGCCCACGAGTGACCAGAGTTCGGCCCACCAATTAGTTTATTCATCTCTTAAGCCCAAGCCTCGTGTTTTCTACTTTAATTATTATATTTTAGTTAGTCATACACATGTGGTATCTACAGAAACATCAGAAACTTTGCTAGAAGCTGGTAAAACCCATCTCTATGAACATCCAATATAGTTAAAACTACAAACAGTTGAAGATAAAACTATGAAAGCGAAAACAAAATTGGTTGAAAAGTTGAGCAAGTTGGAGATGTCAAAATAATATTTATGCTAAATAGCAGGCACAATGTGTTGTTTTTGATATTGTTTTATTATCCGTATGTAGTGCTGTATGTTGTAATCATAAGTAAATGCAGCAAAATAAACTGTTTTAAAGGTAACAGATCTTTTGTAACACTTGGTTTATTTACATAATGACTTTAATGTTCGGCCCCTGAGCTGTCTGCAGTAACTGTGGCCCCCCAGAGTGATTTAGTTGAATATTCCAGCTCTAGGGACAAAATGTTAAATGTTGTAGATAGGTGTCGCTGTGGATCAGTGGTTAGGGAGTTGGAGATTTGATTCCTGCAGTATGCAGTCACATGAGGTTTCCCTGGACAAGACACAGAAGCCCTCATTGCCTTCGATGTGTCCCACCATTATATGAATATGATCTAAAGCACTGATTAGACTCTACAGAATAATTTATTCAGATTAGCTTTGTAGAGATGAAGTAGAGTGGTATATGTGTTTTGATGGCACAGATTGTGTTGTAAAACACGTTGGTTGCATAGAAAAAAGGCTGTATAAGTACAGTTCATTTACCAGTTAGTGCAGCATGACTGAACACTCCAGAATAACAAACCCAAAATATTGAGCAGAACCTAATGAGTAGATGATTCAGTTTGCTTACGAAGAGGTACTTTTATGTTTTTCCAGTTTAGTCGTAGAAGTACAAGGAGTACGAAAAGTGATGTGGAAGTTCTGTTATTGTCAGTGATTTTAGATATCTGTAACAACATATTTATAAGTGTTTTATGCTTTAAACCCTGTAGCAACATTATCAGTAATAGAGGTTTGACAATATTATGTTGGAGACTGATTTAAGGAGATGCAAATCTTCAAAAGTGCAGATAGATAGGTTATTACTGCCATTTTTGTAATTCACACAGTAGCCATATTGGATTATGAGTTTGTGTTAATGAGAAACTTCCCACTTTTCAATTTACAAATCCTCCAGAGGACATTGTAGTTGATTTTTTTTTTTTATCGAAACTTGGAAATTTTGACTTCTTCTGAGTTTTCAACTAAAAACTGGAAAACACGGTTACATGGGACGTGACATTATTTTAGAATCAGTTCAAACTTTAGACGTAAATGAAATAATTATTTCACTTCCTTTGTTCTTCTTCAGCGTCTGGAGCGACTGACAGAGTGCTGCGAGAGCGCCCTCTCTCTGCTCGGAGAAGCACTGCAGGCGATGGAGGCCGAGCCGATACCGAACAACATCCAGGTCATCCACCAACCCATGCCTTTTGCCTTTTCTGATGATTGTGACCAAATACCTCTATATGAATAATGGCAAAAAAAAAAAAAGATTAAGAAAAAACTGTTTGCTGAACCCAGTGATCTTCTTTAGGCTGTTCCTCAGAGTGTAGACAAACACAGACAGCTCATGGCGAGTGTCCTGGCTGACCAACGCTTGACTGAACTTCAGCAGAGAGGGGGGGCGTGGCTTGCAGGACTGACATCTTGTTCGTCCGGCATGGCGCAGAAGTCACCAGACTGCAGGTACGACACATCTGTGGTACTTTAAAGTGTCTTTTCAGACATGATTTAGGTTAGGTCAATGATAAAAGTAGTAGAAGGCAAATGGACTTCTTTTCTTGTTTTTGGAGGACTTTGATCCTCTCATCCAAAAGGCTTATTTAGTTCTAAAACTGGTAGCAGGCTGCAGTTTAAACATGCACACATTTAAGAATCTATTGGTGGTGGGATGACCACAGGTGACAATGACGAATCCTTCCTGTACTCTGAGAACTGGAGTTGTTCTGCCAACCACACAACATACACAAACACACACACCCAACTCTTACTTATGATTAATCTTAGCACACTTTTCCCCTCTGAATCGGATGCTTAGGAAGTACCCGACGTGAGATAGATTTTGGAGCTATATTTTTTTTTTTGTGTGTGTGGTTATCTCTCTGTTGTGTCTTCCTCTTGGGGGGGGGGACACAGAAGAAGTCACATGTTTTGAAGAGTCATCAGTGCAGAAATAGGAGCAGACAGGAAATGTGTCACACTTACTTGAGTCACACTAAATGCTACTTTCTTTCATGTAGAATAATGCTAATCACTGTAGCAGTTTACAGGTATTTAAAGACATGTACTGTGGACCCAACAGTTAAAATTAAGTTTTAAAAAATACAGCAATTTTCAGCAGATGACTTGAACACCATCTTGTTGACGAACCTGCACCAAACTTGTTTTTCGTCTGTATTTCACTTATTTCTGTCATTTGTTATTGTGCTGGGACCTGAGTACATGTTTCCGTCTATCAGGTGCAAACATGAATTGTGTTTTACCACCAAACATGTTGCGTCTGTGTCCATCTTAGTTTCTATGTCCGTCACTTTTTATATTAGCATTCATGCTAACCGTATTCTCTCAAAAAATGTTACCATTAATGCCCCAGAAGTTTCACAACAAAATGAAAGTTGTAGCTTTTTAATTTGACAAAAAAGTTGCCCACATCTGCTAGCAGAAGCAACCCTTCAAAATAAAAGCTGTAACACAATTTGCCTCCTACATCGCAGCAATGGGACTATTGTGCACTCGTACATTGGGATGACGATGTTCAAATGATATATCGGGTAGCTCTAGATACTAGCATTCCTCAAATAAAAGGAGCACGTTGTCCACCACTTTTCTTGTCTGTTTCAAACTAGGATCATCTTATGTTGAGAAATTGTTGTCAAATATTTAAAAAAAATGTGCTGGCTCACATGATGTCGCAAGATCTCACTCAGTTTGTTAATATTTGAACTATGTGTCGTGAATGAATCTCTGCTACTACCATAGTTTAGTTTAATGTCTATAACACTGATTGTGCTACAGACCTTTTGTGATAGCTAAGCTTAGCCACAGGGCCATGTTAAAATGGGTTAACTCCAAAAGTTTAGGATCGTCTGCACTGTTTCTTTGCATGACTTTAAAGTGCCTGTGACATGATTTTTTTTTAAATAAATAAAAAGGCATTATTGGAAAGATAACATCAAGAACATATTGCAAAAATAAACAGTTATTGAGATACGTATTTGCTTTTGAAGCACCAGGAAGTGATGTCAAAGGGGAATGTCTGCATGGATTAGAGCTTGATAAAATGGCTAACGACACAGACTGTAGAGAAGAATCTGATGTTTCTTTAGATTATTTTGAGAATATAATTTCATTAAACAAAGACTAGAGAGTTTTCTTTCTTATATAGTTCCCCTTTGATGTCACTTCCTGTTTCACTTTGGCTGATCCAAGTTCAAAAATTAAATATGCCATTTTTGTGACCAAATGGGTCAAAATCATGTTTTATGCAAGGTTTCTTATATAAAAACGTGTTCTCTTTGACAGTTTGTATTCGATGGATAGGCATGTCACAGGCAGGTTAATGTTTTTAGATTATTGTATCAGATTGCATGACTGGATCTTTTTTTTTTTTTTTTTTTTTAATGAACAACAATTTTTGCCTGTCTTTCCTACAGGGCTGCTCTCACCACAACCTCTAAGCTCTACAACAGCGTGGACGATGCTCTCCATCAGCTCGTCCAGGTGTCCAACCACAAGGGTCGAGATCTAGAAGCACTGGGTCGACTGGCAGGACTGGTGGACAAACTGGAAAAGGTGTGGACCAATAACAAATTGTGCTTACTTAGTTCTCTAAGTCATTAAAGGTCTTACAAGGGATCTTCTGATGAGTTTTTCTCAAAGAGTACTTCAGTTTGGGAACTCATACAGTGACTTTAAAAACACTTTTCTTTTATTGATAACAAGGCGCCTGTCCTTCTTTATAGGCCTACAGCCTTTTCTTACTGCTCTGAATCCAAACATTATCACTTCTCTTTTCTAGTCCTAAAATAAGATGGAAACTCTTGAGTTTCTTATAATTATAAATAGTCTTGTTTTAATTTCCTCTCAGAGTCAGTCATTACTTCCTTGTCTCCCTTAATGTGACGTTACTATACACTAAAGTGCTTATAGCAAAACTTTCTGTTTTTTGTCTTCATACTTGATGTACATTGTCTCCTGTCCTCCTCTGAACCCGTGTTGACCTTTAACCCACAGTGTGATAAGGACATTGAGCAGGTGCAGTCCCAGCTGGAGGACTACAAGGACCCTCCTCTGTCTCTCAGCAGACTCTCTCTCAAACAGCAAAAGTTCAGGACGTTCAGAGAAACGGCCAACGTGAGTGACACAAACAAGTGCTGTAAAACAAAAGATTCTGTTCCCCGTCTCGTGTCTTTGTTGACTTCTCGGGTCTTTTAGGAGCTGCACAGTGGGACTCTGTCAGTCCTCAGTGATTTGGAGAGCTGGTGCGAGCTGAACTGGCCCGGCCTAAGCGACGTCCAGATCCGGCTTCCTCCCGTAAGGGAGAAGCTGAGGGACATGTCCCACTGTCTGTCCGACTGCTGGACCACTCTGGACAACACGCAGAGGCTGCTGTCCACTCTGACCGAGGTAACGCGCCACAGAGACACCACACCATAAACGCACAGTTTGAAACCCAACAGTCATGTTTTCCGTCCCGCCCTCTGCCAGGCGACCCAGTGGTGCGACGCCGTCTCCTCCACCCCGCCCTCACCCTCGACCCCTCCTTCTACCTGTCCTCTGGCGTCCCTCCCTCCGATCCCCCCGTCGCGTTTCCAGGACGCGAGGTCCTTAGCCATGGAGCTCGGCGGCGGGGCGCTCCTCGAGCTCTGGACTCAGACGGTGGAGCGCTACCAGCAGACCGTAGCTCAGGTCAAACCCCGCTTCCTCCAGTCAGACAGGACCCAAAACCAGAACCAAGGGAAGCCCAAAACGCCCTCCGGCAGCAACGTCTGGGACCTGATGGGGCCTGAAGGAGAGGGCGACTGGGGTGTGGGAGCTGGAGGTGCAGAAGCGGGGTTGCAGTCTTGGGGGTCCTTGGCGTCGCTGTTTAGACCGCAGACTTGCTCCACACTGAAGATAGGAGAGGAGAGAGGGAATAAGAAAGACGGGGCAGGTGGAGGGAATGGAAGCGGAGCAGGAGGAGCTGGAGGAGGGAAATTCTTGCAGAACCTTCTGAATCCTGCAAAGAAGAGTGTGAGTTCTGCAACGTCATCAGCTGTCATTTATTACTTCATGTGTAAAATATCTGCTTTATGTATAGTTGGGAATGTACACAAGCCCGGCCATAGCCAATCTGGCGCCCTGGGCAAGATTTCAGGTTGGCGCCCCCTTGTGCATTTTTCTAAATCTCTCCACCAATTTACATAAATTCACTTTAAAAAGTTTTGTATTTGATATTATTTTTTATCTTTTAGAAACCAGGTTGTCCAATTAAATCAATGAGGAACACCTGCTCATGTTAACGAGCAGCTGTGGAGCGAAGCAGTTCTAAGGGGGGGGTCCAGGGCTACACTCCCCCAGAAAATATTGTAAAAAATCCACACAAAACTAACTGCCTTTTTCAGCCATGTGAAGTTAATTTTTCTAAATACTTGGGTTTAATAAAATTTTAAATCAGTATTTTATGAGGCTAGAACATAGGAAGAAAATGTTCAAAAATTGGATGCTGAATAATTGCGCAGGAAGCCAAGTTTTGTTCAAAGTTATAAAGGTTTATTCCTCAGCTATTACACATATTAATTAGAGACATGTTGATTCTATCATTGTTTAAATGAGTACAACTGATATAAAACTGTATCTAAAATTCAGTTAATCAGTCAAAATAAATTCCTATAACACTAAAAACCATACTTTTAACCTGAATCTGAAAATCATACTTAGAAACTGCATTACCCTTATTTTTTACACCCTAAGCACCAGTAGTTAGACTTGACTGCATCAAATAAACGCCTGTAAGGCAGGATGAGAAACTCACAGAACAACTTGCCTTCATGAACCTTAGTAACCAGTGATTATTCTACAGACTAAATTAACTATACTTTGGTAAAATTTTATAAAAATCTTTTTACATCCTATATTTGTGTCGCCACCTAGAGGGATGGTGCTCTTAGCATTTGCCTATATTGCCTATGCCATGACTCTGCCCTGGGTGTACCGCACAAAATATCCCCTGATTAATTTCTGAAAGTTTAATTAAAATCTGTCCAGTGGTTTATGAGATATTTTGCTAACAGGACAACAAATTAATTCTAATTTTATAACTTTTTTTACTAGAAGACACAGTTTATAGGTTTATATATAAAGGTCCTGTTCTGTTTCCACCCTGCTCACCGTCTCAATGACCTTACAGCCTGCAGAGACTCCTCTCCCCGCCAAGCCCCCCAGGAAGCGCCACCCGAGCTTTGACCTCCAGGCTCTTCTGGCCCCTCGCCGAGGCAACGCCACCCCCAAACCGGATTCCCCCGTCGGTGGGCCGAGCCGTAACTCCCCTTTGTCCTGGCTGGGGCGAAAGACATTAGCCGACCCGGTGGTCACCACCAGCCTGGCCGCGGCCATCCCCGGGTGGGGCAGCGGAGGAGGTGGGGGGGTGTTGATCCGAGGAGTGGAGGTCAGCAGCAAAGAGGTGGTGGATCACACAGGGTCGCCTCGACAACATGTCCTGCTAGGCAGGACTGAGAGGGACACGGGGATGGATAGAGCTGGCTCGACTGCGCAGAGGTAAATTCTTCTGTCTTTTTGCGGATTTGTTCACGTCTCTGGTTTTTCTCCCCCCACGTTGACCCCGCTTGCTTTCCATCCACCCTGCAGTAAGTTGTACCTGCTCTGGTGCAGGATGCTGAGCTCAGAGAGACAGTATGTAGCGGTGCTGAAGGGGGTTGAAGAAACCTACCTGCCCCTGCTGGAGCTCTCTGACACCCCAGCCTCCATCAGAGGGAAGGCCGACTATATCTTCCCCAGCTGGACCAGCCTCAGCACCTTCCACGCTCAGAATCTGCTGCCGGCCATGGAGGGGGCTCTTGTTCAGAGTCTGCTGCAGCAGGACTGCTTCAGCAAATATGTACGCTCAGAAATCTGTACTTATTTACTGTGGCCTTTTTCTGTAGCTACTGTCTATGTAAAGTAACATAAATATTATGTTTTGTGTAAATGTTCTTTAGTGAAATTATGGTTTGGGGCCATAAGCTAAAAATCTGCTCCCATTTTCCATAAGCTGAACGCAAGACTTTTTCTACGTACACAAAAGACCTTCTTCCTTCAAATATTGTTCAGAAATGTGTGTAAATCTGTGTTTGGAGGACATTTCTCCTCTGCAGGAATAATCCACCCCACCTCGCAGGTGTGGCATGTCATGATGCTGATTAGACAGCCTGATTATTGCATGTGTGCCTCAGGCTGGCCACAATAAAAATAAATGAATCAAAATAAAAATTGCCTTTTTTTTAATGCAAGCCAACATCAACTAACTTTAATCTTTTATGTTTTATTCTTGATTCAAAGCGGGAGCAGTTCCTTCAGTATTCCCAGTACATCAGATTAAAACCAGAACTGGATTCTCCACTGGTCACACAGGCTGCAGACTTCTTTAAGGTAGGACATGTTTCTGTTCTTTTTATTGAATAGATCTGTAAGATGTCAGTGACAACTGTGCTTTTTTAGAATCAGCTTTAAGCCTTTGCCATCAGAAACTGAATTTTATCGCTCAGACTGAATCTGGATTTGCATAATTTGAAATTTAAATTGTTTGAAAATTAATTTCACTATAATTGAACTAGAATTTAAAGTTTTGAATCAGAGTTATTTAGTTTTGAAACTGTATTTTGTTGTATTGAAGTTGGGTGATGACACAGGTCTTTCCATACTTAGGAGTCCATTTTATCGTTTTGCATTTGTTGTTTTCTTAAACTCTGTTCAATCTCAACACAATGCTATTAGCACAAGTATTATTATTTTTTGAGCAGATCACAAGCAAAAGAACAATTAAAGTAGCTTTTTTTATTTTGTCCGTGGCAGCAATTAAAAACAAGCTGTATACAATGAGGCTAATTCCTTGTTCAATATACAAGAAAAGCCAATTAAAACCAGATTATAGGGACTGTAATTTGAGCTCCCAAGCTACAATGAACTAAAACTAATCCATCGACAGCATGATGAGATTACCATGAGGACTTTACATGAAGAGATCAAAGAGCTTAAAATCACACCAAAACTGTTTCAGGAAGCAGAATTTCTGTCAGATTACCACCAGGAGGCAGCGTGTGTTCATGTGACAACCTGCAGCTCTTCTGACGCTTAGATCAGGAGAACAGGACTGTTTATGGTGATGGTGATGGCTGAGAGACTGGAGACCGGGATGATGGAGATGATTTTAGGAAAAGGTGATGATGATTGTTATGACGCTGAAAACATGAGCAAAAATAATCTTCTTTTATTGTTGCTGTAATCGTTAAATGGTGAGGAAACAGCCAGAACCTTTGATTCAGAGGAATTAAACCTATATGGATTAAGTTGAGAAAAAAAAGAAACATAAAGTTATCTACCTTTTTAATCTATGGAGCGGAAAGTGTAAAATAAAATGTTAAAATAAATGTCACCAACAAGTTTTATTATTTAGTTCACTTTCTCAGTGTAAAATCCTAGATAACTAACATAAGTCTTATACATTAAAGTTTACATTTAAGTATTTCTGAATGGAACGCAGCCTTTGCTGTTGGTGCACAACTCTTGTTATGATGTCGTCATCATCATCCAACAAAACTGCTAATGCTGCTAACCCTGCTAATGTTGCTAACCCTGCTAACGTTGCTAACCCTGCTAACGTTGCTAACCCTGCTAATGCTGCTACTCCTGCTAATGTTGCCAACCCTGCAAACATTGCCAACCCTGCTAATGCTGCTAACCCTGCTAATGCTGCTAATGTTGCTAACCCTGCTAATGTTGCTAACCCTGCTAATGCAGCTAACCCTGCTAATGCAGCTAACCCTGCTAATGTTACTAACCCTGCTAATGTTGCCAACCCTGCAAACATTGCCAACCCTGCTAATGCTGCTAACCCTGCTAATGCTGCTAACCCTGCTAACCCTGCTAATATTGCTAACCCTGCTAATGCTGCTAACCCTGCTAATGCAGCTAACCCTGCTAATGTTGCTAACTCCCCCTACAAAACATCAAACTTGCAGTACTGTAACTGAAACTGTAACACATTCAATGGAGTACCTATACAAGTATCGATGAGTATTATTTTTACGACCGCAAGTACTCGTAAAAAAAATATGGTATTGGGCCCCATACCAATTCTAGTATTGGTATTGGGACACCACTACTGTTACACACACCAACCAATTCAGCTCTGTGACTACCTTGCTTGGCTGATCAGAGGTGTAAAGGCCCCTGCATACTCCCTGCAAA
The DNA here is from genome assembly GCA_032275365.1 of Anablepsoides cearensis. NCBI lineage: Eukaryota > Metazoa > Chordata > Actinopteri > Cyprinodontiformes > Rivulidae > Anablepsoides > Anablepsoides cearensis. The sequence goes on along the minus strand of JAUBOC010000170.1, from coordinate 17,463,965 downwards.
CTGCCGAAATGGGTTTGGATTGTCGCAGTTTCATGACGAAAATTGCGTCACGCTGTTCGCATTGTCGGCATTTCGGCAGTTCCTCGACACAACCTGCTGGTAGAACTCTTTACCACCCTCCACGTGAGAACTTACTGTGTGATTGGTCAGAAGTTCGTGGGAGTGTTTGTTTGTGCTGAAAGCGCTCAGACGCTGCATTTTGTTTTAACCGC
>JAUBOC010000170.1:17447888-17463653 GCA_032275365.1 Anablepsoides cearensis | reverse complement strand
GAAGGAGGGATTTCCCCCGGAGCTCGGCAAGGGGTGTCTCAGGGACTATGAAGGTATGTGCGAAAACGAACGCCGAAAAACCACGTGACTGCGCATCGACTGTTGGACTTCGCAGGGAGTATGCAGGAGCCTTAACAGTTGCAGGTTGACTTCAACATTTCTTGCTGCCAATTCTCACTTGAATCACACGGATAGGAGGAAGATGTCTTATGCTCAAACTGAAGTGTTTTACAAAAGGAGAGGTAGTGCCTATAGAAGATAATTTGTTTGTCTTAGCTCATGAAGCATCTCATACAGCTGGAACATCCTGCGTTATGTTCCTGTGACAGTCTGAGCTGCCCAGTAATGAACACCACAACACCTCTGGAGGTGTCCTGAGAAATCTGGCAGCAGGATAATATTCACTCATGTGATGTGCATGTTGTGTCAGCCGTAGATTAGACTTCCTTTTGGAGCACGGGATCCTTATTTTAATTGACGTCTGCAGGAGTTACAGACAAGATCAACACATTCATTTCTGTCATGTTTTTTTTTTTTATATTCCTGCACATTTTCTGGCAGCAGGAGTGTTATTTTGTAAAGAGGCCTTTGTGTAGAAGAATATTGTTGCCATGCAGATTGTGTGTTCTGTAAATATGTGTTTGAAAGTAATATTTACATGAATACTCAGTAAATGCGTTTATTATTTGATGTGGAAACACCAGTTCAATGGTACCTGACATTCAAACTTTTTTTGTCTCCCTGTTACTCCTACTGAAGTCCAAACTCCCCCAAGCCTCCCCCCTCTCCCCTCTGTCCTTCCCTCACTGCCTTCAGGCTCCCATTCAGAGGCTGGAGCAGTACTGCGAGGCCCTCGAGGAGCTAGGGGGCCTAAACCCCGCCTCTGACTCCGCCCTCTCCATCCTGCGACACGCCCAGCGGTACGGTGAAGACCTTAGGACCAGTGACCTCATCGTTGGCTGTCCGGTGAGAACAGCAGTCCCAGTTTAAGAGTCTGGCCGTGTGAAAGTTCTACTCTTTTTTTTTTTTTTTTTCACAAGCAATAGTATTTTAGCATTATTTTGTCGTACTTTTGAGAGAAAACCGCAAATCTTCACATTGCTAATTAATTTAGCACAGGCATCAGAATAACAAACCTTTTTAAAAGCAGAAAATGTAATCTTAAAATGTACCAATCTCTGCTACTGCTATGTTATTACCGCCGCCAAGGGAGGAGGTAATGTTTTCGGTCGCCTCTATGTCCGTCGTTCTGTCATTCTGTCGGTCTGTGGACAAAATTACTGAAAGACTTGTGGGTATTGGCCAAAGGAACACACCATTACTTTTTGGTTATGATCAGGATCACGATGCGGATACAGGAATTTTTCTTTTAATTCAAGGCTGTAACATTAAAACGCATGAATGAAACCAAAAGCAAATAATGAAACCGAAAGTAAAGTCGCAAACTCGCTGGGACACTGATCCCAGGATGTCTACTAACAGGACAGTTGTGATTATTCTGTTATCAACTAGTATTGCTGATGTTACTGCTGTCTGGAGACGTAGAAAAATAAATGTGACTCTCTTCACGTTACGGGAATACGACACAGACAGCGTGGGTGGGGGAGCTGTCTGTGTCTGCGCTGACTTTACGTGGAAGCACCGAAGATGGTCAAACCGTTAAAAACTCATAAAAGGGGATAAAACAGATGTTTTGCACGGTGGAATCTGACTGATGAAAACTTCGGAGCTTAATTCGGGACCAGTTGTGGATGAAAAATGTCAGGTGACGAGTCTCTGACTTTTTTTCTCTCCTTTAGCGCATGAACTCAGGAGGAAATTGGCGGAGGTATGCACTCTTTGAGTGCTTCTAGTTTCTTATGTTTTTGCTTTAAAACATGACTCTGCCCACCACTGGGTAGTTTATTCCCCCAAGACCTGGATTTGCCTTCAGATGAAACAAAGGCTTTAGGCACGGAGACATGGGCTGTTAGCTCAGGGTTTCCCCAAGAAAACTTGCTAATCCTGGCTGAAACGTTTGTAATGGGGCAGCTAGGGTTAGGGTTAGATATGGTTGAAGAAGTGGTACGTTGTAAATGCTAGGTCCAAGCCACTGAGAAGTAACATAACATTTATCATTTATCGTGCAGGGGGGAAGCTTAAGGTTTGGTTATAATCCTGCTTTGTTCCTGGCTCAGGACTTTAGAGTACATGGCGCCTGAGCCAAGTAGTGTAGATGTTTATACTTGATGCTTACGTTGTTGTAGTATTCTCCAAAATGTCATGCGGCAGTACACTTTTACTTGTTTTACATATTAAATGTCGTAAAAAAGGAGAACAAATGCTTGACGGACAAATAAAGTATTTGAACGGTGCCCGTTCCAAAAATTGGGTGGTGCACGACCAGGAATTGCAAAATTGCGCGGGGCCGACGTGCAGGGGCGGAGATAACGTGATTGCATCTCTGTTAGCTTGGGCACCCTCGTTGTGAGTATAACACGTCAACTATAAACCTAGCTTCAGCCTGGTGGGGGGACAAGTAAACCCTGGTGGCCTGCTGTACCTATAATACACTGGGGGCAATGCTGTAGCTGGGAATCATGAAATTTCCTCTCCTCAAGGGGGGTATGCATATTTTATAGTAAAGCTGAGCTCACACATGAACATTGTTTCTATTTGATAACCCTTTCAAAATAAAACACAGAGGCAGAAACAGATGCTGAGTTGTTTTTCTTTCCATTTTTTCAGAAGCGGGGTAGATGTTGGGTTGACAAATTTTAAATTTAATAAGAACGCTGCGGCAGTCGTGTTGCTTTTACAAATTTTTCCACTTCAGCAAGGCTTTAAAATTGGATGTGAGCAGGGAATTTGGTGTATTTTAGAGTAAATTTTCATGAAAATTACAAACGGATCACTCTTACTGTTACTCTGTATTTGGAAAAATGTATTTCATCTTAAAAAAAAAGAAAATAAAACATTTCCTCTTGACCCACATAGTCTTTGGCTGACACAGTGGTATCATTCAGAGATAGTCGTGACAAACGTTGTACTCCCACACACACAAATACACACATCTTTGTACTTCCATCAAACTGAGGACTTTGTACTGACTTCCGTTCATTTTTCTAACTGTAATTACACCTAATCCAGACATTTTAGCTCTAACCATTACTAGTCTACCTCTAAACCTATCTAGTAGAGCACAGTGGAACTGCAAAAAAGTGAGGGCCTCACTTCCCAAAAAATGACCACACTTTATTAGATAAAACATGACGGTCCTCACTCTGTAGCAGAAACAAGTACACACACACATACACACACACACAAAAACACTAACCCACTTTACGGGTGATAGGAGAGATTATGACTACACAAACACCTCCACTTCAAACAGCTCTCTAAGTAAAAATGGTTGTAAGTGCAGGTGAACGTGTCTTTGAGTTGGCGGGATGTGGGTGTTCAGAATCCATGTGGAGCCTCTCTTGTACCATAACCATGGCCATCCCTTGTCACATCAGCAGTTTTATATAGCATATATGGAGCTTTTAGAATCTATAGTTATTAGAGTATTGCCAGTTTATTTCAGCAGAGAAACTGGCAGCTTTGTGTTGATCCCATTGTTTAGTTTTTGCCTTTCTAAGTCTAGTTTGGAGTCCTACAGGAGCACTATAGAGTTTTTGACTCGATGAGCGCCTGTCTGCCTTTTGTCACGAGTCCCAGCAGTATCAAAATAGTCTCAACCCTGTCATTGACAAGAACAATAAAGTCACATTTTTTCCCAAAAGACATGACTCAGCTGGCCAATTAGAGCAAAGATTCAAGAGAGAGAGGAAAAAAAAAACATCTATGTGAAGGGAGAGTCTGCTTCTATAGACGGCGCTGGAATAATAATAATAATACTGCTTTGTTCTTCACTTTATTGAATTGCGAACAAGGCCTTTCAATCTTTACAGATGAAATGTCATCAGAGCTCCAAACTGAAGAGTTCAGAAAGCTGAAGGGGGGTTGGAGGGTCGGGTTTTACTCTGAAACGCAAAGACTGTAGCTCACATCAGATAATTAATAAAATGTGTCAACAACCGTAGGAGGACCCTCCACAGTTTGTGCTACAAAGCAGCAAAGTAGGACCTTTTTAAAGTGCTGTTTTTTTCCTCTCCTTTTAGCATTTTTTATAGGGTGCCAGTGTATTACCACTACATGAAGCACTGTTACGTTAAATAATTAATCCACACAGCTTTGATTTGCACCGCCTACAGCTTTAGACAAATTCCATGCAACAAAATATATTAAAATATATGATTTGATCCAGATTAGTGCTAAAAGTTGTGATGCCAGCATGTTGTATGAAAGAAACAAACTTGAAAGTGAATCATTTCGACATGAACAAAAGAGGATTTTAGCAAAACGATGGCAAAAACCCAGAAAGACCATTGAAGATTTATACAGATCACAGAAAGTTGGACTGTTTTTTTTAACACAATTAAACTTTCAGTTTTGTTATTTCTGGAGATTACTACAAAATGTTACTACAATTTGACGTTTTTCTTTGTTTTTGTTTTTTTAACTATGAGGCTTACTTTCTAGTCTGCATTTCTGCCTGCTTGTCCAATTAATGCCCGGTCAACAGCAAAAATATTAATTATTAAAATTAAAAATAAATCTGTTAATGAGGGTGTTTATTCTATTAAGTGGACATGCACATGTATTTCAGTTTTTGTTAGAAAAAGTCAGGTTTTGGCAATTTCCATAGTAACGCTGGGCAATATTGGCAAAAAAACAAAACAAAAAACAGGATTAATTGTTTTATTTAGTCAATGATTAATAGATGAAGATTGAACTTCCATGGTTTTGGCTCTAAATCAGTTACCCTGTGCTCTAAAACTAAGGCTGACTGTTGATTCTCAGCTGAGTAAATTTGTTTCCACCATTTGCTGGAGGAGAGTTTATTGTTGTTGAGCCCTCGCTCCGCATTTTACAGAATTTACACATTTACACTCTATACTGCCTTGGCTTTTATTTTTAATAATTAGAAAAAAATGATGACCAAAACACAAATTATACATAAATGGAAAATAGTATATAAATAGCACATACACAAATTGAAATTGTACTAGTAATTCACATGAAATAAAGTATTTTAAAAAATGACATAATGGATACATAAAGCATTGTACAAAATACACAAAGTTGTTAAAAAAAAGAGAGAGAAACCCACAGAACAAGTTACTTTCACAAACCCGAGTAACCAGTGATTATTCTACAGACTAAATCTGATAAAAGTTACAAAAATTTATATATTTTTCTTCAGCCCGCATTTGTCTCGCCCTCTAGCTGGACGGCGCCCTTAGCTCTTCCCTACACTGCCTATGCCTTTGGCCACGTTTGGGTGATTAAAGAAGTTTGTAGTGTTAGTGTTAGCTCTGTGCCACATTCCACCACATGCCTGCTTGATTACTATTCGCAAAAGTCACAAAATAATAATTGGTTCCATTTTTTTTGATGATTAATTGCGCACCATACGATTTTGCCCAACCCAATCCAGATGAGTGTGGCCTGAGAGTGCTGTCAGGGAGTGAGACACAGGTGTGTGGTTACAGCAGCTTTAACATTTATTTGGACCTTGGTTGTTCTAGTTTGCTTAGGCTTAAAAGCAACTTGTTTTACAGTTGTTTTAGAAATTATTTTGACTGCAATTAAAACAGGACTTCCTGTGCATAATTACCCTCCTAATCTGTTGTAATTCTTTGGACAGGGCTGAAAGCAGAGTCATAACAACCTGTGTGTTTTTAGATCCCAGTGGCGGAGCGCGGCGAGCTGGTGAGGCAGGGTGAGCTCACGATGTGCGGTGGGCCTCGCAGGAAACGAGCGGGCCTCAGGAACGTTTTCCTCTACCAGAACGCCATCATCTTTACCAAACAGAAGAGCCCCGGCCCGGGACGCACCGCCTACAGCTACAAACACAGCATCAAGGTGACACACACACACACACACACACGGGACCTCCTGCTCCCCTAAAACAGCTCTTTCTGTAAACCAGACACAATAACGACTCAAAACTCCTCCTCAGACGGGGGAGATGGGTCTGACTCAGAGCGTCGGCGACGAGGGCGTGAAGTTTGAGGTGTGGGTCCGGCAGGCTCCTCGAACCAGAGACTGCGTCACGCTGCAGGCTCAGGACCGGGAGGGACGGGAGGCTTGGACTCACGACATCGCCCATCTGCTGTGGACACACGCCATAAACAACACAGGTACGCTGTGACCTTTAACCCCCGAGGTCCTGAAACAAGACGCTCTCCTCCGCTCCAAGTCAGAGATAAAATCATACCAAGTCGTTTTTAAAACTCTTTTTCGAAGAGCTCAATAAAGCTGCCTGAAGTCTTTTAAGTAAAATGTTGTTTTACACAGAAAATAAACTTTTTTTTTTACATTCAAGTTGCTTTGTGGATAATAAGGACAAGTCAAAACAGCTGATGTTTATTATTCTACCATTCTGTCTAACTACCACCAGAGGGCGACTGACATGGAGGCAAATAAATCACTTTTTTCTTGTTATTTGTGACTTAAATTTATATTTTTCTAGCGTTTTATGACTTTAACCTTTTTAATAATCGGGTCAAATTGTTCCAAACAGCAAAACAATCAGGTGTTCTCCCAAGCGTTTAGTGAATATTTTGCTTTTTTAATGTTTTTGTCACAAAGAGTCACTGATTTACTTGAAGACATTTGTCCCCACCTAAAAATCTCTACTAAAATAAATGTATTAAAATGTGTACAACCAAGTTTCTGCTTCTTATGCTCAGATGAGGCTGCTCTTATGTTTCGTAGAGACTAAGTTGTATATGTGTAAAATGGCAAAACTTTCTTTTTGAAATTTTGTTGGGTTTAACTTTTTGTCAAAGATTATTTACACAGCTATACATTAACAACATGCATGTTTGTAAAATTGAATAAATTTAACTAAAGTCAAGGCAACGAAGATTAAAATGATAAATGTTTAAGAAATGTTTGCATGCAAACAGATGAGTACTTAAGATAACAGTTATTGACCAGTTAGAAAGGTTTTACCAGTATTTATTGGATTGCAATGAATAAAAAAGTTTCATTAAATTGAATTTTCAGCAGATTTTACAAAGTAAAACCTTTTTTAATGCCTGAAACACAGTCATAGATGAAACCGTGTTTACAGCAAAACCTGAAATGCAGTGATAATTACAAAATAAAAGTCAAATTAAATATTCTGGTTTGGGTTTTTTCAAACTGTACCTGTTTTTATGACTTTAAAGTTTAATAAAATGTGAGTTTACAGTTTGATAAACATGTTTTTTTCAGTTAGATCCACAAATCTTTTAGTTTCAGACAAATATAGAGACTAATGCAGAACTTATTGATACAATAGATGAGCCAAACTCACTGATAACAACTTTGTTTCTCTGTTCACAACAAATAATTCTGAAACGTATTTTGTATTTGTAGCTTCTGCTTTAATGCAACAAAATCAGGTTTAGTTGACTGCATTCTGCAGCTTGGCCACAAGGTGTCACTAAATCCTACACAATGGTTTTTAAGCAAACTTTTACCGTTTTTGTCCTTAATTTTGGGAATAATTGTAAAAAAAAAGTATTTAAATGTGATTTAGTAGGAAAATATCAATTGTGAGTTTTGCTCACAAATGTAGTTATTTTTTTAAGAAAATAAGTGTTTGTGAAGGATTTGAGATTTTTAACTAAATCGTTTATCTTTGTTTTTATGTAAATGAGGCCAGAAAGATTAAACTGCTCCCTCTGAGTACAAAAAGATCAATTTAACCCAACCATTTTAGTTTACATTTGTATTTAGTGTCTTTTGTTATGCACAACTTTCCAAAACTCAAGAAGTTTGTCTTTATGTGTTTGGTATATATGAGTGTTGATTCCTGCATCTGGTTTAGAAATATTGCTTCAGCTTCTTTTATAAAGAAATGAATAATTCTGCTCTTCCAAACAATATTTTCTGATTAAAAAAATACCTTAAAGTCAAAATGAAACTTAAAAAAATTTGATTCTTGCACAGCTGCTGATAACATGTAGTCAACTAAAGACCAGACTTCTACATATACTGTATTTTGTCTCCTCTCCCTCAGAGCTGTGTCTGAAGGAGTCCCTCTGTATGGGAATGTCCAGTAAGCTCCTGCTGGACGCCACAGGAAGCCCAGTTTCAGAACTGGACTCCATCTGCAGCCTCAGTGACAGAGGTGAGAACGAGTCAACAACATGCACTCACATGTGACCACACTTCTTCTACAAAACAGACATTGAAGATTGTGTATACTCTGTAGCTGCTTCATGTTGGCATCTTCATGCCGTGATCTTCAGCGCTGAAGCAGCTGGGATGAGGATCAGCACCTCCAAATCTGTCCTCAGTCAGGAAAGGGATTGGATTGGTCTCTTTGGGTTGGTGGTGAGGTTCTGCCTCAAGTTGGAACAAAAAAGAAAATACGTCTTGGGGGTTTTGTACAGCTTCTGCTGTATTGTGGTCTCTGTGTGCTGGTTTGTTGTAGTAAAGAGGGAGCCAAGCTGTAAGGCAAAGCTCTTCTTAATGGCCATCTACGTTCCCTGTAGGGGTTCACCAAAAAATCGACCAGCCAATTTCCTTCATTTTGGGAGATCGGACGATACTAGGTGGAAAAGACTGACTTCTCATCCACCTCCACAAAGGTCTGAAAATCAGCCACTGTCCCCTTTTGCTCTGCTGTGACCACTACCTAATATCCAGTTAAAACAAGTTTGTATTAATTGAAGGGTATTGTTCAATGTTTTTTTAATAAAATAGGATTGGAACATTTAAGGTGTATCCTGACCTTATAACTCCTGACTTTTAAAAAATTGGTATCAGACAAAATCGGAATCGGCAGGTCAGAAGATTGTGATCGGCCAGAAAACTGCAATCGGTGCACCCCTAGTTCCCTCACCTATGGCCATAAACTTTGTAGTCCAAGCAGCCAAAATGAGTTTTCTCTGCAGGATAACTCTACTCTACCTTAAAGATCAGGTGAGAAGTTCAGTTATTTGAGAGACTCAGAGTAGAGCTGCAGCTCCTCCACATCAAGAGGAGCCAGTTGAGGTGGTTCGGGTGTCTGGTAATGATGGCCCCCTAGATGTCTCCCTAGGGAGGTGTCCTGGACATGTCCAACTGGGAAGACTCGGGACACGTTGGAGAGACTAGAGCTATGTCCCAATTCAGGGGCTGTGTCCTTCAAAGTCCATATTTGTCAGTCGCTTAAGCCGCCACCTCGTACCGAAGATTGTTCCAATTTGTGGGCTCTTTCTCATGTAGCAGACAAACACGACCCACAAAATCCGGTAAATGAAGGCTGACGTGTAAATACATGTCCCAATGCATTTTAAGTCTGAAGGCACTTGATATGAAACATGGTCACGCAAACATACGTCATCCAAAGGCTAGACTATCTCATTCCTGTGTTAATGGTGCACTCGTGGACCCCCAAAAAGTTTGGTTTTGTCAGGACTTACCAAATAAAAAACAGAAACAAACTGGATTTAAAAAAATTTTTTCGGCCGGCCTCTGGTTCTAACCACTCAAGGTGAAAAGTTTCAGGCCAGTTGCTCTGTGCATCCCTACAGTTAACAGCCGGTTTATGCAGCCGACCTGGACTGTGTAGGCTGTGGTCTACGTGGGCTGTGGTCATGGTCAGTGGTGGACAGTAGTGGAGTACATTTACTTGAGTACTGTATTTAAGTAAAGTAAAGATATGTAAAAAATGTACTTGAGTAATTATTTTTGTGGTACTTTTGACTTTTACTACAGTACATTTTAAAGAGATATAATGTACTTTTTACTCCACTACCTTTCTAGGTCCACCTATGACCATATCTCAGCTGGATGTTGGAGATTTTAGGACTGAAAAATAGTTCCTATCAGTTTAAACGTCAACTGTGTTCACTGCAGATAAAGTACATTTCTGCATTTAAGAACGCACCGCTCAATTTATTGTATTTTTACTTTTAGTCTTTACAGGTGGTGATTTTTTGGCAGAGTGGCTCTACATGTCAATACATCAGGTGGTTTCTGCGAATTACAAGGTTCTTTAAAATCACTCTGAAAACAATACAGCAATGTTAGACATTTTAATTTGTACTTTTGAATACCTAAGTATTTTTAAAAGTAAGTACTTCAGTACTTTAACTTGAGTAAATTTTTACCGAGTATCTTTTACTTTTATTTGACCCTGGGTATCAATACTTTTACTCTAGCACTAGAGTTAAGTACTTTGTCCACCACTGCTCATGGTAGGCTGCAGCCCCTGAAGTGGGACACATTAGGTCTCAGCCGGCCTGGGAATACTCTGGAGTCCTCCCAGAGGAGCTGGAGATGTCTGAACATTCCTGCTCAAGCTGCTGCCCGCCAGATAAAGGATGGATATAATGGCTTTAATACATCTTAGTTTAGAGATAAAATCAATCAATCGATTTTATCTGTACCCGCAGGTAAATTTGATCACGGTGAAAAAGAGTCAGCTTCTTTCCAAGAAAAACACATGGACATACAGCATGCACAACATAATTAAAAAGTGACCAGGTGCTCATAAAACACAACTATATAAGAATCAAAGATAAAAACAAGATAAAATAAAAAAAGCCAACTGATATTATGTTATACTACGTTAACTTAAGTTTAAAAAAGCTAATTGCAACAGGGACAAAGCTCATTTTAAAACGCTTAGTTTTACATTTTGGCACTAAGTATCTACATCCTAATGGGAGGAGCCTGAACTCGCCGTGGCAAAAGGGGGCATAGGTCTGTAATCGTTGAAAACATTGAGATCAAGTTTTTTTTAATCAAAGGGTTGATGAACCTAAAAGCCTGAGTTATTTGATTTAATTGTTTAATGACGCTTCTCGAGTTAAAACTGACGTCCCTGAGACAACAGACAGAAAACAAAACACCTGGGTCTATCTCCCCATGAGACAAGACAATATTGTGCTAAATGTTTAGTATTTTTCTCTGCAGCACCCCAGGGCTACCCTGTGAACTTGTGTCAGAGTGAGAAACGTTGAAGAGCTGTGACTCTGCGTCCCACGCAGGATCTACATCACTATCAAACAGCTCCACAATGCAAACACATTTTCCTGCTGCTCCGCTCGAGTGTCATCACAGACGTGGTGTTTGTATTTACCTTAACCCGACTCCCCGAACCAGGGCCGTACTTCACTGTGCTGCAGGGATTAAACCAGTTCGTCACATTTATTCACTACATCTGATTTCTTAATCATGTATTAGGCTGCATGATGAGATGTTTAACTCTCATTAAAAAACATCATGTTGATAAGATGATATTAAAAACGTGCAAACTGAAAGTGTGAGAGCCAATTAAAGTTCAGTGATTTAACACAAAGAAGGAACTCTTTTAGATTTGGTTTTCTGCTTGGGAATAAAAAAACGTTCACTTAAATAAAAGTAAGAAAACTAAAGAAATTTCATTTCCTGGAAAAAAAATGCAGTCTGAGAGCTGAACGACTGCTAGAATTAGCTGAAGAAGCTAAAACTAAGTTTTAAAGCCAAAACAAAGAAAAGGAGCTGAGAGGAGCAGATGCTAAACGCTAAGGAGCAAAATGGTAGGCGAAAAACCTAACATGAGAAGAACTAGCTAAAAGTAGCTAAATGCCAGCTACAAGCCAAGCATAGCAGACACTACCTAAATGTAGCTCTGTGAGGGACATTTGACCTGTACAAAGTCCAGCTGCTTATGATCTGGAAGTGGGTAAAGAAAATGGGTGGAAAAGTAAAGGTAGCAGCATGCTAGCTAGAGAATAAAATTAGCAAAAGAATTACTAAAATTAGTAAAATTTTAGTTAAAGGCTAAAATTGGCAAAACACCAGCTATATATGGCAGCTATAATCAGGAAGTAGCTAAATCTAGCTCAAAGCTAAATGTAGAAAAATGCTAATTGAAAGCTAAGAGTAGCACTGTAAGAGGCTTTGGCCTGTCCAAAGACCACCTACCCGGAAAGAGGAAGAGGGTAAAGCGGATGGATGGATAAATAAAAGTAGCAACATGCTACCTATAAGCTTAGGCCAGCAAAAGTTTACACATAGGTAGTGAAATTATAAATAAAAGCTAAAAATTTCAAAACACAAATTAAAGGTAGCCAGCTAATAGCTACGACCTGAAAGTAGCAAGGAGGAATAGAGGGTGGATGGAAAACTGAAAGTGGCAAAAATTAGCAAAATAATTGTTAAAAGTAGTGATATCATAGTTAAATCCTAAACATTGCAAAATGCTAACTATAAGCAAAAAGTAGGCTAAAAAAGGCTAAATGTTAGCTAAAAGCCAAAAGTAGCCCTGTGAGGGACCTGTGACCTGTCAGGGGTTCAGCGGTTCAGCTACAAGTGACCTGGAAAGAAAAAGTGGGAATAAATTATGAAAAAAGCTAACTAGAAGCTAAAATCAATAATAAAAAAAAAATAAAAATTCAAAAAGCTTTGAATTCTAATTTAATTCCCAAAATGGCAAAACACTAGCTAAAAGTAACAAAATGCTAACTAAAAGTGGCTAAATTAGTTAAAAGTAGTAAGGCTAGAAAAAAATTACAAGAAGTAAAAGTAGAGTAATTCTGAATGCTGAGTCAGCATTTTTAAACAGATCAGAACTCGGAGGATGAAGGGCTTTAAGTTATTGGAAACACAAACCTGTTTCATGTGGAACTCTATGGAAAAAAATTTAAACTCCTTGAAATTTATTACATTTTGTCACGTTACTGTTTTATAACATAACTCATGTCTGGTGTGTTCCTTGGTCTTCATGATGCTGTTTAACCCTTAACAAACCTTTTACGTTTTTGTTTTTCTAACATATGTTAAAAGAACATATTCTTTTACTTCCACTTCACTCCTACAGATACTTTGTGTTGACATATAAAATACGAGTGGAATATTTAGAAGTTAAAGTGACAAAATGTGTTAAAGTTTCAGAAGAGAGAATATCTTTAAAGGCAGCATCTAAACACGTTTAATTTTAGACTCTGCTGTCAGCAGGGCTGATATTATCTTAGCCTTTCAGCAGAGAGCTGCATATATCCAACATTTGTTTAAAAGAAAAAGCAAATAAACCATAACTGAAGTCTGATTTAATTGATTTGCACACAGATGATTTTAATTAGATTTTCCTCCCACCTCAGATGAATTGGTGATATTTAAGACAAAACTTGGACAAGTATTAGCAGTTTGAATAATATTAAATTACATTTCACTTTGAACTTTAGGTTGATCTTTGTCTTTACTCATTGCTATTTTATTAAAATGTTAGTTCAAAACAACCTTCATGCTGTTTTCATTTCCTTTAGACCCTGGTTTGGATGCAGTGAGTCGATTTTTAAACATGCCTGTTTTTTCCTGCCTAATGGAGGCGATGAGAACAAAACCTGTCAGAATATCTATAGGTTTTCATTTACATTTAACTGAGTGTAGTTTTTTTGTCTCCATCAAACAGCTGAATGATAAGATGCTAACTCAGCAGATACGCTCTGCATTGACGTGTTCAAACTGTGGTGTTCATTTTGTTGCCCAACTTCCAGAGGAGCAACAGAAACTTGGTTGCAGGCCTTGTAGAAAACACTTGTTCAGGCTTGAGACAGTAAAAACAGTTCATCTCAGTAAAAATAATAGTAAAAAAAGGCTTAAAACTGACTGTTAAATGTCTGGGGAAGGACTCGTTTCAGAATAATTAAAAGCAGATTTGCTCCAGCTCCTTCCAAACAGGCTGAGTACACAGATAAATCTGTTCTTAAAATGTTGGGAATTAAGCAGAGATAGTGAGGAGAGGCAGACTGGAGAAAACTGATGCCGGGTAAACATCTCGGGGAGCGTTTGTCCACACCGTTAAGCCGTCACAAGTTTGTAAGAAATACTCCATCTGAAGTCCTGGTTCGGTCTCTGAAGGCCCCGGAGCCTTGGTGTAATACACCCTCTGCTCAGCAGGGGGCTCAGTGACAGGATTTCAGGCGGTGGATCCTCCTCAGGGACAGAAGCTGCTGTTAAAAACTGACTGAGCAAAAGAAAAGGCTAATTCATTCTCACTCCTTCTTTTTTTTCTATTTTTATACAGAACTAAAACAACATATTTGAATGTGTGCACAAAATGCATGTAAATGACCCACACATGCCAAAAGGGAAGACTGTATTCTGACATATTTCTCCAGCCCCTTTGAGCTAAAAAAAAAAAAAAAAGTATTGAAGACACTGCAGATCTGTTCTATTTTGAGGCTGTGTTTTGATGCAACCACGTCTCCCTCAGTCCACAGTAGCTGCTCCGACTCCTCCTCTGTCGGGAGTCAGAAGGAGGGGGGATCCCCGGCGTCTGGGAGGGACCCCAGGTCAGGCTCCGGTTCAACAAGCTACTCACAGGTGGGCTTAGAGTCTAACACACACACACATGTTTGTTCTTGAACCCAGTGGGGACTTTCCATTGACTTCCATTCAATTTGTTTTACTTTATTGCTTAACCCTGACCATATACCCTAAAATTATCCTCACAGGTTACCTTTTTACCTGACCCTAAAACTAACCTAAACCTTGGCCCTAAACCTAACCCCACACCCGTAATTTGCATTTGGACCTGTGGGGACCTGGCATTGATCCCCATAATTCACTTTGGTCCCTACGAGGCTGCTTTTTTTGGGGGAAATCTTTCCCCACGTTGTAGGAAAAACCCGTCCACACACACAGACACTAATAAACCCAATGTGTATGAAGGCAGGGTTTTCTCACAGAAATTACACAACACTTTTGGATTGTTATAAATAGTCAGAAAGTGGGAACCCTGGACCTTTTTACTGGGACCTGTTTCTTTAATGTTCGAAACAGTTATTAAGCTTTGCTGCATCTCCTAAAAGGTCCCTGATGGAGGTCTAATGCAGGTCAGGAGCTATCAGGGTCCAAGCTTTAGAAGCCAAACACAGTCAATGGAAAACCTCCAAACTGTTGATTCTTTTAAACTTTGTCATCAGGACGACAAACTGTGGACAGAACACAATAATGCCTATAAAAAAGATTTGCTTTGTCAGAATTTTGGAAGAATGATAATAAAAGATCAATTGGACCATTCAGGATCTGTAAACTATGGCAGTGATTCCCAACCAGGGGTACATGTAAATGGTAAAATGGACTGAACTTATAGAGCGCCTTATCAAGTCCCTCCAGACCCCAAGGCGCTGTACACTTACAGACATTCACCCATGCACACACATTCACACACTGATGATGGCAAACTACACTGTAGCCACAGCTGCCCTGGGGAACACTGACAGAGGCCATGCACCGGCGCCACCGGACCCTCTGACCACCATCTGTAGGCAAGGTGGGTGAAGTGTCTTGCCCAAGGACACGACGACTGAAGCAGCTGGACAGGGGAACGAACCGGCGACCGTCTGGTTCCAGGACGACTCCCCTAACCACTCAGCCCCTTGGGGTACACAAGTATATTACAGGGAAACATTTCCCAGGTGTGTAAAAAATAGGACTGGGATATGTAGGGCTCAGGGGGTACACAAGTCTAAAAAGGTTAGGAACCACTGAACTATGGTATAGCAAAGGTTCCCAAAGTTGGGGTTTGGACCCCACCGTAGGTTGTGAAACACCTACTGAGAGGTTCTGAGAAAATCTAAATTACCTTTTAACATGTTTGCATATAATCAGTAGCCAAAATGAATAAAACACGTCTCCGCCCACATTAAGACCTCCGCCAATCACAACTTGGGACGTCTCCGCCCACAGGAGAACATGTTCTGCAGA
>JAUBOC010000170.1:17393682-17407107 GCA_032275365.1 Anablepsoides cearensis | reverse complement strand
AGACGCTCGGCGTCCGATGGGCGGGACAAAGACCAGCATTAACCAATGACTGGTCTCGTTTCGCTGCAGATTTTTTTTCAATATTGAAGTCTGTGGACTCCGAGCGTCCGCACTGTTTAAAGCACTGTGAGGCTGCGGGAATGAGCGAGAGGAAAGCTGCGTCGTTACCAGTGATAAGAAGCTGATTCTGAACAAAAGTTGAGCGTGTTTTAGCGCATATTTAGTCAATGAAATGTACACACAACAGTTTATATTTAATTAATCACTTATTCTTTGAAATGTTAGGGGAAGCTGAGTTTCCCTTTCAGTCTTAGAGAAATCGCTACTGGTGTGAATGTACGTATATGTTGGAGTTTTTACAATTCTATTATTGTGGCCACAATAAACTGAAATCTGTGCATCTTGGTTGTTTTAAAAATCCCTGAAGTTGTAAGTTGTATAAACATTCCACTCTGTTAAAAGAATGGGCCAAAAAATGTATAAAAACTTTAAATTAAATTATCATATATGCTCATGATGAGTTGTTTGTGAACTTGTGATCACAACTACTTCCAACCTAGCAATATGTAATCCCTAGACGCTGCACTCCAGATAATTGGATGTCTTCTTTTTTCCCCCAACTGCCTCTGCTGTTTGTAATCTCTGTACAAACATACACAAGAATTAAAAAATGTGATTTAGATTAATTTATTTATTTTCTTCCAAAACTGTTAGCACCTCAGGCAACATAAACTAATGTTCTGACCCAATAAACCTCCCACAGGTAAAGATTATAGGGTCTTTTCTTCTGAGATTTTCCCCCCCAAAATTAACAACAAAGATGACATGTTGCTACAATTGACTCTTTTTTTCATTGGCTAAGTACATTTTGTTGCTGCTACTTGTTAAATCCTGTGGTGTTTCAGATTGTTTTGTAGAACTGAAAGCCTTCAACAAATTCAACTCTGAGCAGGAGTTTTCATCCATAAATCATGAACTTTTAAAGACATTTCTTACCAAATTTAATGCATTTCCAGAATTTTGTTTGGTAACCCTTTATATTTTCAGCCCATTTTTAAATTCATATGTTGAAAATTAATAGTTGCTACTCATTTCCAACTGACTTTATCAAATCTGACTTTGTTTAACTTTTTCTCTGTAGGTGAGAGACCGTACAAATGTCCTCACTGTGACTATGCAGGGACTCAGTCGGGCTCTTTGAAGTACCACCTACAGCGACACCACAGGGAGCAACGCAATGCCTTATCGGCCTCCTCCAACTCCTCCTCTGGTTTCTCTTCCACCATCAACTCTCTAACATCCGGGTCTTCTGGATTGCCCAAGCAGCGTCGCTCACAACTCAATCACTGCCCGGTCAGCCGAGCCTTGGCCGACACTTCCGCATCGCGGCCCAGCCAGCAGCCTTGGCTCCTGGGACTTCCAGACCAGCATGAACATCGTAAGGCTTTGGCAGCTCTACGGGATGTCGACTTGGAGACCCAGTACAGGTATCTGTCTGGGGTGATGGGGGCTCTTTACCAAGGTGGAATGGAAGGAAGAGGCTGGATCAGGGAGTCTCCTCCACCAAAGACCCCCAAAGTGTCCCGGCGTAAACCCCTAACTACAAGTCGGATGGTTCAGCCACCTAGTGACAAAGACGGAGCAGTTCCATCAACTCAGGATGGTGGGTTTGAACCTTTGGATCTTTCCCGTCGCACCTCACCAGGGCTCGGAGAGATGGAAGAGAATGAAAGCATGAGCGCAGGAAATGGAGGAATTGTTTATGGTGGAGATGGTGGAAGCGATGGTTTGACGGGGGTCAAACTTAGCCAGTGTTTGTTCTGCCCTTTCCACACCTCATCAGCCGAGCTGATGGCCATGCATGTTCAAGTCAACCACACCAGTAAGTCCAGGCGCAAGAGGAGCTCCTCCACTTTAATGACTGACAATGGAGCCCAAAGGTCTGCCAGGCCACCAATGGACAACTTGGACCTCGACCCTCTGAGAATATGGAGGCGTGTGAGTGAAGGAGAACCCCAGATCCCTCTGAGGGAGTGGCCCTCAGCTCAGGTCCAGACCCTTAATGGGCACCCTGAACACACAGCAGAACACCTGCACAACGCTCCTCACAACCCGGAGTCCATGTCCTCAGTATCAAAGAATGTAAGAGACGAACCGTCTGTAAAGGAGAAGACCGAAGAGGACAAAGACGAAGAGGATGAGGAATTTGAAGAGAACATGGAGGACAGCAGTGTGGAGGATTTGCAAGACCGTGAACTGAGGATGTCTCTAGATCTTTCACCAGCTCTGAGCTCTGACCACATGGCAGCAGAGGAGGAAAGAGTCTTTACAGATTAAAGTTTTATTTAAACTGGAGAGTTACGTTCAACGTTCTGAACTCTATACAGCACAGAATCGAAAACAGGAAGTGTGGCAGAGAAACAAGGGACTAATGATTAGATGGAGCTCTGACCCTTCATACTTTTGTTTTCCAAAAAAAATGTCTTGAATATTCATTTTCCAGAAGACGGGCGTGGGGAAGGGGGATCACCCCTGGCATGTTTTATTTGGCATTATTTGCCTACTTGAGTTTTGACTATGAGATCCGCCAGAAAATACAGTCAAATTCTGTAATTAAAAAAGCAGCATGGATGTGTTTTTTTTTGTTTGTTTTGTTTTTTTGTAGGCCAATTTTATATTTTACCTCCATGATAAACCCCAAAGTTGATGTTTTGATAACTTGTTTGATAAATGAAAGGAGCAGTGTTTTCGGGATATAGAGCAAAAAAACCTGCATCATTCCGGAGTCATGCAGACCAATAAATGAGTTGGATATTCCTGGCCTGATAACAGTCCTGAACAGTTGGGCACCATCAGCTTCCTCCTAAAACTACGACTCAACCCGGGAGGAAGGTATTAATGCACGAGGCTCCCTCAGTTCATATCACTGCCTTGTTTTTCAGCAAAGCGTTTCTCAAAGACTGTCCCTAAAAGAAAAACCGAAAGAAGAGTTTGTACATTTTTTTGTTGTTATCAGTTAGTGCCTGTTCATGTATGTTGTCAAAAAGAGTCTCTGACAGATAGGTCATTCATTTTATCTGAATATACAGTTTTAAACACTTTAAGTACAATATATTTGGTAAAAGTGGTTCTAGGGTGTTGTGAATAGTTAAGTTGTAAAAGAAATACTACGTCATAGTTCTTGCTACAGACTGTAGCTGTCTGTAGCTCCGTTTGAAAAGAACAAAAAAAATGTAGGTGATATAATGTGATGAAATGTTTAAGAGCTAAGAGATAGAAAAGGAGGGTCACTGTTCAGATTTTTTGTGTTTACATCGGTAGCGAGTTGTGGTTCGTCGCGGTGAACGAATTACGGAGCGGGAGTCTTTAGGGCTGTAGGGGAGCCAGTGGTTGGGCTCCTGAACACAATCAGCTGGCACGTTTGTTTTAAAGAGACTTTAGCAACTGTGTCAAACAAAAAAGGACACTTTTCGTTTAAGGTAGACGCTACAAAAAATAAATAAAAAAAAGAAATAATTAAAGACAGAATTGCTGCCAGCCAAGATAAAACCTGAGAAATAAGCTCTACTCTTGGCTTATAGTGTCTTCTAGACAAGTAGATTCCATCTTGTTTTTTTTTTATAAAAAAGACAAAGGTAGAAATAAATATTAAAATACTAACAAGCTTAGATATCCCAGTAGAATATGTGTAGCTTTTGTAAAGACAACAACAAAAAAACAACAGACTTTTGTTTATTTTCATTTCAAAATGCTTAAAGAAAAAGGTTATCAATATAGGTCATATTGATTATAATGTTTGTGAGCTAAGAATAATTGGAATGTCTATACAGAGCACTGTGCAAGGTTTAAGTTCCCAAAGTAGTTGTTTTTATGTTGACTTTATTGATAGACCAAACTTTTTTTTTCCTCAATGGCAGTTGTCACTTTCTGTTGTCATTTTAAATGTGTAAATGTGTGGTTTTTATTTGGTTTACCCCACCGGTTAGCAATTAGTTGATCAGTGTAATATGTTAATAATATCAAACTATTGGTTGTTGCAACATTTAAAATGTAGGCCTCAGAAAACTAATCTGGATATATTAAAAACTTTGAAATTTGCTGCTGATGGTGCTCCTCCTGTCGATACACCAGCAGGTTTTGGTTAGAAAAACAAAAATTTGAAATACTTATTTTGAAATTCAGATTTTTAAAATACCTCAGTGTTTAATGTATCGTATGTAGATGTGACCTTCACAAACAATCAGTCTTCTGAACAGCCTTTTAAAACAAATAACAAGAACCATGTTGCAGACATCTGTTTTTTTTCTTTATTTTCCCCCCTAAGACACGGACACACACATAAGTTTTACTATCTTTGTGTGGACTTGTATTGACTTCCATTAATTTCTATAACCAGACCCTGACCCCTAAACCTAACTGTAACCCAAAAATAATGTTTTCTCTTTTGTAGATCACGCAAAAAGTCCTCACATGGGTGGCCTAATGTCAAAATACGCACAACAATAGTGAGACGTGCACCCATACACCTCCTTTATTATTCCACTGTGACAAAGAAGAACAAAGGAGCAGCAGTTGTGATTGGTGAACGTACTCAGGATGGAAATAGGGAGTTGCACATTTAAGTCTTTGTATGGTCATATGCAGACATATAATATATTGATATATGCATTTTATGTATATCCAAGCTGTGTCCCACAGCAAACATAAAAAGCAGAAAACAGATTTGTTAGCTATATTTGTTGTTTGTCAATCCTTTCGCTGAAACCAGGTCATAGAAAAAAAAATTCAATTTGCTGGATTTGAATATCCTTTTGTCTATCAGCTACCAACCTCTTTACTTTTTCCTTCGAAGACGTTGAGGAAAACGGGTGAAAATTAAAATTATCCACCTCATTTATGTTAATCTTGTTCACCATTGCACCTACTTGGGCTACACCAAAACACATACACTCTGTAATGTACTTGAGGCTCTTAAAGTATGTCAATTTAAAGGAAACATCAACAGCCGCTATGAACAAAAACTAATATTTAAAAAATAAATAAATCTAAGCACAAATTACAATTTGCAAACAGATGGACATGAGGCCCTTTTTGTCCCCTTACACTGGTTGACATCTACTAGTTATCTGGTGGGGTATATGGTTACTGCAACCACACTTTATTGTGCATTATTGTGTTTAAGTCTGTTTTAGAGCACCTTATGAGTTTTGTAGTAAAAGTCCCTTAGTGGTGTCTCCTGAACAACTACTATCAATGCCACCGTGCCTTCTGTTTCAAGCACTTCCTGGTGTATTTTGTAAAACTCACCAAAAGCACTTAGCCGATATCTACACACTTTCTCTTCTCATTTTCTTCTATTTCTCTTCCCTTTGTTTGTCTCATTGACTCGTTTTTCTTGTGTCTTTACCTTTTGACTGACCTTTCTCCCTAGTGGGAAGCTGTTTTCGTGTTGGTTTTCCTGCTCATCAGGCCTGTTGGGCCTTAAACAAGGTCACTAGGCCTCATTCTTACCTTCTAGCATGGCTAGACTAACAAAACTGGACTAAAAAACGGACTATCCCTTTAAATAACACAACCATAAATCAAGGGTTAGTCTTTTTGTCTTAAATTAATTCCCAGTTAACCAAAGCCCTGGTCTAAGGACCCCTTTACACAGGATGATGACTTTGCCCTCCACAATCAACCTATTAGAAAACGGGTAGATCTTTTTGGAAATTTGGAAAACCTTCATTGTGAAGGCAATCATGGTGCTGCTTTGCTTCTAACTGCCAAATTGGTTGTCCTTGCTATTTCTTGCATCCCTGTCCACATAGCAAAATGTGTCTACACAATGCACTTAATACTTGGCCCAGATACTGCAAAGGATGATAGCCCTTGGTGGCCCAGATGTGGTTTGCCAGAGGTGGTCCATGGCAAGCACCACATAAACCAAAACTGGGCCTGTTGTGGTGTCCCATAAAACAGTTCCATCATTGCCAGACTTGGCCCACATTCCATGGACAAACCAAATACCATGCCAGCAGTCAGCTAACAGTGCCTGGTTGACATTAGATCTGGCCCACACCTGTCTGCTCTGTAGGTAAATGGTCCCCTGTACCACTCGGTCAATCATGGGGCCAGCTTCAATTTCTTGATGCCCAAGATATGCCAGTGTGCACGGGCCCTAAACAAAGATAAGATGTGACCACCCTCTATTGCTCCACCAATAACCCCACCACAATGTCAATTCACCAGTACCTTGTTGCGCAAAAAGTGTGCATGTTCAAAACTATCATTGGCGTGTCCCACCCTACCATCCTATTGTTAATGTACAACAGAAGATTCAGCCAAGACCCTTCAAAAACCGTCCATCATCCAGTTAAAGGGGGCCTAAGGCTGTGATGTAATGAGGTGCCAAAATATGTCCAATGTGACACTAAAAGTAACAAAAGCTTAAGAAAACAGAATAATTCACAGTTTCTCTCTCTGTTTCTCCTCTTTAATCCTTTCTCTCTGTGTGTGCTTACTCCTCCATGTCCATGTCCTCTCCTCCATAAACCGCCAGTCTCTAGCACCACTTGAAGGTGACGTGTACTATCTGGTATTGAGGCCTTTATGATTAGATTGTTTTTGTTTTTTCGTTCGTGTGGTGTTTGTTCGATGCCGTCGAGATAAAAAAAAAGCTCTTATAATGATAAGTATTATTGTTTTTGGCATTATGGTTAAAAATTAAAAAAAAAAAGAGAACCGTGTTGTTGAATGTTGTACAGATAGCACTAGAGATGTTGTGTTTTTGTTTGCTTGTTTTTCTGGGGTTTTAAGGAGAGCAGAAACTTGAGCGACAGCCCCTTTAACTCCTCCCACCGGCAGATGGGAATAAAAGTTTGCCAGCCAATCATTGTTTTGTAGACTAAAGTCTTGTCCTGATGATAAATTACCAGAGGCCAAGTGATGCCGCTGAATCAACCGTCATTTCCAAACCTGTTGCTCAAATGTGAAGGATAAAACTTTCTTCAGTGGTTAACTTCTGGTGAAACAAACAGTTCACTGTTTTTAACCTCAGTGAACCAATACAAATGATATTTGTTTTACTGATAAAATATTTCCAAGTCAGATTCTGATGGTTTGGGTGAATTTTCCTTTAATCAAGCCTTCCTTGTGTTATTGATGTGAAACGACAAATCCTGGCGAGTTGAAGGGGCTCCGCTGTGTTTGGGCTCTTGTGTAGTTGACTGCCATTGCAGTGAGGGAAAACTGACCTAACATAGTAGTGACTAATATAACTTTGTGGACAAATGGAAAAAATAAAAATAAAATTCATTAGAAAGAAAACAATATGAAACGTTTGTCTTTTTTCTTTACACCTGGTTTTGCTTTTATTTTTCAACTTTATCACATAAATGACCAAAACAAGTCATACATACATTCTACATTATGTTGTTTGAAAGATGTCTATCCTTACATCTTTCAGTTAAATAATTAAGTTCTGCTATATTTCATGCAAGAAATTTTGTTAAAAACAAAATAATGATTTGCAGAGATGAGTGCCCTCATGTGGCCATGAGCACAACTGCAGGGACAGTTCATTTTTCAGGAGCACTGCATTTTCAGCTTAAACATACAAAAAAGTTAAAATCATGTTTATATTTTTAGTTAGTATTATTATGTAGAGCAGAGGTGTCAAACTCATTTTCACAGAGGACCACATGGGCATCATAATGGCCTTCAAAGGGCTAGTTGTATTTACCCTTAATGTTTTATGTTTAACATTGATCAAACACAAAATGTCACGGTCCTTGTCTCATTGCTATGGCTAGGGACTTTGATAAAATTTATAAAAAGAGCTGTTTTTCCTTGTTATTTTCTTAATGTTCTGTGTACAGATGCCAAAACTATTTAGTTTTTTTAAAATCGGACCACCCATTAGGGATTTAAAGGGATTTAAAGACTGAAAATTAGGAAGCAAGTGCTCCATTAATTTCCATTATAACATAAAAAAGTGCGGCGCTCCGTAGACACAGTGTGCGTCACAATTTTGCAACAATTTTTAAAACCAAAGCAGAAAATAAACTAGTTAAAACCTTAAGATAGATTTTGAAATGCTAAGCGGAGGGTATACATGAAAAGAACCGAAAAAAAAAAATCACAAAAACCTGACTCACGCACTGCCGGGATCGGGCAGCGCATTAATCAAAGTCCCTACTATGGCTGAGCACCACTAACACTAACTGAGCTCTACCTGGTATTTCCAGCAAAGAAACAGTGTTTTAACACCTCCTTTTATAAACACTGAAAGGTGCTACATGTAAAACTGACTAAATAATACTGAAATACTAATAAAAGTAAAAGTATGAGAGTTTTACTCACTGTTGACTTGTGGTGAGTTGCCGCCATCTTGAATTCTGAAATCCAATGTTTTCCGACAGGGAATTCCCACTGGAGGGGCATTCCAGTTTAAATTTACCACTTTTAAGTGGGTATTTCCCACTTCCCAGTACAACTGGTCTGCATCAAAAGTAGCTGGTAAAAATGCAGCGAAATGGAGATTTTATACAAATTCTGCTGGCTAATTTTGAACCTTGTGCAGCTCCACCTAGTGGTGGGATGTCATCATTGTGTGGGTAAAATAATCATTGTGCATTATAGGAAATGTAGTTTAGTGCTGGCTTTAAAGCAGCATACACTTATTTTAAAAACATTAATAAACATTTGAAGCACTTGTGAGCCACATAAAATGCTGTGGCGGGCCAAATGTGTTCTGCAGGTCTTGAGTTTGATACGTGATGTAGAGCGATATCTAAGCACTTCAACCAATACATTATATAAATAAAGCAACACTGGAATATCAGACATTAATGACATGGTAAATAAAATAAAAAATCAAACAAATCAAATGGACTTTTACTCTGTATTTGAAGAAATGAGCTTTCTCATGTGCAGAGCATGTGGAGCTTTAAGCTTTAAACTGTATGAGATGTTCCATTTATGCAGCTAAATTCAAATGCAGATTAAACTACATGCCTCTTTCTACAGAAAGTTGTTAAGGTATTTGTTTATCTGATGTTTTAGGCAGGAAGTTTTAAAACTTTAAAATCTGAGACCAAACTCAAATTTCAAAGTGAAAAAGCTCAGAGCCTGCTATTATTTTAAACGTTTGAAGATCTTGTGCATTTAAAAACGCATAAAATCCTTTAGTCAATAATTAATTTCACCTCCAGAGCAGCCTTTAAATGTAAAGTTTGATGACATCTGATGCAACATCACCATCTTGTGGTGTCATGGAAAACAGGCTTAAACAGAGCAAACTTTTCTTTTATACCACTGAATCTAACAAGTCACCACTTCACAGATAAACTACTGACCTCTGAACAAGAATTAATCCACTCATTCAACATAAAGGTGAACTGAAATGAACATAAATTGAGTTTTAATCACACAGAAAAATTTGGAGTTTTTAGTACTTTCTCTTCTATAAACTATAGATAAAGCAGATTTTCTCATCTCACGACACTTTTGAGCCTTTTGTACATATTTTCGTGACATATTTATTGACAACTTGTGTCTCTTCGTTTTTTTTTTTTTTTTTGCAACTAATAAAACATTTTGTCTGTGTTCCTTCATAATAGTTACACAATTTAGTCATTTTTCTTATCTAATTAAAATCTAAAATGATTTTGGCATTGGGTGTAGTCATATTTTGTTCAAATTGGGCAATATTTATAGGGGTTTTACATCACATTTAGGTTTATTTACATCTTCTGTAGCCAAATTGCATATCTCTCATTTAATCTTTCACCTTTATCCCATTATAACAGACATTTTGTGTCTTTTTTAACATAAAAAAATACAATCATTTGGTGTCTTCATGCTTTATAGCTCACGGGCTTTTAAAAGTAATACATTACATTTTATATGAACTTAATAAAGTCTGTATGTTTTTAGTGTCCAATATTGGCTTACCACAATCTATTTACACAACAATGTATTGACCTTTTTACAGTTGTCAGTGCACATGCGCAGTGTCAGTGTTTTGCAATGCATTGTGGTCTAGATATATTCATTCTTGCCTCCAGAGGTGTCCAAAGTGGGGCCCGCGGGCCAAAATTGGCACCCCAGCAGATGTCCTGGTTTCTAGGTTGTTTTCTCCTGTCATCCTATGTAAAAACTGTATCATCTATTGGCCCAATGATTCTATCAGAGACTGTAGAACAGTTTCACTCATGGTGCTTACTTTATATTTGAATTATCTTAAGATTAAACATGAAATACAAACAACTACAAGAGACATTTAAATTGGATTTATGAATACATGAAATTACAGATTTTTGAGGCTCATGCATTGGAAGGGGTTGACATGATTAGTATTCTTGTTAACTAGCTTAACATGGTATATTTTAATGTATTAACTCAATCATTTAGCTAACATAATGCCTCCAGCATTACTCAACTTACATGGATTATTTTGAAAAAAACTGCCAAATTTTTTGCCTTCAGCTGGTTCTAGCTGGTTTCTGTTCCACGTCTCCAGTCTGTGATCCATACACCTGCATTAACACGTGGTGTGTTTGAAGACGGCTCGGAAATACATGTTACTGCCTCTTAATAACAGTTGTAATGGCTGAAAAAAGTGCGGGGGACAGAGGGCACAGATACAGAAAGTCCGGGGGACATGTCCTGAGCATAATAAAAGCAGAGTGGGTTGAAAGATGGTTATTTGATGGTATTTACTGTTTTTTTTTTTAGTTTTTGTAATAATACGTATCCGTATACATGCAAAATGAGGGAAAATCCATGTAAATTACACACAATTTGTACAACTTGTCACGTATGACTAATATTGTTACTTATATTACATCTCTTGCTAGTTAATGCTATAAATCACAAACCCTCTTTAGTTTCTGTGCAGATGTTGTGCTCACTTGCTAACATATTTAAAATACATCTTTACTGCCACAATACAAAGAGCAAAGGCAAGGAGGAGATGTTAAACCAGATCCTGCATCAGTGACCATGATGACGCCTTATCTTCTCAGGTAAAAAGCAGTGGTGGGCAGCACTAATCTAAAAATGAGTTCCACTAGCCCTAAAGCACTAACTCAAATATTTAGGTCCCCTAATTGTAAAGCACAAATGCACTGAAAAATTAACAAAAGCTCTTTCGAAAGCACTAAA
Source organism: Anablepsoides cearensis (assembly GCA_032275365.1). Classification (NCBI taxonomy): domain Eukaryota; kingdom Metazoa; phylum Chordata; class Actinopteri; order Cyprinodontiformes; family Rivulidae; genus Anablepsoides; species Anablepsoides cearensis. The sequence continues at coordinate 17,395,956 of JAUBOC010000170.1, read as the reverse complement.
ATAACCCAATCAACCCATGGAACATTCTTCAGCAGACAACATGTGTCACATATTGCCATGTATATAAATTTTATGGGTTTATTCATGGTAAACAGGGACAATATACAGTATACATTAATCATAGAAGGAAAAATGGACTGTATCAGGTTATAGCTCTACTAATTTCCACCTGCAGTCACTCATCCAGCCGACACAATATTATAAAGATAGATAAAATAAGAGCAGCTGGATGCATGTTGCTCTCTTAAGCCTTATCATTGACTTTCCACAGCCATATTTGAGTTCATATATTCTCAATATGAAGTGACATGCATATGAACAAAATGTGTTACAGCTTTCACCCTCAACTGTTACCAATAATGTTGATCAATAACATTTAAATACCTCAGTTAGTGCTTCTAAATTTATCCTATACATTTAGCAAGTGCTAATCCACTAACAATTTTTAAAATTAGCAAAAGCCCTAAAGCACTAATCAGGAAATTAGTCCCCCTATCAGTGCTTTAGTGGAACTGTGCCCACCACTGGTATGAAGAAATTACAACTATTATTGCATAAAAGGCAGGTATCAGGACAGGGTTTTCACAGATATTTTAGAATTACTATTATTTTTTATTTTGTTATTATTTCTACTTAGGTCCAAAAGAAAATTGGAACTGATAATATCATTTTGTAATAAAGTAATTAAGAGATAACTGATATTTTTAGTTCAAAAGCCAAAAACTATCATGAATGTTTAAAGATGTAGTTTATAATTACACATTTATGTTTGTTAATTATTTCTTTTCACATATTTAACTATTGCATTATTTGTGTTCTTATAGGCAGCAGTTATGTGATGTAATTTTTCTTGATTCATTTTGCACATTGTGTTATCACATTTGACTAAAATGTCGATGTGTTTCGTGCTGTGTCACTTTCTTTGTTCATGCCATTACATTCAATTTTGTGGCTTATTACTCTGCTACCAAGCCACTTCCATTGTGTGTGCTAAGTAATAATTTGTTTACAGGAAATGTGTTTTAAGATCATTATGTTGACATGTGGCGCTTAATGATCTGACTCTGTAAATGTTGGAAGGTAGTTGTATCAACTCAACCAGAGTTGGACAGCTAAAAGTTTAGATTTTATCAGTAAATAGTTGAAAGAACTTAAAGTGCCTGTGACATGCATATTCTTCAATTACAACAAGTCAAAGAAAACATCTTTATATTTAAAAATGTTGAAATAATACACACAATTTAACCCATCTTGTCCCATATCTGGCATATTTTCATTTGAACTTGGCTCTGCCAAAGTGAAACAGGAAGTGATATCAAAGGGGAACTCTTCAAAAAAGAAAACTCTCTGGTCTTTGTTTATTGAAACAATATTATTTAAATTCTGACTCGTCTTCATCTCTCTGATAGTGACTCAAAATAATCTAAAGAAACATCAGATTATTCTCTACAGTCTGGGTTGTTGGCCGTTGTAGCAACACTCTGTTCACATTCAGACTTTCCCATCTGACATCACTTCCTGTAACGTCACAGGCAAATATCTCAACAACTGTTCATCTTAGTGACATAAAATTTATTTTGCAATATGTTATCAATGTCCTCTTGCATTCATATGTATTACAAAAAATTGATGTCACAGGCACTTTAAGTCTGTGCTGTACTGTGGTTGTAATTGATTATACAAGGTTTTTAACCACTAAAACAAATCATTCAATGGACCTCTCAAAAATTTGTCCCCCTCACTTCTGAGGAAGTTTGCATTAGTAACTGCAAAAAGATCAATTTTGCTCTTATCCTCACACAGACTAGCCATTACCTTGTCACTCTTTTCAGAATTAAACTCATTTTCTCTAAACTGCAGTTGCTTAAAGAGCTATCTGCAGCAGGTAGGATACTTATTGTTTATAACCTATCCATAAAAAAATCCTATTTGAACTTTATTTTTTCCCTCCACAAAGCAGCACAGTTAGCTTGTAGCTACTTAGCAGTTCAGTTTAAAGTAACATATTTTTTCTTTTATTCTTTGTTTAATTTTCTGGTTCTGTGTGCTTTAATGCATCTTGTCAATGTGAAAGGATCCACTCTCGGGTTCTGTGCCCCCCTCTTCTCAGTCTGAGCGCATTAACCCCGGTGTTCCAGGAGCATCAGTGAGCTCCCCGGTGGCTGCTTCAGACTGAGTGGGCGAGACCGCGAGACAGACATAGAGAGAGAGAGAGAGAGAGAGAGAGAGAGAGAGAGAGAGAGAGAGAGAGAGAGAGAGAGAGAGAGAGAGAGA
>JAUBOC010000170.1:17345373-17365036 GCA_032275365.1 Anablepsoides cearensis | reverse complement strand
GCCACTCCAAAATTAGAATATCATCGCGAAAACACCATTAAATTAGCTGCTTTTGATATTTTAATTGGTATTGCAGTCACATCAGAACCGCAGCACGCAGGACTTCCTGTTTTTTTCTGGGTCTGTGCGCAAAGTCCCGCCTCCGTCCTTTCTGTCCAATAGAAGCAATGATAGTCACCCTCATGGCTTTGTTTACAACTTATAGTTGGTTTGCAAAAAAGCACAATGTGAATGCAAACCGCACTAAATGAAAAAAATAAATTCCACTTTTAGTCCGGACCAAACAAGTGAACCAAAGGACTTTCCTGGTGTGAATACACCCTAAGATTTTTACAGTTTTTGTCAATTGCTCCTCGTACTACTGCTTTTCTTTCATTAACCTGACATCCCACTTTACCTCAGTGAGATGTCTGCTAACGCTTTCCTCACCAGTCGTTACCAGGTAAAGGTGTCTGATGGGTTACCAGATAAATGAATGAAAACTGAGCAACAACCTGAAGAAGAGACTCTGAGACGAGACAGAAACATCAGGTTTTAAACAGGTGATCTGCTTTTGCACTTGCTGCCACATACGGGGAAAAAAAAGACAAAAAGCCCTAAAAGGATTGGCTCAGTCATTTGAAAAAATCTAAACCATTTAGTCACCCTTTAGTGTTTTTATAAGCATCGTTCATTTTTTGTGTGTGTGTGTGTGTGTGTATCTTCTGACTACTGTACTCTGTCAGACCTTGATTTTTTATTTTTATTTATTTTTTGGTTTTCGTGCTCGTGTTTTCCACCTCTTTCAGCTTCTAAAAGTCAGCGTGGAGAGAGGGTCCTTTTGTGTTTTAATGCCTCCCTCGGTGAAAGCATCTGCACCTCTTACTGTGTGATGTGCGCTAATGCTGAACACACAGCCTCTCCTCCTCTGCAGTGCTTCCCCTCCTCCAGCTGCAGACACACTCACTCATATCTCCGCAGTCAGTCTCTCTCTGACTGTCTCCATGCATCACACACACGTCTCTTTTGTTGTTCATGTTCTTTTCTCCCGTTTGTTGCCATGACGTTTAAACGTTAGTGCAGCATGAGGGCTTTAAAGGGATAGTTCTGCATTTGTAAAGTAGGGTTCTGTGGAAAGATTCTTATGAGTTTTTTTTTTAGCTTACTTTGTATCAAAAGCTTTTCGGACAAAAATTTTGTTTAATTTTTGACTGAAATGATGAGCTATTGACTACTCTGAGTAGGGTTAAAACCAAAGTAGATTGCTGCTAGGGTTCTGTGATAATGGAAAAAAACAGGATCTCTTGGCATATGAGTAAAAAGTGCGACAAAATTTTCAATTGTCTCAAATGGAAAGCCTTTTACGTGATTTTCTCTAGTGATATTAGCACTGAAAATATCTACCTTTTCAAAATGATGCCAGACAATGAGACGATGAGGTGAAAACCAGTAGTGGGCACCGCTAATAAAAAAGCTAGTTTCGCAAACTCTAAACCGCTTATAATTATTATTAGGTCCGCAACACCAAAACCGCTTATTCCATTGAAAAACTAGCGGAAGCTAATACTATTTCGCAAATCCGCTAGTTCAACTTGTCACTCTCTAGCCGGCATAATTTCTTGGGCAACATATGCACAACAGTGCCAACTAGAGGTGTTGAGCAGTTTAATCAAATGAGCTGTTGAATGAGTCATATACGATGTGATTCATTGCCAGCCATACCTCCCGCTGTCCAAGAAAATAATATCAGGTAAATAATTAGTTATTAGCGGTACTGAATTATAAGTTTAGAAACCGCAAATCCGCTGATGAGTTATGAAAATTAGTAAATCCGCTTGTCCGCAAACAACATATTTAGGTCCGCTATTAGCGGAATTGCGGATTTGCGGACTTGTGCCCACCACTGGTGAAAACAGCTTTCTTACGAAGCTTTACAGTCTCTGCTGAAAAGAAGAGCCTCTGTCGTTTTTTTCTCCAACAATTTATTTAAATCTTTACATTTTAACAACGTTAAAATGTTACATCCCCCAGTACTGCCTAACCTTCCCAGTTTAGTTCTTTGTCCTAAGTTGGTAATTCACTTTCTAAGTTTAATGTCAGTTTCACAGGACACATTCATTGTCCAAATTCACACGAGGCAGTGACTCATGAATAACTGACTGATGATGCTTTTGAGTCAAATAAAGTTATGTATGGCCTGTCTGAGAAAAAGCTTGGTTGTATTTCACTCACGTTTCACCATTTGTTTGTCTTTAAATTCAAGTCGATTTCAAAACACCTTCCCTGAACTTTGACCCACAGTCTGGCCTACTTCTTCTTTGAACATGTGCACACATATTTCATGTTTACTGCATGAACAGAAACTCTAACTCATCAAACACACACAGCCATGCATGCTCGAAGACACAGCCGGCGGGTATTCCCTACTATGTGGGGGACCTAAGCCTAGACTCCATGGGGGGAAAATGCCACTGGTGGGTTAGGGGTTAGGTTTAGGACTAAGGTGTGAATTGAGTTTAGGTTAGATTTAGGGTAAGGGGTTAAGCTGTAGAAATTAATGGAAGTCAATGCAATGTCCTCATAAAGATAGCTGTACTGTGTGTGTGCATACACACACATTACGTAGACAGAGTTATTGGCAGAACTGGAGTGACAAGCCTCTCCTCACCAATTGCTGTATGCTCTGCTGGAGAATTCATTATGCATGGGCCACTTGCTGCGTGGAGTTTAAAGAGCAATAAGGCTAGAGTTAAGCAAGGATAGATGTATTCACTACACACACACACATCATGTTTAGACCCATGTAGACCCCCTCTGTTTTGCTCTGCTGTCAAATGCCACGTTACGTAATCTCAGAATTTGTCTCTTTTCCATATCCTTATTTATCCTCACGTTTTGTGTTTGTCATCATGGACTTCAGCATCAGTTATAACACCAGTGTTATAACTGATTTACACCCCTAGGTGTAAAAAGGTCACAGTTAAAGTTGTTTGCAGAAGTTCTCACCCCTCTCTTCCTTGACTTTTGTTGCTATATAACTTTGAATTTTAAAGACATTTCATGGAGGTTGTGTTGCTTTTATGTTACACAACCACTTTAAAGAGGCAAAGTATTTATTGCTCTTTGTACAGCTGGAATGTTAGCCCTCTTCCACGTTTGAGGAAAAAAAAATCCAAACTGCTATACAATTTTTTATGCTGTGTTTTTTTTTCCTCCGACCAGCTCAGTTCAGTGAGCAGCTTTTATTAGTGATTCTGGCAAATACTTCAACTCCACCAGGATTATTTTTGATCTCCTGGATGTTTCTTGATTTATTGCCCTCCTAACCTCAGCTGTGAGTTTTGGTGGACAAGCCTCTCTCTGTCAGGTTTTGATGGTGGCGTCATCTTTCTGTTTCCTAATAATGGACTTAATAGTTCTTTGTTGGATATTAGTTAGTTCTTAATATCTAGGGGAAACTAAAAATTAAAAAATACCAAACAAAGGCTTGGGACTCAGAAAGATAAACTATCGGGCTAAGGGGGGCCAGTCTGCAGGCCCCCACAGCTCCCACTGGCTGGCACCCCTGAATCCATGTGAGTCAACAACATGTATGCCTTGATAAAATATACATTCACCAGGAAGCATCAATCATAGTGAGTACACCTCTCACATTTGTTGCCAGAGGTTGAGTTATTTTACAGTGTTGTACCAGCTGTACACAGACCCCTTTACATTGTGTCAAAAGTGTCACACCTTCAGTGTTGTTCCATGAAAAGTAATAAAGATATTTATAAAGATGTGAGAGGTTTACTCAAGTTTGTGAGATATTATGAATATATTTCTAAAGCAAAAGCTGGAAACCAGATGTTGAAGCTAAAACAGAATGTGGGCTGGTTCCAGTACAAGTTTTACATCCTGCCCCCTCCATGTGAACAAATTCAATATTATTATTGGTAAAAATAAAATAAAAAAAAAACTTCTCTAAGTAATTTTTTCCTGTCTTGACTTCTGTTGAATCACATAATTCTTTGTTTTTAGTTCCAATGTGTTTAACTGTGATTAGTTATTTCATTCTCAATAGAAGGCTTGTGTATCACCATTACTGTGTGTATGTGTGTGTGTGGGGGGGGGGCACAAAGCAGTTGCGCTTAGGGCACCCAGATGACTAGCACCAGGCCTGAAAGGATGTAAGATCGGAATTAAGTAATGTCACATGTGGAGTGCCCCAGGGTTCAGTACTTGGTCCAAAGTTATTTATTTTATATGTAAATGATTTAGTAAATGTGTCAGAATTATTTAAATGTGTTTTGTTTGCAGATGACACTACATTTTATTGTTTTGGTAAAAATATAGAACATATATAAACACAGTATATAAACAATCAAAGAAAACATCTTTATATTTCGAAAAATTGACATAATACACACAATTCGACAGATTTTAAGACATAACTGGCATGTTTTTCTGAACTTGATGTAACAAAAGTGAAACAGGAAGTAACATCAAAGAGGAACTCTTTAAGCAAGAAAACTAAATAAACTAAATGGTTTTAGTTCACTGAAATATTATTTGAACTCTAACTCTTCATCTTTTTTATAGTGACTCAAAATAATCTAAAGAAACATCAGATTCTTCTCTATAGTCTGTGTTGTTAGTAACTGTAGAAATGGTCTGTGACATCACTTCCTCTTACTTCACATTTGAATATCCCAACAACTGTTCATCTCAGCAGTTTGAAGTTTTTTTTTGCATTATGTTACCAGTGTTATCATTGTAAAAAATAATTCATATTTTTACAAAAATTTGATGTCACGGGCACTTTAAGGCCTCACAACCCCCAAAAATACAACATGGCAGCTCCCATAAACCAGGTCCTGCTGGGTTTAGTCCCAACAACAGAGAGGCGAGGAGACGACATTCAATAAATACAGTCTATATTCAGGAGCAGAAAAAGAAAAACAACAGAATGCTTGTGTTTACAAGATTCTCGGTGAGAAAATTAGTTATCGCTTATTTATGAGGGACCACGGCGACACAAAATTAGTGTCAAAATCCAGGAAGAAACCGGCTCATTATCGCCACCCGTGGGACCGGAGTGTGAGACTGTGATGCAGCAAACTCATAAATGTGTGTCGGCGAGTTCTCAGTAGCTTTGCACATATGGACAAGCTTTTACATAAGAGTTTGTCCAAGGTGGTTTCTGTTTGTAGAAGAATATGAAGGACAACAGGGTCCCAGACGTACACAGGCCGACAATAAGGGGAACTGAATCACATCAGGAGCCACAGCAGAGGAAAATATCCACATATTGCGACAGGTGTTAACAAGAAAAGCAGATATCAGTGAGGGAGAGATGAGGAGGATGAAGAGGTGTGTTTACTGTAATCTTGGATGGCGATGCGGTGCAACAGGAACGTGGCATCTGACGAGGTGTAGAGCGGCGCAGCGTAACAGCTCCGAGAGGGCGCCTGCAGTCCCCTGCTTCTCATCTCAATCTGACTAAAGGTGTTTGAGTAAAATATGACGGCACAAGACTGCGCTGTGTGGCGCAATGTGTTACACAATCTGATTTATTTCCAGTGTGTGTCAGAGCCGCAGCATAAAACAAGGGCAGCTGAGTTTCACTTAATCCAACCTGATCTTGGGTATCTTGATTGTTCCATAGCATGTCTTGTTTCTGCACCACATATTTCAAAAAGCTGTTATTTCTTTATGGCCTGCTGTCGGGATTTCTCACAGCTTCAGCACATTGAGCTGCAGTAATGTTCTCTTTGTTTCTCCACAGCTGGCATCCAAAAACTCTGCTAACAGCAGCCAGACGACTCCAGCTGACAACAAAGGTACGATCTGACTAAAAGGTTTGGACTAAAATTAAAGTCATTGTGTTTCCGGTTCCTTTTTTGTTGTTGGACATTTAAACATCTTTGTTTACAACCTTGTGAAAACTAAAATACAGCTTGAAAATGCATTAATATCACCAAACCTTTGTCTGTTCAGAGTCCACCTGGGTAGTTTTGTTCATTAGAAGCTTTTAAGCCACTATGCTTGACTTTCTTTAGAGTTTCATTGATTTTGCTGAAAGGTTCTCAGGTTTTTGTTGTGCACATTTACACTGGTTATGCGCAGAGATGTTTTAATGAAGGCTTCTGGTAAATCAAGCTTAGACCAACCCAAAATACTCACTTTTAAAGCCAATGCTTTGCAAATAAAAATTAAGTCAAACCTTGAAAATAATATGGGCAATCTAATGCAGTATCTCAGTCTTTCACACTTAAACTGTGTCTTATGGTTGAATCTCATCTACTGCCAAATGAAACTTAAGCTCAGTAACTGACAAATTAGCAGAGTTATAGCCAGTTTTGTGTTTTCTCAGCTAGTTGTGTTGTAAAATAAAGTGTTAAAAAATGTCACCAACACATTTTCATTATTCAGCTCACTTTCAGGGTGGAAAAATCCCAGTGAAAACATTTCCACTAATATTTTGTTGTTTTTTATCTCGCTGTATTTCCATTAATAATATTTAATTTAAATTTAAATGTTAAATAATATATGTAAATATTACAGCCTAAATCTAAATGTGTAACTCTAAATGTAAAATTAAATCTTAGATATTGCAGCTAAATTATAGAGCTTTCATTCAGCCGGTTCGGATGTTATCTGTCCATTAAATGGACGTTATTAGCGGTTATCAGTCCCATTGAATGGCTGCAGACTGTCCCGACTGTGCCGTCTAGCAGGTTCTCAGTCCCATAGAATGGCTTCAGACTGTTCCGACAGTGCCCCCTAATGGGTTACCAGTGCCATATACTTCTGGTCTACTTCCGGTCTACTTTATCGTAGCCCATGACATTTACTCTAAAAAAAAAAATTAACCTTAGTGACTTTATGCCTCATATTAGCCAGATTGCATAAAAAACCTTAGTGGTTTTATGCCTCATTATAACCAGATTAGTGACTTTATGCCTTATACTACCCAGCTGACTGCCACTAGGCGGCACAGTCGGGACAGTCTGAAGTCAGTCTGAAGCCATTCTATGAGACTGATAACGGCTAATAACGTCCATCTAATGGATGATAACATCCAAAGCGGGTGTTTCATTTAGGTTGAACACAGCCTTTATTGTTGGTGCGTAGCCTTTGACATCATCATCCTGACAAAAGCAACCAGTAATGCTGCTGAAAATGGTATTTAAAATGTAAATACAAAATTGTGTTCAATAAAAACAAAATGAATGGTACTTGTGGACATCAGCCACAACTGCAATTTTAATGTGAGCACTGCTGTGTTAGCAGCGTTAGCAGGGTTAGTGGTAGCTATTGTCTCAGGATGATGATGTCATAACAAGAGCCGTGCACCAGCAGCAATGGCTGTCTTAAATGTAAACTTCAACATTTCAATATTTTATTTAGTAAAATTTTGTCAAATGTAAGAGCAGTGAGCTATATAACAAAATGTTAATTTTTAACATTCAGAAAGTGAGCTATGAAAATGTGTTAGTGATATTTTTTAGCATTTTATTTTACACTTGGCACTCTATAGTGATTGTTGTAAATTAAGTTAACTCTAAAAAGTAATAAATTAATTTTCAAAAAGGTAATTTCTGATTTTATTAATATCTGTTCAGAGTCTCATGAGACATTTCCCCTAACAAATAGATTTGATTCAAGTTCATGGCAAAGTTTTAAACCATCGCCTTGAGCAGTGTTACGACCCAGCTCAGCCAGGAAAAATTTGAGGGAATATTAAAGCAGATAAAAATTATCAGAAAAAATATTTTTCAGCTAGTTGAGTTAAAAAAAAGATTATCTTTAATAGAATTAGCGACCATCAGATATAGATTTAAAAGTACAACCTTTAAATAAAAGCAATCTACCTTTAAAGGAAAACAGCCAACAAGATTAAGTAGTATTCAACAAAAATGCTGGAAAAAAGTACAAAGTAAAAAAAAAATATATATATATATATATATATAAGAAATAAACTACAGTGATGCCCCAATTAAAAAAAAATAACACACAAATGTTGTATATAGTCCAAAATCGGCCTACAGTGCCTTTGGGTGGCATCATAATGCAGTAAGAAACAAACAGCAGGAATTTAGGTTAAGGATACAAAATTAATAAATTGTATTGTTGTTAATAATTTAGTTTGAAAACTAACAAAAAAGGCTGAGAGAAAAAGAAAATTACATTCCTTACTGTACAGTATTTACTCTATTTCTGGATTACCACTAACTACTAGTAGTTATGTAAGAAACGAGTTTTAACTGAGAGGCAAGACATAAACTTGAAGATTTAATTGCAAAGAATAAAGCAGCACATATTATCTACAATCTTCCAGGCATGGACACTCCTCAGGGGCAAAACATCACATTGATTGGGAGGGTCTTCTCTATCTAGTGACTAGACCTTTACAACAGTATCATTCTAATGAGAAATAATTAATTACATGTTGTTTTGTTGTATGGTGACAGTGTGTTAACTTATCGTGTATTTTTAAAAGTCCACTGTTTTGAGATGACCCATGACAGGATCACTCTGGACAGAGTAAACATCAATTAATCAGTTTAATCATGGCACATAAAGATATGTGATGACACATTTCTATTATCAAAAATAGCCTAACTCTCTCAATAAAAACAAGAATGTGTAGTGCAATTAGGAATCAGTGTTAAACAATAATTTTTCCTTCAGTTCGGTTCTATGAAAAAGTCTGCAAAAAACGGAGTCAAAAAACAGTGAAATGTGACTTTGCAGGGCTTCACTGTACCGCCAAAACCTTCCAAAACAAACAAAGGATCACAAAAAAAATTTAGTCAAAAAAGAAAAACTAACAAAGTTTTCTGCTAGTAAGATTTCTGGGCCTGCTTCCAGAAACTTATTAAATTATCTTAACAGTTATGCCAACAAAACAGGCCTGAAACTAAATACTGGGACACAAACTTTACCAGACCTTGCCATAAACTAGTTTAGGTTTCAAAATAGTACAAAATAAGCGAGACTCAAACATTTTACTACAACAAGACGCTCAAATGAAATCGTGAGCTGCTCAGTCAAGTTACAGCTGCACAGCTGGTTTAGTGGTACATGAGATATTTTAACAGACAGACACATGCAAAAACATCACTGCATGCAACTGAAAAACCAAAGCCCTTTAACAAAGTACTTCCTCGATATGCATGCAGATCCTTATTAAGCAGATTCATAAATTACCAGTTGAGCCAGCTGCATCCTGCAACAATCTGAGATTTGAGGAAGGAAGCTGGCATCATGGAAAGCTGTGGAGTAATTCAGCAGTGTTGACGTGAAGCATTTCCATCTTTTACTGCTTATCTGTGGTCGAGTCGTGGAGGCAACAGGTCTAGGAGGAATACCCAGACATCCCGCTCCCCAGTCACACTTTCAAGCTTGTCCTGGGGCACCCCCAAGTGTTCCCAGGACAGAGGGAATACATAATTCCACCAGCGTGTCTTCCTTGGTGTCCTACCAGTGGGACCAGTGCCCAGAACACCATTAAAGGTGTTCAGACGAACCACCTCAACTGACTCCTTTCGATGCGGAGGAGCAGCGGCTCTACTCCGAGCTCCCCCATATGACAGAGCTCTTCATCCTATCTCTAAGGCTGAGCCTGGCCACCCCACAAAGGAAGCTCATATCGGCGGCATGTATCCTGGATCTTGTTCTTTCAGTCATGATCCACGTCTTATCATAGGTGAGGGTTGGAACGTAGACAGAAAATCGAGAGGTTTGCCTTTCGACTCAGCTCTTTCTTCAACATGACCGTCCAAAGCAACCCCCTCTTTACTGAGGACGAGGCCCCAATCCGTAGACCCTTCTCCCGCTCCATCCTACCATCACTCATGAACAAGACACCCAGATACATAAACTCCTTCACTTTGAGCAAAGACTCTCCAAGAGTCCAACCTGCATTGGGGACAAGCTTGACTTTGTGTTTAGAATGTGGGCACAGCACTTGCTTTGGTTCTACAAGGACATAGTAGTCCTCAATAGCAACCCATACACTCCATAGTCCTGCCTGTAGTCTAGTTTAGACTGAAGTTGCTAACCCCCACAACCCCTTTTAGCAACACTGCAAGGGTAAAGATCCTGTCCACTGTTCCGTGACCAGAACAGAAGCCACACTGATGATGACCACGGGGTTGAGCACTACACATAAAATCTTTCGGACATCTGTCATTCTAAATTTCCAACCATTTCAGTTCTGTTACTACATTTCTTCGTGGTTCAGAAGCGTAACAGCTGAAGGTTGACTTCAATGCTGCCTCAGCCCTTACATAAATCACTCCAAGATGCAAAGAAAGCATCTCAGGTTCGGCTTGAAGGTGTTTTGTGGAAAGGCAATGCAGGGTAAAGCTATCAAGAAATAATTAATTTTGGAAACTCATGAAGAGGCTTAGAAAAAGGCTAGTCTGAGGGGGACCAAAGAAAAACAAATTAGACTTGGATAACAAATAATGTTCAGTGTAAAAATAACAAATATGAGGTTTTTAATTTGGATTTTCAATCACTAGTATTAAAACAAATGTTACACCAAAGACAAATTCACAAACATGGTGCAGCAAAATACTGACAATTAAGTATTAGGAGAGAAGTAAAACCTAACCTGTTTGGGCTACAGTAGCTGCTAGAAGGAAAGATCATGCCCCAACACTAATTAAAGCTGGATACTTACTTTTGTTGTCACTTTAAATATAAACCTGTCAAAGTCATTAAATGTGAAAAGTAAAACTGTCTTAAACGCAGACATTCAGAGCTTTTTTATGACCTGTTCCATTCTTTTTTTCTTGATTCAGCTCTCCCATTTTGACCTTCTGCAAAAAAAAGAACAGAAAAGAAGTTTAAATTCTGCTCAATGACAGGCTCAGACTTCTGTTTTTCCATTAGCTAAGCACCAAGGCGAGACAGCATTTTGGCAGGACTCAGCAGCGTGTCAGCCAGGAGAAGTTGGCTCTTGGCTTTTTGCGCAACATTGCTCGTCAATAAACTCTTCCAGTGCTGGAAAACATCCCATCTATCAATGCAGAATCATAGAATAGCATCAACCAGAGGACATTAATATGGATAAAGAGCCTCTGGTCCCACAACTCTACGTCTTTTTTCTTTTTTTTATTACCCTGCGTGTGTAAAACATAAAATAAAAAGTTAAAGGCCTTCTTTTTATCTCCATGTGTTTTTCTCCCCCGTCTTCTAACCTCTGCCGTTTTTTTGTTTGACTTGTCTTAAAATGAATTGTGGATGAATGTTTTCACATTGCAGCTTGAAGGCAGGGTTCACCTGCTGAACACATCTGCAGCCCGGTGGAGTAAACAGACATACAGTATGTGTATACTGTGGAGTAGAAAGGCTGCTATTTATAGAGTTCTGATTCTCTGATTCACGCTTTCAGCAGGTGAAAGTGTAATCTTATATAATACTGTATTTACGCTGCACCAAATTCCAGCTGCTTTTTATTGAGGTCAAATAGCTTGATGTAATCTATGGTGCTTTTGCAACATTAAATCACAGGTGAAAGGCACTATCATGTCTCGACTTACAGAACCATAAAGGTAACAGAGATTATTTACAAAGTTGCTAACCTTGCTCTTAGTATTCAGTCAGTCCAGTTTACAAGTAAATATATTACAACTACAACACTTTACAAATGATCAGTTACAAGCAGCCTGGTAAAAACAAGCCCCTTGCTCTACACTTTGCTTCATACAGAGGGTCTGGACTCTGAGCTATTGAGAAACGTTTGCTGGAGGCGTGGACTCTGTTGAAGTTTAAAACAATTTGATCTAAATTTACCCAATCGCCAACATTTGGCCGTGATATTTGTAGTGCGTCAGCTCGATCATGAAGGAGGCTAAGCTAAGAAGCTAACCGGTAATTGCGTGTGCTGTAAACATCCCTCCCCTACTGGAAGAAAGAAGTACTGACCCAAACAAGATGGCTGTAAATGAGTTCTGCGGAGTTTGGGAGACAAATTTAATTTGGAAGCTTTGTGAACACAGACTGATTGGCTACATCGCTTCCTCCGCTGCCATTGCTAAACTACAGGCAGACTAAAATGGTGCCGAAAATTGACATTGTTTACAACTCCTCCTTTTGTTCATTTTGCCCGGTTGAAATTCTACTGGAGAAATCCTCGTCTATGGGAGAAACCAGACAAAGCAGTGAAGGGAGATTAGAATGGAGCGGAGGGCAACGGCCAGACTAGATTACAAGTTCAGCAAGGAAAGTGTTACATAGACAATAAATGTTGGTATTATTATTAAAATGTAATTACATATAATGTCTAGTCAATTTTGAAGTGATGCTCTGTCCCTTTTTTCTTTTCTGTCCCATAGTTATCAATATTATCTTATCAGTAATGGCATCATTTTTATTCAGGCTAAGCTAATAGCTAGAGTCTAGCAATGGGCCTTCATTTGTCTAGCTGCTAGACAAATGAATGCCCATTTTATGTTATTTTACAAGCTTGTAAAGGGACTCTTTATAACATATCATACTGGTATAAAGCACTATTAAAATAGCTAATAATAAACATCAGCACTGTACTGTTTATTTAGTCTGTTTCGACACTGGCTCAAAATTCAGAGGCATAGCTAAATGCTAATGTACTCAATCAAAGTAACTTTTTCTAGTAGTAAAAGTACTAAACTTTTTCTTGGTTTCATGACAAATATTGTGAGAACCCATTGTTGTTTTTAGCTGGATGTTTGTATTTGTCTGAAAATCCAACTAAACCAAGATTTTACTCCTACGTTTTGTCAAGAAAAAGACATATGAATTATAACTATATGGAATAAAGCTCTATAGAAAAACAAGCATTTCCCAATTAGTCTGCTGCATATTTATTTTTACTTTTCTTCATTTTTTCCCCTCCATTTTTCCCCTGCAGAGAAGGCATCGGCAGCGAAGCCTCAAGAACAAGAGGACGAAGTCGACATTGACCTGGAGGCGCCGGAGACAGAGAAGGCTGCCCTCGCCATCCAGAACCAGTTCAGGCGCTTTCAAAAGAAAAAGAAGTAGAGTGACTGAATAAAACAGAAAAAAAATAAACAGGAAAAAATAATCACAAATATATTTCAGCATATGTACAGAAATTAAAGCAATGATTGCTGGGGGATTCTGGGGCGTAATGAGAGATTTAAATTGTTCAGGATTTATTGTTACATTATGCAAAGTGACATAAAATGCCTTTTTGCATGACCTATTGACTATTAATGATGAGAAAGTAGAAATAATACAATTAGAGAAACTGTCAAACTAAATAAATAAATAGAATTTATAATCCAGCATGATGAAATACTGTAAACTCCTGTCACCACATTAACCTTTAAGAATGTCTCCTCATTTCACCACCCGTCCCCTCGACGCTCTCAAACCTGCATCCCTGAACCCTCTACCCCGCTCCGGCTGCACGCACAACACAACACAAAACCCCGGCGCTCACAGGAAGAAACAAGACGCGCTTAGTAACAAGCAAACATCTCTCTACTGACTTGACTTAACAAGCACAGTCCATGAAGGTTAATGAAACACGAACGCACAGAAAGAACAGAAGCACACACTCTCTTCGGTTCCAGGTCCTCCTCCTCCTTCTTCTTCTTCCCTCTGCCAGCACAAGGGTTTCTCTTTCACTCTCTGTCTGCCCCTGCAAGGGTGAAAAGCAACACCGAGTAACAGTCTCAGGTGTAAAATCACCTCTGGTGCTGGGCAGATATTGAATAGCCGCAGCACGCCGGTCTGATCTCACAGGTGACGGAGGTGGTGGTCATGGAAACTAGCTGCTGCCTTGCTCGGTTAGAGGCGCTTCGCCGCAGGCAAGCCTTAATAAGTGATGGGAAGTACAGACGCTCCATGCTTTACACAAGTCATTAAGACCATGCAATGCAGCTAATGACTAACACACTGGTGACCAAGTGTGTATGTGTCAACAGCTACTGCAACTTTAAACAGTCTGCCAGTAATACTAGATGCTGTTGACTAATGAGTGCTTTACAATTGAAAATCCATCCAATTATTCAGTACATTTTTTAAAAATGACTCTACAACGATCTCCAAATAAAGTTTCTGATATTGGACTGACTGACCAGTCCGAGGACAAGACCAAATGGTAATTTATTTCCCCGCTTTAATTTGTTTAAAGATGCATTGACTTTGGCAGGTAAATCTTGTCAGCTTTAAAAGCTGGAATCGATCGTCCACTGGGGCTTGCCTCAGATTTACTGCCGTGTTTACCCAAGTGAACTGGACTGACTTGGCAAAACTGTCCAGTAAAGGAATTGTTCAGTGATTTGGTCAAATCTTAGATGTGTGTGTGTACTGGGCCAAGTTTGGTAATTAAATTGTCTGACATAGAAAAACTGGTTTGGGCGTCAGGAACTGAAGAAACGCACCCTTTGGTCAACTATAAGAGCCGGTTCCCATTGTGATATTTCAAAAGTTTTGTTAAGGACATGCATTTGTCACATTGTGCAAGCTCCATGTGTATAAATCATTGATGATAATCCTTGTCACGCTCGACAATGTCTGATTTTAACAGTTTGGCGGAGGGTGCAGTTTCCCGCTCGAAGACGCGGACGCCTCGAAGATCCGACAGAGATATCAGGCTGAATGGAAGGAAGAGCTGGCGTTGACGCTCTTCATCCGAGATTCAGACTCTTACAAAGAGGTGGGGGAGGAGAGAGAGACAGCTGTGGAAGTGCTCATGGCCAGGATAAAGATGACACAGCAGCGGTCTAGAAAATTTCTGACACTGCATGATATTTGTCGTCGGATGTCTTTGGTTGTGAAAGTGCTAAACTGGCTGTCAGTAATCCTGTCACACTGTGTGACCGCAGTCCGCCAATTCAAGCGTCGGGACTATTTTACTTCATAATTAAATAGATTGATGGCTGGGAGGTTAATTTTTAGCAGTTGCAATATGATTTTATGTGGTTCAGTCTCTCTGTGAGAGTAGCATCTACAGTTCTTAGTTCTGTCTACAGCAGTAATCAGTTACATTACACATGCTTCCAGAGACATTCTGACTCCGAGCAGGTTCCTGTGGGGAACTGTTGCTTTGTCTAAACTGGTGTTTCCCAACCCTGATCCCAGAGGAACACTTTCCTGCATGTTTTAGAGCAGGGGTGTCAATGTGAGTTACAAAAAGGGCCAAAATTGAAACATTAGTCGAAGCCAAGGTATCAAATGTAATATAAGAAATAATGCTTGTAGAAATACAAACACGTTTCCCAGTTATATTGTGTGTAATGTAGAAAGATCACTGACTTTTATTTCTAGTGTCAGACTTTGTATCATCAATTTCTTAGTGAAAAAAATTCAAAAAGAAAACCCTCAATAAAATTAAATCATTAGGCTTTAAAATAAGAAAATAATACACAGAAATATGGGTAAAGACACATTTTACTCAAGTCAGTTATCAGACATCTTCTCTTAGCTGCCAGTTCATCAACAGGAGTTTGATCGGTTTGATTTGATTTTCTTTGTTGCTTTTTCCACACCTAAATCAAAGATTCCAATTTATCTTTCTTAGCTTAAATGTTGACCAACGGCAAAGAGAAGACTGCACTAAATACGATAAGCTTAATTTATCCAGGCAAAAAGAGAAAACAAACCATTTAAATATCCTCTTTAAGGTCAGATTAAATTTTAAAGAGGGCCAGATTTGGCTTATGAACCTTGAGTTTATATGTTCTAGACATTTTCCTGATTTGACACATCTGATTTGTATGAATGAGGGATTAACAAGACCTGCTGCAGACAAGGAAAACAACTAAAACATGCAGGATAGTGTTCCTCGAGGACCACAGTTGGGAACCAACGGTCTAAGCAAAACACTAATAATCATGAGAATTCAGTTTCATTGAGAGCCAATACTCAAGCTCAACCAGAGATTTTCTTTTCAGCTGCTAAAATTTGACCAGTGTGAACCAGGCTTAAGGCATTCATACTATATTTGGCCAAATACACAAACAGTACCAGGCGTCGTTTGGCTAAAACGTTGTACTTCCTGCAAGTGTTCCTCGTAATTCTCAGATAAAATGACTGTCATTGAAAGTTGATTTTTGGATGTCAGCTAGCACACGAGCTACTGTTAGCCTCATGATTTGTATTTCGCTAATTTGAAAATTTTGTTTAGGACAGATCTGGTGCAAAATGTTTTCTGCAATAAAGTTGCTTTATCTCGAATTTGATCATAAAAGTCTTCTAGCTTAGCTTGACGTTGCCGATTCTAGTACCGTAGTGTAACGTGATGTACCATCCAAAAAAAAGTGATACCATCAAAATTGCTTTAAATACTCATGAGCTGTCTCAAACGTCTCGCACTTTGTAGGAGTCTGACAGAGTCACCCTGTCCAATAATGTATGAAGTCCCAGATTTAGATCTGCTTATTAACATAATGGGCATCGTGTTACGTCTCCTCCATAAGTCACACTCAAAACATTTTAAAACTATTGCCTGCGGCTAAGAGCTCTCAACTTTGCCCCGTGTTGGGTTACTTAGTGCCTCAGCAGGTAAACTAAACCTCCGTAAATAACCCCCTGATAACAACCAGGAGTGGGTGGCGGCCATGAACCTGAGTCCTGTCACCTGGAGATCCAACACTATGGCTGATAGACAGAGAATGAAAGACAAAACAATCCAAATGACCCTTCATGTTAGTCAGATTTAAACTTGAAACAATAAAAGTACAAGCACATTGTACAAAAACATATTCCTACAACGCACAAGTACTGTATATACATGTAGTGGCCCAGCACTTCTCTTTATGTATATGTGGCACACTGAACTGCTTCTAAAACTGAGGCTTTCTGTTCATTGTGATATTAATAATCTCACTAATTAATGGAATTATTATTGGAATGTAACCTCCTTTCTATTTCGAGGACGAAAAGTGGCCGCTCTTCTGTCGCCATCCCAGCCCCCCCCCTCCCCCCACTCCCTCCATCTTTTTTGTCTTTATGGTATAAAACAGATGACATCACCTGAGTTTGATACCAAATCCTACTTTTATCCCCTGAATGGAGTTGACGTAAAAACAGACAGACTGACAGTGTCGTTTTTGGACACCATGAGTTACGAATTTATTGTCCATCGCCGTTTAACTGTTTTGGTTCCTATTTGGATCTACAACAGTAAAAATAAAGTTTGATGGAGGCATGCCCAGGTCTTTAGGTTTTACAAAGCCTAAAGGCTATAGACTGTTCTCTCTAGAAAGACATAAGCACTCATTTAAATAAACAGGTAAAAATCAGTCAAGATGACTATTAATCAGGGAAATTATACCTCTTATAAAGAGAAAGTCTAGTCCAAATTTGCTCCAAACCAAACCAAACCAATGCTCATAGCTTTTTATTTTTTTTAAATGGTCAGACAATTTGGATCGAATTTTGACAGGTTCAAATCTTGAAGTAAATCTTAAAGTAGAAGGAAAAGAGATTTGATCAGGTGAAAAATGCCCATTGTGCTGTTTAGGAATTGTCACTATTGGCAGTCTGGAGGCAGTAAATAGCTACCTGTGAAAATTTAAAGGACCTTAATGTTGCTTGGCAACTGACTCAGCTGAGAAACCAAAACTAAGCTGGTCATTTCAATGTGAAATGGGTTTTGCGTTACGCCCAGGGGATGTGAGGCTGTGAGATCAGTGAAGAAGACGAAGTAAAGGTCACCTGTCATCGATAGGTCCTCTGTTTGGATCGTCACAGGTGCCTGCAGCCGCTCTTTATTTTCCTACGCGCTTTTTTACTAAAGATGTTTACGCTTCAACTTCAAAGGGGAGAAAGGAGGTTTGGTTCAGATTCAGGTGCTAAAAAGAAAGAAATAAAGCCATCGATGTCCCATCTTTTCCATAATCTGTCACAGGTTTGCATGTGTCAATCGAATTGCAACTTTTTTACTTCGACAAAGCAGAGAAAAATCCACTTTTTTCTGTATGATATGATAGCCAGTACCTTTACTAACCCAATAACCTACTGTTATATTTAAGAACTTGTTAACTTTTAATAAGCCATTTGTGTGGAGGCACTTTGCTTAAGTAGCTACAGTGGTGATCACACGATAGATGCTGCTGCATTAAAGCATGTTCACAGTATGGCTACAAGCGTTCATGAGTCCTTTTGGGCCATAACTCTCAAAAGCTCATCCATGTTTTTGTTTTCTTTCCTACATTCAACAAAGAGTTTTAACTCAGTCAGGACAGCAGTTTTTTTTCCTTTATGTCATATTTTTTCTCTTTAAATCAAAGCTGTTTTTGCTTTGCTTTGTTAGCCTGACCTCATTTCACCATACCCCGAAGGCAACCAAATGCGGGTTCCGATGAGCACAGCTTGGTCACTGTGAATGAGGGAAGTATGGCTGGATTTAAAGGCTCCTCTCGTGGCTGGGATTGTGAATGGAGCAGTCATAAACAGTCTTTATTCAAGATGATTTAAGTAAGGTTCCCTCATCCTGTTTCGTAACATCACGATGCCATAACAGGGGCAAACAGCAGCTAATGCTTTTGTACATACCATTTATACTCTTCCGTGTCCTTACTGTGTTTTGTTAAATCCATGCTTGGTAGCTTATTATTCTCCTCTGCTTGCATAACGCTTATCCACATCCACTTCTTCTTATATTTCACAAGACTATAATCATAGAGAGGAGTCATCATCGCAGTATACCAACTTTTGGGCCAAGAAAAGACATCTAAGCCATATTTCCAATAATGAAAACACACATTTAGATAACCTTTTTAGCACATTCCATCTTTAGGTTTGCTGTAAATCAGCTGTGAATCATCTCAAACCATTTGGTCGTTTCCCATCATAGAAAAAGCACATTTCCAGTAAATGGTTGACTGTCTGATCACAACTATGACAAGAACACAATTAGTCTTTACGATGATTTTAAGGTGCACAACTTGGCATCAAAGTGTTGGCTTACACTTCAACACGTGGGCCGCCAGTGACCAATGTTCTTTCAGGGAGGCTTCGGCCAATCAGAAAGCTCTACAGGGCCCCACTGTAACGCTTACGTCATCATTACTTCTTCTGCTATGGTTGGTTATTGATTCAGATTGATTATTAGGTCTTTTTTTTCCCATAACTTGTGTGGATACCTATGTTGTCGTGAAGTTCTCCAGCTGTTGTGTTCTGATGTAACGGCATGAATAATCCATAATTGTATATTTTAGACGATACATTTTCTCTGTGTATGTTGACATTTACATCTGCGATGTGCAAGTCGGTCTTTCAGAAATGGTGGTTATGGTGGAAGTGCACAGAAACACCCGTGTATTGTGTTTTCTGCACCAAATAAAACTTGCTGCAAATTGCTTTGAACTCTCTTGGTCTTGTGTTGATTGCATTGCTTCATCGCTGTCATTAGAGATCAAACAAACTCACAGTGAAACTAAAATGACCACTGGCCATTACAAGTTTCTTTTTTTGTTTCTATAAGTGTTTTATATTTAAAGTATAGTCCCACATGTAGGGAGGTGAAATAAATGAAACTAACTCAGTTTTAATAAATTAAAGAATGGCCTTAGGATCAGCCATGTTCGTTGAGTGTAAAGGTGTCCAACAGTTGCTACAGTTGTGGTCAAAAGTTTACATACACTTGTAAAGAAACGTAATGTTATGGCTGTCTTGAGTTTTCAATAAGTTCTACAACTCTTATTTTTCTGTGATAGAGTGATCGGAACACATA
>JAUBOC010000170.1:17257053-17269210 GCA_032275365.1 Anablepsoides cearensis | reverse complement strand
GATGAGTTACAACAACACCTAATTTCCCTCTGGGATAAATAAAGTATTTTTGAATTGAATTTGAATTGAATTGAATCCATTTATTTATTCACTTTAGTGAAAAGCAATAAGGCAGTACATGTTCTAGTAGATAAAAAGGTTATCAGTTGAGTCAGGAATTATAAATGCAGATTTAATTATTTGGCTCATTTAAAGTTGTAACAACTACAAAAGAAAACTTGTGTAAAACAGAACAGAGATAGATTAGATATATTCTTTTATCGACTCCAGAAGGAAGTTTGACATCAGGTAATATGAAGGTTGGAAAGACAATAGATAAACAAAAAATATAGATAAAGTAGAATATATTACGAAACTGTTTTTCTGTTACTGCATATCAGGTCTATATTTAAGGCTTTCAATGCAATTACATTCCTCTGTTCAAAGATAAAATGTCATTTTTGGTTTTTAACCTGTCCAAACTTACAAAGCATTTAATGTGAAAATGTACGTAGGTGAAATTATTATTTTTTGGTTCACTGCTTGTCATTTTCTGTACACACCATTTTTTATTTTATTTTTTCATTTCACATCACTGTTGTTTGAGTTTAGATTTAGATTCCATTTTACACTGAAGTACATATAAATTAATGCAGAGTCGTGTGTTGATGTATTTTAATTGGGTTCCATGTTTAAATGCTTCTGAACAGTAAATAATAAAGCTGTATGACTCAACGCTGGCAGCTCAACTAAATATTTATGGAGCTAAAACAGTAGCAGCCTACACTGACATCACTGAAAATAATACATTGTCATTAAAAAGAAAAAGTGACACTGGAAAAACTTGCGATTATATTCTCATGTCACACTGTAGCTTTTACTTTTATGCAATGAAATCAGTCAAACTTCCAAAAATGATGCAACCAAACAATTGTAGTTGCATCCCAACACTGCTAGATAAATATACCTTCTTGAGAAATTATTATTTCAAGCTTTTTTTTATTTACATTTGAGTTACCAGAAAACCATTAAAAGTTGTGTGGTAGTTTGATCCCCATACGTGGGTATCTTCTTCCATTTGGACGTACACCCGGTCACCCTCTTGGAGCTCCAGGAACACAGCGTTTCCTCCGTTATCGGCAGTGTCAGAGTCAGACGGGTGATCCTGGGCCATGACCATCACCTGCTCATTCTTGTAGAGGAAGAGCTTCGAATTATTGTCTCCTCCAGCGTGATAGAAGAAGCTGAAGTAATAAACACCTGCAACTGGTGCTGTGAAGATACCTGTAAACAAGGTGTTTGTGGCATTAATTATTATGGTGAATACAAATGCATCATTGGAAAGATAATAGCAGATAATGACAACAAATTAAAAAAAACAAAAAGAACAAATCAACCTGCTGAGATTAAACATGTTGAGATATTCGGCTATGAAGTAACAGGAAGTGATGACAAAGTGGGAAATCTGCAGGTAAACAGATCATTGCTACAGTGGCTAGCAGCACAGACAGCACAAGTCCAGATGACCCCGCTCATGTTTAGTGTGGCGGTGGGGTCCTCCTGACCCCCACCTGAGTAAGCGGTGGTTGCGGGGGTAAAGGGGGGGTTAGGGTGGGGTCGTTAGGTGGTGTTTGTGGGTGGCCTGGCTGGCTCCCCAAAACACAGCCATGACTTTAACTTGCTAGCTTTGTTAGCACAGCGCAAGGACAGCGTGAGGTTATAGAGTTCCTTTTTGTCATCACTTTCTGTTTCACTTTGGCCACACCAAGGTAAAACAAAATGCCAGTTATGTGCTCCTACTCGCTGAAAGAAAATCATTAGTGGTTATATTACGTCTTACATGCACTGAGACATAAAATAAAATGAAGCTGAGATTTCGCCATATGTCCATACTGTTAGCCTGGCCATTGCCTTCCTACGCAATTCTAACCTCCCTTCTCTGCTCTGCTTTCTCCCATTCATATGGATTTGTCCGGTAGAATATTAACTTATCAGCAAACAGAAAGAGGTGTTGTGAACGATGACGCTGGTTTTCTGCGCTCTTCTGGTCTGCCTGTAGTTTAGCAGCAGCAGCAGCAGAGGAAGTGGATGAAACCACTCAGTCTGTGATGACAAGGCTTCCAAAATGAATTCAATTTGTCTCACAAAGCCTGCAGCACTCATTTACAGACATCTCATTTGGCTCGGTGCTTATCTCCTCTCAGTAGATGGTTGTTAGCACGCGCAATTTTCAGTTAGCTTCTTAGCTTAGCTTCCTTTATGGTTGAGCTGGCGCACTACATACGTCACGGCCAAACATTAGAGATGGGGTAAAATCAGATTCAATTGTTTAAAACATCAACAGAGTCCACGCCTCCAGCAATTGTTTCTCAATAGCCGAGGGTCCAGACCCTCTATTTGAAGCAAAGCGAAGAGCAAGGGGCTGTTTTTACCAGGCTAGAAAAAGGGTGGGGAAGTTGTAATTTACAGACAATCTATACAAGTTGACAAGTGCATTTAATACGGGTTTTTTTGTTATGTTGTTTTATGTCTAACACACATTACCATGAATCCCAAATGTAGCAAATTGATAAACGAAGGCATAAAATAAGACATTTCTGTCAGAAATGCACACGTTCAGTGAGCACACCAGCTCAATTCTGCTTTACTCACAGCCTGACCCTCCACATAGTCTGCACTACTAAAAAAAGCTGTTAGATGATGGCATAACCTCATTTGCATATTTGGATATTTTCCAATATTTGTGATTTAGGCTGTAGGAGAGAGATTTATTAACGTTAAAGAGAAAAAAGTAAGTACAACCCCAGTTCCAATGTAGCTGGGACATTGTGTAAAACATAAATATAAACAGAATACGGTCATTTGCAAATCCTTTTAACTTACCCTAACCTAAAAACATGTACAATAGGTTGCCTTCAGGCCCAGGCCTCCCTTGAAAAAGAGATCTGAGTTCTCAACGGGACTTGCCCCGTTAAATAACGGTTAATAAATAAATAAACTTATATTCAATTGAATACACTACAAAACACAAGATATTTAATGTTAAAACAGATAAACGTTTTTTGCAAATAGTCACTCATTTTTAATTTGATACCTGCAACACATTCTAAAAAAGCTGCTTTGGAAAGGGAGGAGGGGCTCAGCTTACTGAGAAAAGAGTCTCCAATAACATCGGGAAAAGTCACTAAATTTGTTGCTGGACACTTTTTTTTTTTGGGGGGGGGGGGTCATTGCTAGA
The DNA here is from genome assembly GCA_032275365.1 of Anablepsoides cearensis. Classification (NCBI taxonomy): domain Eukaryota; kingdom Metazoa; phylum Chordata; class Actinopteri; order Cyprinodontiformes; family Rivulidae; genus Anablepsoides; species Anablepsoides cearensis. The sequence goes on along the minus strand of JAUBOC010000170.1, from coordinate 17,265,993 downwards.
GGGGTCTGAAAATGCTAAATCTAGCAACAAAGATAGTAAGTTGACACATACTGGGCAGGTGGTGTGAGCACGGTGTGTTCACACTGTCAGGTACACGCCCTGAGAGGCTGTATTTCACTATGTAATATATTTGCAATATTTCTACAACACTGCAGCTCCTAACAATGACAGTCAATTACTAATGTCATACACACTGATTCATTTTTATTGTACTAAAAACCATTGAAGAGCCCTGCTTTACAAACTGTCAGAGCTTGTCATCTACACTGAATATTGTACACAGAATGTACAAGTTCTTTAGATTTCTTTGATTATAAAAGTCATAATTTTGTGACCTACTGAACCCATAGATGTTTTGATATTCTGTGATGCCTTTACCTGTGGATGAATTGTAAGCTCCTCCAATGTCTGTTAAAACTCTTCTGTAGGTTAAAGTCGTGTTTGTGTCAAAAGGACCAATGGATCCATCTTCTCCTGTTGACGCACTAAAGATCACTTTCTTGCTTGCTGCATGAATGAAAGGATACCCAGAGTTCTAAATGAACAACTAATAAATGACATGTAAATGACAACTTAAGAAAACTGAAATGTATCAAGGCTTCACCTTTTTTTAGCGTGTTTTCCAGGGCTTCAACTTTTGCTTTTAGTAACACAAAATCCTCTCCAGAGAAAGAATCTTTGTTGTGTGGAGCCTGAGCTGAGCTCGCGCTGCAGCAGGAAAACACCACCAGACACAGGAGAAGGATCATCTTCACCACCGCCTGAATCCGTCTGACTAAACTGACTCTTCCAACATTGTTATAAAGGTTTGATGATGAATGTTTGTTGACTTTTTGTCCTTAAAAAGATTTTCCACCAAAGATGAAAGTTCAATTGATTATGTCTCAACCTGTACTTTGTCCAATAATCCCAAACATGTGCTCTGCAGGTTTCTGCTGATGCAGTGATTTGTTGAGGCTCCCTGCTTTTCACGGGGGTCTCTGTACTGTGAATTTACTGAGATTATTTACTCAGACCAACCTTAAATGGTTTGGATACACTTTTGTAACAAACAAAGAAAATATGATGTTTTTTTTTTAATTATCAGAAACAACTTCCATAATCTAAAGTTCATGGGACTTTGAATATTTAGAGAAAAAAAAAGCTTTTCTGCTGCGTTTGCATCCCTCGTCTACACAAACAGTTTAAAATTTGGACAGAAGGTTATTGAATCAATATCAAAAGCAGGTTAAAGTTAGAAGTATTAGAAAAAGATTAAATAAGTATGGATTATATTGTTTAAACAGTAGTTTGAGCTGTTGACTCTCTATAAGAAGGTTGCGAGATCGAATCTTAGCTGGGGACCTTTCTGGGTAGAGTTTGCATGTTCTCTCCATGCATATGTGCGTTTTCACCAGATACCAAAAAGCACAAATGTTATGCTATTTGGTGACTCTTCGATGTCCGTAAGTCTCATTGTCTGTGTCCCTGTGATGGACCTGTAGGGTGTACCCCGCCCCTTGCATAGTGACTGCTTAGTATGGACACCAATGACCCCTTTACCCTGAGGCGGGTAAAGATAATCCATGAATTTTAAGAATATAACATGTTTAAGACTATATTTTTACAGAGACAAAAAGCACAATTGTGGGAGCAAAAAACAGAAAATGTCAATTTTATTTTCACAATTTGTGTTGTTCTTAAGACTGTCCAGTGAGTTTAGATTTATGATCCTTAAAAATTGTACAGAAAAGTGTTTCCTCTGATAATCAAGTAGAAAACATGTGACTGAAACAGAAAAACAGGAAACCAAGAGAAGATACATGAAGCTCTGCGCCTTTACTTTGAAATGGTTAGGAGCATAGCTTCTGTTTGCCTGATTCACGTTCACTGTTATTGTCAAAGACGAGAGGCGACAACGGACATTTTCTCTTTTTAGACTCCAGCTCTACTCATCATCATCATCATCAGGGTAAAAAATCTCTGGTTTCACAGAAAACTTTCTTGTTTTCTGACAGTGTTTCCCACCAGGACTATGTTCTATCTGAGAAAACAGGAAATTCGTCTTTTCAGAGCAACGTGACAAAAAAATTAGAGCGTTTAACTATTATTCGTCATCGTCATCATCTTCATCATCATCATCTTCTTCATCATCGTCCTCATCATCATCGTCATCTTCATCGTCGTCATCTTCGTCGTCATCGTCGTCGTCGTCGTCATCATCATCATCGTCATCTTCATCGTCGTCATCATCATCATCATCATCTTCATCGTCGTCATCATCATCGTCATCGTCCTCATCATAATCATCATCTTCATCCTCATCATCATCATCTGGGTCAATTTTCCCAGACAGAACATCTTCGATCCACTGTTCGAGCTCGTCAGCTGAGGGCATGTCATCCTGGTCGTCCATCTCCATCCACACGCTGTCGGCCTGCATACGACACACACACGATTGTTAATAAAAGGATAAAAACATCTGAGCACATCAATAATATAGAGTATGGGTGTAAAGGTAAATGTATTTGAACAGTGACCTGTACAGACGTTTGGATGGTTGGCACAGTGAACTGATGGTGTATACCTCAGTCAAAGGTGATCACACCTTCCAGAGCTGTCACATTTTTATTTAAATACATTTTACAGCCACATCAAAAAATAAGCAGGGAAAAAGTCTAACTAAAGAAAATATGTCACATGCAGAATATACATTTTTCACATAGGTAAATATTATAATACTCAGTTTGCTCACATCTTTGACATCAACTACACCGATCTGAGGAGATGATAGGTCGATACCAAATGTTTTCTCCCAGTATGGAACCAACTGAAAAGGTAACACAAGAAAACAACCCATTAAGTCCAAGATATCTAAAAACATATATTAAAGAAATGAAGAAAGCAGGAAGTGTTCTCACCAGGGGAAAGTCGTCTGGGTCAATCCAGATAATGCTGAGGTTAGGGTCATCTGTGTTGTCCTGGGCTACTTCCTTCAGGATTTCCAGGAATTCAAAACCATCTATGAAAGGTTAACAAATGTATTCATGTATATCAGCAATGTCAAACTCATTTTCAGCGAGGGCCACATGAGCATTATGGTGGCCCTGGAAGTGACAAATGTAATTAATTTTGACATTTAACTTGGACTAAAGGAGAAATGTCATGTTTCTTTGATTCATTGGTACGGCTGAGCACCGCTAGCAAACAATACCTGAGCTCCATGTGGTATTTCCTGCATAGAAACAGTGTTTTAACACGTCCTCTTTTAAACACTGGAAAGTACCATGTGTACTTAAAGTAAAAAATATTTTTCGATGTTTTACTAATTTTTGAGTTGTGGTGAGTAGCTGTCATCTTGTATTCTGAACTCTTCCAACAGGGTATTTCCAATAGAGGGGGCATTTCACTTTGAATTGTATGACTTCTAAGTAGGAAATTCCCACATCCCAGCATAAGTGGGCCACAGCAAAAGAAGCAGGTGAAAATTCATCAAAATGGAGACTTTACATGGCTTATTTTGCCAGCTTTTTTTGAACACTGTCATTTTGAACATACAATAATCCACATGCATCATGGGAGATGTAGTTTAAGGTCAGTGATGACTTTAAAGCAGCATATGCTTATTTAAAGACATTAATACATCTCTGAAGCTGTCACAGGCCACATAAAATGCCACGGCAAAAAAGATATTGTGCTAAATACAACCCTAAATAACTTATCACCTGGGTCGTCCTCCTCAGCAAAGGCAACAATGTGCTCTCCATTTATGTCATCTTCCTGTGTGCATAAAATAGAAGCTGTTAAGGGTTGTATTCATTTTCCAACACAATGTACTTAGAAAATAATGGGAACATTGTTGAATGTTTCAAATATATTAGATGTGTTGATAACCTTACCCAGATCTCATACATGCTGTGCGGCTCCAGCTTCCTCAGAGTTGGTCTGAAACACACAAATATCAATCAAATCTGTAAAGTTTGTCAACAGATCCATTTGTAACAGGTGGTTTCACAGGTGTCTCCTCCAACTAACCCTAACACTAACCTAACCCTAAACTTTGCGTATCCTAAAGCTGGTAAAATGGTCCGACACAAAGCTCATTTCAACACACAATCCCACCTGTCGTGCTGTTCGATGTACTCAATAAGCTCAGACTCAATGTAGGGTTTTCCTGGAATGGTAACAGGTTCGTCCATGAATGGTTCATAGAAATCAACTTCATTTAGCTTCAGTTTTAGCTTTTTGGCAATCTGAGAAAATATAAAAAATGGTTAGAAATCAAAGATTTGTTTTTAAAACTTTCATAAATTTCCAAAATGTGTACATTCAAGAAAGTAAAACGAAATGGTAACGAAGGACATTTCTCATACTGCACGAAAGTTCAAAGCAAACCTTTGGATCAAACGTGGCGTAGAATTTGACAAAAGGGTGGAACTCTTCAGCTGCGTCGTCGTACTCGACATAATCTGGAAGAAAAAGAAATGCGAAGAAAATGTAACTTTCAGGTTCAGTAAACCAATTAAAGTCCCCTTCACCCTGGAGAACAAAACAGCCAGAATGTACAGGGTGAGTTAAAAGTCTCAGGACACTTTTTTATTTCAGAAATGAAAGGGAAAATAAAATATCTGAATACTTTAGCAAGAAATGACTGAGGGGTCTATATTTTAGGCTATGTTCGAAACATGGCTGCCATCTTGAAAGCCGCCATATTAGATCAAGGGCAAGTTTTTCCAAAGGGAAGGTGGTCATTTAGCAAATCATATTCAGAATTCTATAAAAAAACTGCAAAAATCTTTTTTTATCTTTTGAGGTTCAAAAGTTACCAACACTGGAAGTTACCCACTGTGCAAGGAGACGTCTAAACAACGTATTTTCAAAGTCGTTTTTGGACGTCTAAATTTGGTCCCTCGAAGGTGCAGAATGAATGAGACGCCAGAAGACGTCTTTTTTCGACATCTACCTAACGTCTAGTTTTGACGTCCACCAGACCGTTAATTACGTTGCCTGTGATGCACAACTGTTTCATGAGTTTAATGTGGTGCTGCACACAGACATACATGTGACAAACAGCAAAAGGTTGAACTTTCTGTATTGATCATTTTTGAACCACAAGATATATTGCACATCTGAATGCAGCAACCCATCCTGAGACAATTCTAGTCTTCTGTGATCCATGACCCCCTTCCTGTTGGAAAAATATTACTTTGATCCAATACGGCGGCTTTCAAGATGGCAGCCATGTTTTGGACATAGCCTAAAAGGTAGACCCCCTCACTCATGACTTGCTGGGGTATTCAGTTATTCCATTACCTGCTCAATTTCTAAAATAAAAAGGTTGTCCTTTTGGCTCAGGTGCTTATTAAGAACATATAAGTGATTGTGCATAATGAGTACTAAGTGGTTTCAAGATTCAAAGCCTCTGTATTTAGATTGTGGGGATTTTTCTGTAAAAAGGTAGAGTATTGAGGATGATTAGCCATGATCTAGGGTCCATTTGGTTGAGAATTAAATTAAGACTGGCCACATTGGTTTCAGTTTCGAACTGTGATCATTTGACAATGGAACAGAAACAGTTGCTCAGACGGTTCAAGAACATTGTGCCAGGATGGGCACATACGTAGCTCTTCTCAAGGACATTGAAGATAAAAGTGAAACCCCATGGTAAGTACCAAGAACGTCGCAGCATCAGGATTGCCTTCATTGCCACAGTCCAGCAGTGTTCCAATCAGTTGTGTAGGTTATGCAAATTAAAATGAAGTCATTATCCTGTGTGAAAGGGGTCTAACAGAAAAGTGGGTTTTAAGCTCAGCCTTTTGAACACATAAAAATAAAAAGCAGTCAACCTACGAGGGGACTTCTCGCTCTTGAAGTAGCCAACTAGCCTGATGACATCATCCAAGTTATGGAAGCCCTTCAGCTCACGTTCATTGTCGATGATCTCCACGGGTTCTTCAATCACCTGACAGGAAGACACATATGGAACCGTACAGAGAACAAAACCTCACCATATTCTTTTATATGATTGTAAGTTCTTACATCATACAGGAACTCAACAATGGTGTCTGCAGCCAGCTCTCCGTCGTATTCAATTATCTCGTTGTCAGCAAAAATGTAGATACTCTCCACTTCATCCAGACCTGGGGGTAGATCAGGGTTTTGACTGTAAAATTCCATCTTCAAGCCAATAACAGGTCTAATTTATTATTTTCTGCTCTTGTCTATTAAAAGGTGAGTTACAGCCAGATGATGTCATCACCTGGCTCATAGAAAACCATTTTTATTAATTGGTATTTAATTATTATAGAAACAAAATAAACCTTTTGCTTTCTGTTCACAGCTTTTCCAGTCAAACCTGTGTATGTGTTTAATGAAGGATTTTAATATAAGTTGCAACTACAACATGTTGCACAAAGCTAAATAGGAGAATGTTACTAAAGTCTCAAGTACATAAACTACAGCAACTTTTTACCAGAACCACAACACAAGAGTCTGCACTAAAGTTTTCTTTTTCCATTGCACTTCAGCTCCCTAAAGTAATTTTTTTTTGTTTGCTTCAAACATTTAGTATTTATTTCTTACAAAGCAAGAGTACAATGGTTACACATGCATTTGAGCATAAATATGTTAATTTACTGCACTGTTTAATAAACATATACACAGCAAATATGGTAGTGGTAAATTAACCCTATTGGTGTTGGTTTGAATTTAATCAGTGTCCAATCAATACTAAATAATGTTAACCACTAATATTGTTGATTCAGCCCTACCTTTTTTGCAGTGTGCACAAACATTTTTAAAATCGCAGTTTTATTACAAGTGTGCAGCGTTATGTGGCCCTTTGGTAGTTTCAACAAAAACTTTTGGCCCTTTCCATCATTTAAGTTGTCCATCCCTGGCCCATACCACTTTTAAAATCATGACTGTGTATCTCATTCAGCTTAGCTTTTTTTAAAACACATTTTTTATAACAGCTGATGGCTATGGTGAACACTTGAGGGCAGTGTTGATGTATAAACTGGCTCTACTTTATTCATTCATTTAAACATCTGAATAAAAGAATCCTCTCAAACACTTTGTTTAGTCACTTAGTAGGTGTCTTCACTCAGTTAGGGTTAGTTTTTATTTGAAGTGAAAAAAATATATGTAAACCATCATGTGTATATTTTTGTACACACTAGATTCACGTTTGTAAAAGAAAAAAAACACAGCTTTTACATGTAGATCATTTTAACCCACCACTGGGTTAAACTTCTACAATCATGTCTCTGCCAAGCTTACCCAGCTTCTTGGCAACAGCAGAGGCCGTCTTTTCATCCACCAGGCCGAACCCGATGTCCTCATCCTCAAGTTCATCCAGAACCTGGGCTGCAAGCTGCACAGAGAGAAGAAAACACAAGAAGGAAGGGGGCGATGGGCTAAAGGCTAACAAAATAAAAGCTCCATCTGATAGCCTAAGCACTGATTGTATCACTAATGTAATAAAATCATGTCTCACTACTGAACACAGTCTATATGCTTGAGTAAAAACCTTAGCATTTCCACTCAGTTTCAATAGCTTTCAAGTGCTGGGTTGCATTTTCTAAATCTGAGTGAAACCAGAACCAACAATCATCAGGCCTCTCAGCAGACAGATGACACACAGCAGAGCCTCCAGAAGAACAAGAGCCGCAAAACCTGAGCCAATTATGTCAAGGGCAAAAGGTCCTGCAGCAGGTGTGTTGGACAGGAGAGAAGCGCACACATCGCCAAAGTAAACGCTGCACATACATACAGCTGAAACCAGATGTTTACATACACTATCAACATACACATAACTATTGATTCCTACTATCTAACAATAAATAAGACTAAACTTTACCTGGTTTAGATCAGAGGAATCCCAAAATTGTTATCATAGTTCCTCCAAAGTCACAGTTTGACTGTAAAATTGACTCCATTCACAATGGCGATGGTAAATGGCGAAAGATGAAGGACCCATATAAGCGGTGGCCTAAGTGGGTCCATTTCTCTCCATAAAGGGACACTGAGCTTTATTCAAACCTGTGCATTCCTTGGATGAAGGACATAAGGTTAGAAACACTCAGTGTTCTGAGCTAATTGGGATCCATAAAGGCGTCTCCAAGAATTATTTTTTTGACTGAACAGAGCCAGGTAGCAGGGCCAGCCTGTGGCATAGGCAGTATAGACAAATGCTAAGGGCGCCATCCATATAGGGGGCGCCACAAATGGGGAGTGAAAAAAATATTTTACAACTTTTTATCAGAATATAGTTGATTTAGTCTGTAGAATAATCATTACTCAGGTTTATGAAGGCAACTTGTTCTTTTTTGTTACTACATGAAGTGTTATATGATGCAGAAGATATTTCATGATAACATGATGCAGTCAAGACTAACTACTGGTGCTCAGTGTGTAAATAAAAACAAAATCAGGATAATGGAATTTTCAGTTCTGATCTCAGGTAAATTTCATGTAAAGTCTGGTTTTCAGTGTTCCACCTTCATAAAATACTGATTTGATGATTTATGAATCCCAAGATTTAAAAAGCTCTTCAAATGGATGAAAATGCAGAGTTTTGGGTAGATTACGAAAAGTTAAATTTTAAATAAAAACTTTTAATATTTTTGAAACTTAAGTTTAAAACAAAGGCACAGGTACGTGCTTTTCTCCTTACTTTTGTTTTGAACTAAACTTTAGGCTAAACTAAGGCAGCAGCAGCATGCACAGTAGATCTGCACATGGACCCTGCTCCTTCCTGTTTGTTGACCAATAGGAGAGGAGCTGACCCAAGAAGGACCGCCCACCTTATTTAGATAATGAAGCTGAAAAGAATAAGGTAAAGTAAAAACAGGAGACAGAGAAATGTAAAAGCAATAAAAAGACTTGTGGGAAAAATCTAAAAATAATTAAATATGAACATTTAAGAGATACGAATACATGTAAAAACAAACAAACAAA
>JAUBOC010000170.1:17149843-17168413 GCA_032275365.1 Anablepsoides cearensis | reverse complement strand
CCCCCCCCCCCCCCCCCCCCCACAGGTTGGTAGAGCGTCACACACTCGTGAAAAAGAAACTATGTATATATATACAGTGTATAGTTGCTGTATCAGCTGTTTCAGATTTTATAAGTTAGTATTATTTTTTAAGAAAGAAAGAAGTAGTGATGTTGTGAGGTGAAGTAAATAACAAAGATGGGTGTTGGAGGGATCTTTGCCCTGTCGCTAGGTAACAGTCTACAGGCCTAAAGGCAAAGCCAGGCCTGGTCTCCATGGCAACATCACTGGTGTTGGAAGTGGATGGAGTTTTTTTTTTTCATTATTTTTACGGTTGTTGTGTGACAGTGGATGCAATTATAAATACCAGGCATACACACTCTACAGGTTGTAAATTAGAAATGATGACAGTGAAAAGTGAGATGAATGTAACCGTGGATGTTGAAGTGTGAGTAAAGAGCTGTCGGACCGAGGTCGCCTGCTTCTGCTCCTAGTTTTAGCTCTTATCAATGTTCACGCCTCAGGTCTACTCATCTGTTTGAAACTATGAACCTACAGCAGCTCCTCTACGTCTAACTTCCTGCTGGCATTACCAAAGTTTTATATCACAGTATTTTTAACAATCAAACAGCAGGATGGTACAGGGGTTGGACAATGAAACTGAAACACCTGGTTTTAGACCACAATAATGTATTAGTGTGAGGTAGGACCTCCTTTTGCAGCCAATGCAGCGACAATTTGTCATGGGAATGATGTATACAAGTCCTGCACAGTGGTCAGAGGGATTTTAAGCCATTCTTCTTGCAGTATAGTGGTCAGGTCACTATGTGATGCTGGTGGAGGAAAACGTTTCCTGACTCGCTCCTCCAAAACAGCTCAATAATATTTAGATCTGGTGACATGGTTCACTTTCATGATCATCAAACCAATCTTTCAGCAGTCTTGCTGTGTGTGTTGGTGCATTGTCATCCTGATACACGGCACCACCTTCAGGATACAATGTTTGAACCATTGGATGCACATGGTCCTCCAGAATGGTTTGGTAGTCCTTGGCAGTGACGCCCATCTAGCACAAGTATTGGGTCAAAGTAAAACCATGATATGGCCGCCTAAACCATCACTGATCCACCCCCATGCTTCACTCATGCAACAGTCTGGGTGGTACGCTTCTTTGGGGCTTCTCCACACCGTAACTCTCCTGGATGTGTGGAAAACAGTAATGATGGACTCATCAGAGAACAATGCATGTTTCACATTGTGCACAGCCCAAGATTTGTGCTCCTTGCACCATTGAAACTGATGTTTGGCACGAGTGACCAAAGGTTTGGGTATAGCAGCCGTGTATATTGACCCTGAGGAGCTCCAAACAGACAGTTCTGGTGGAAACAGGAGAGTTCAGCACATTTAATTCTGCCATGGTTTGATGTTTTTTGGATACAATCCAGGTTAGCACCTGAACATTCCTTTCAGACAGCTTTTGCGTCCACAGTTAATTCTGTTGGATGTGGTTGGTCCTTCTTGGTGGTATGCTGACATTACCCTGGATACGTGGCTCTTGATACATCACAAAGACTTGCTGTTTTGGTCACAGATGCTCCAGCGAGACGTTCACCAACAATTTGTCCTCTTTTGAACTCTATGTCACCATAATGTTGTGCTCATTGCAATATTTTGAGCCAAACTGTGCTGTTACCCTGCTAACTGAACCTTCACACTCTGCTCTTACTGGTGAAATGTGCAATTAATGAAGATTGGCCACCAGGCTGGTCCAATTTAGCCATGAAACCTCCCACTTTAAAATTTTGCAAAAAAGTTTTTACTCTCGCTTGAGGTGGTTTTGGGTTTTTTCAAAAAAGAAAGGAAATGGAAACACATTTTCAGAATAAGTTCTGATGTAGCAAACATTTACCTCACATGGTTGATCAGCTGTTTCCACGGACTGTATGTTTATCCAGGGATGCAGGGAGGTTAAAGATCATCATGAAACACTTGGCGGGCACGACTTTCCGCATGTTGTTCAGGCCATTTAAATTGGTATGTGGAAAATTTATATCATAACAAAATAATTTAAAACGGTATACCGGTATACCTGCAGAGTGTCTTTTAACCTATTTACTTTAGTCAGACATAGATAAAACGACAGATGTGAGGAAAGATGAGAGGTTTAAGGAAAATAAAGGTATGGGTATAGTGGGACAGCAGAGCTTAATATCCGGCTGGAAAACAGCACAATGTAAAGCAGTAGAGGTGGCAAGGAGTGTGTGGAATTGGGACTGAAGTAGTCCAACATCATATAAACACAAAGATCCAAAGGAGTAGATTAAACCAGTGCAAAAAGAGTGCTTCATAAACATGTTTTGTTCTGTGAACTTCAGCTATTTTTGCTGCCTTTCAACTTAAAATAGACTTGTGCTTTTTTCCCCTGTCTTACCTTGGAGCTACATAAGTGTAGAAAACCATTATCAACAGACAGAGTCTGAGTTTAGTTTCTTTAAACTGTCCTTCAGTCTGAAATGTGTTTATATAAAATCTGACTGAACTACAGGGGATAATGTTGCAATGGTTTCTCTGGATGACTGCATGCATGCAAACCCAGAACTAAAGATCAAAACCTAAAACCAGGATGTGGTGATCTTGGCTTAGTGTGAAGACCTAAACAGGAAGAAGGTGGCACTGTACTTTTATGACCTGCAAAAACATGTGATGTCTGATAAACACATCTGTAGTTGTTTGCTTCACTTGTACACAAATTTGTAGAATTTTAATAGATCAGATTTTATTTGTCTCTCATTTCTCTTCTAGATTTTTTTTTCTATTTTTTTTAACAGTCGAGTAGATCAGCAAAGATCCAAGAAATTAGGTGCAAATTTAAGTAACCTTTCTGAAAACAATGCTTCTCCTGGCATTGTCTGCCATTGTTTTTGGCAAGGGGTGGCCAAGGTGTTTTTAAATGGGCGCCACATACAAATAAAGAAAAGCACTCTGGATTTGAACAAAATGGTTGCCAGAGCTAATTCCAAATGGCTTTTATTCAGCCAGTGGCAGCTCTAGGATTCTTTTGAATAAGGGGCCACAATATTTTTACAAGGGGCCAAGTATTTGTTTAACATCTTTGTATACAAATCTCTGATTTTGATATGACGTATACATTTAACCAGTCACACATGTTCAAACACTTGTAATTTAAAAAATCTTGCATCTGTCTCCTTACAAGTTTTACATGCATTTTTACTGTACATACATCAAATAGTCTCAAACACACAGCCTGCATGAAAATGCAGCCATTGTTTGTTAGTGGAAAGACTTTTTCTGCAAGAGGAGAGGACGTCTGTCAACTTACTTCATGCTGGACTTTCCTATTTGACTCATTAGCGCCTCTAGTGTTTGAACATGAAACTGCACCGGCCATCAACACTCTTGAGCAAAGGACAGATGAGCGACAGGACAGGGGCACTTCAGGGGGCCAATCAGATTTCAGCTGGGGCCAATGCCCCTAGAGGCCCTGAATCTAGCTGTTTTAAGAAATACTCCGCTTAAATCTTGTGTGATCATAGCAAAGAATGGTCCAAAAAAAGTTTTGAAATGAATTTAAATTTGTCGTGAAATCAAGAATGATCACGTCGATGCTAATCCTAAATTAAACTGACCTTGAATGCTAATGCTAATTTTACAAAGGGCTATACTTCTTTTTTATCGTTATGGCACCTTCCATCTTTCTCTGGACAGTTTCTTGTCTGAGCTCTGAACACTTTAAGGTAAAAATGTCAATCTGCACAGCTGAACACCTCAGACTTCTTTTTATTTCATTGTCAAAGGTTAGCATCACATGTAACACCTTTAAAACCTTGTCTATGTTCTAGTTTGGGCTTTAAAAAGTCAAACCCTGCGTTTCCTAGATTGTCCCATCTGTCCCTCTATAAGACAGAACACAGGAAGTTGTCCATGATGCAGCTCCACTAATGTTTATAGAAAATATCAAATTGCGATTCCACATTAGATCCTATTTTTTTAAAGACTAATTCCATTGAAGAGTTTTAAGTTGCGGTTTTTGTTTTGCTATAAGCTAAACCTGCTGACCAGTTTGCAAAGACGTTTTATCAAGTGAGTAATCTGACATGGCTCTTTCACTTTGTAATTGCACTGGCAACACACACAGCAGCAGAGACAAAGGAGCCAGCAGACAAAAGCATGTTTGTGTCCATGAGAATCCGAAGCACAGTGGGGTTTCTATGTATGGACGCAGTGTCATGCTCGTCCCGGAGGGACCGGGGAGGATGGTGGGGGTGTGGATTGAGGGGATTTCACAGACTCTCTTCCTTACAGCATGACTGCAAAAAAATGCAAAAAATGTAAGACATGCATCGTTCTTCCTTTTTCTCTTTTTTCCGCTGCGCTTTTGAGAGAGTTGTTGGTGGCAGCGAGCAGATTTTTTTAATCTGAAGAAATGATGCACATTTTAGTCGTTTGCGTAAATAAAGTGTTTTTGCCATCTAAGATACAAATCTGTCTGTTGAAATATTCTCATAAAGCTCACCTCTTCTGATTTATCTTTAGTGTTTTAGGTATCTGCAGTAATATGTTTTTTTGTAATGTTTACATTTTGTTTAAGTAGTTTATAATAATTTACATAAATCATCTTTCAAAACCCTGGAAAAGACTCGGAATTTACTATATTATTATAATCAGCAGTTAGGCAACAGGAAGTTTTAATACTCCCAACTACGGAGGCTTGTTTGTGTCAAAACTGTTGAGTTTATTTTCTGACTATGTAATTTTTAAGCTACTTATAAAATATTTACACAAAGATGTTTAATAATTCCTTACATTTATCTCTGTTACATTCACATACAAAACAATCTCAATGTATAAATGAGAATAATAGAATTTACAGCTCTGGTAAAACAACTCGGCCTGATGATTTGTGCCAGGTCACGGTCAGCTGGGTGCAAGTTCACACAGAGCGTCACGTTGATAAGCAGATGAGGGCAGAAAATTAATTAAGAGCAACGCATGATTTAACTCCATGACGTCACACAGACTGAGCAAAGACAGCTTCTTCTACACCTTTCTTTTCATTTTCACAGCATTGCAACCAACTATACTACATCATATATGAGTGTAAGAAAATATCGATACAGTATTGGGAAATTAAATATTGCATTATTTAGGTGTGTCAACTCTCTAAAGCACTGTCTCGATTTTTAATTAAGGATTGAATTAAAATGTAAAAGTTCATGCCAGCAGATCATTCCTGTGTTGTAATTTAGTGATTGGAGAGGATGCTTTTATCCACTGAATGTGGCTGGATGGAGCAGGTGCGGTTGATTAGTCTTCCAGACAACTCTTTCGTCTAAACTATAAAAAAACATGCAAGATAGTAGCTGTCGAGGACCAGGATTGGACACCCCTGGCTTAAGTCATTGTGCTGCCCAAAAAATTATTTTAAAATGAAAGATTTGAATCCAAAGAAATGGGTAAATGTTTAATAAATAATCAAAGATTTGACACTTTTCCCAATGGGATTGTGAAAATGTTGCACATTCACATAGTAAACAGGGTTCCCACGGGTCCATGAAATCCTTGAGAAAGTTTGTGAATTTGAAAAAATGATTTCAAGGCCCTGTAAAGTCTGTGAAAACAGCCAAAAATTACACTTGTCCTTGAAAGTCCTTGAACACACATGGCTGATGTTCATCATCTTTAAAAAAAATAATATTAATTATAAAATAAAATTAAAAAAACAAACTTACATTGGTTGCGGTAGATAACTCAGGATTACAGTAAACTGATGTGGATTTCAACAAATAACTTGAGCCATAGTCATAGTTTTACCCAATTAGAGCAGAGTAGGGCGGGTCCTTCTTTCTGAGCTCAGGTGAAGCACCACAAGCTCCTCCTGTTCTCACCGAGCGTCTGGACATGTTCACATCCCCTCCTCCCAAACTGAGCTGCTGAACCTCCCAGGACATAATTACATGTCCATGTATTGTAGATATGAATGTAGGAAACACATTTTATCCACTTTATTACATTGATTCTGACTCAACAACTTCTATGTTGTGCAGTTTTCTATTGAATTTACATATTAAACCTGTTTATTGGTAACATTCTACAGTAGCAGTAGATAATTGCCATCATAGTTTTTAAATTTTAGGAAATTGGTACTGGAAAGTCCTTGAAAGGTCCTTAAATTTGATGTTGACCAAGGTGTGGGAACCCTGAATAAAATTGTGATGGCTGTCACTTTTTAGAAAAAAAAAGCTGTTGAATTTGAGGTAATTCCATGCCAAGTCACCTGGTGGCGCTGTGATTGTTATATTTTAATGGCATTCACCTTTCTCGTCTTTCAACCCCCTTCCTAAAGTCATGATGAAGCACATCTATGTTCTTTAACAGATAAACTGAAAGGATTGAGCAGCACTTGATATCCACCGTTGTTACCGTTGTTCATCTACTCACGCATGTGCAGAAAAACCTTTGGCTGCAGCCGTCCGTAGTGAGCGTGCGCTATTTCACACCAAATGCTTTGCATTTCCCAAAAACCTCCACTCTGAGACCTGGTTTCAAAAAGTTTCATTGTCAGAGAAAACGATTGTTGTTGTCGTTGACAAATGGCCAGAACACAAGAGAAACGTTACGGTTTCACTTAGAACTGTGTCGTGTAAACAGAGCTTAAATGTCGCCACTCCTTCCACAGTTGTGCTTTTTTTGCCTCCTCTGCCTGCTATAAAAGTACACAAAAGCAGTGGCAGTCCATTGTGGTGCAAATAGGGTGCTGTCAGAGCGACCGGCGTCTAGAGAAGAGTGCTAGGAACACACACACATAAGTTCATTCATTCATTCTGGTAGCCGCTCTCTGCGATCGGAGCACAAAACAGACCCCCTGTTGTATGAAGGTGGGGTAACAACACCCCGTCCCAAGCAGAGCCTGAGCACGCAGCTCATCTTTGATACGATGAATGTGACATTTGAGGCAAAGTGGCTCAGGGAAAAAGTGCTCAGGGAAAAAGTGCTCTGTCATCACTGTTCTCTCACCCCGAGGGCGAGACCGTGGATCAGCCGAACCAAACGCCACCAGCAGCCAGTAAAGTACCGATCGGACTCAGAAACCATCAGCCAACATTTTTGCCCATCACACTCTAACCTAACCTAACTGCCAAGCTTTTAGCACCTGTTAGCTCCAGGCCTTAGACAGGTTTTAAAAAATAGCTTGGTTTTTTTTAATGAATGAATTAATTTGGAGGGAATGATGACATCATCTGCTTTCAGACCCTATGTGAGAGGAGAGCATTTCTGCATGGTGTGATGCTCATATTGTGATAATAAAAACCCAACAAGTGCCCAATGCTCAGCAGGGATGTGGCACCCTCTGGTGGTGGCAGCAGGTAAAACGACTCCGCTGTTATTTAGGTCACAGGACTCGTCACAGAGCCGGTCTGGGCTTTCTGATCACCTTTGTTTATCTGTAACCAGATTGACTGGATCAGCGGCTGACAGGGATTCATGCCAGTGCCCATGATGCACTGCACAGAGAAGCAGCCGCTTTCTAGCTGCATGGATGCCAATGGACTGGATGGGGGAGGCTGGGTTGGGGTGGATGTTTGTGAAAAGCGCAAACTCTGTTTGAGGAAGTTTATAAAGACAGAATAGGAATGATGTTGGCCTTTTCCACACAATTTAAAAGCAACTTCGTCTTATTTTTCAGGGAGGCTGACCTTAAGCTTTTCTACAAAGCTAATCAGCTGCTTCGTTAAACTCTCAAAACACGGAGGAATCAGTCCTGAGGCTAGCCTTTTACCCTGGAAGGTGACAACAAAGTCTAAAATACAGCAATGTTCCAAAGAACAGAGGACATTTGAACTGAGAAACAGTGAACCTAAAGGAAAAGAAGAAACTAAAATTATTTAAACTAAAGAAAATACTTTTTGTAATTTCTCTTAACTACTGCCTACTTATCCCCTATTTACTTCAACCTTTGTGTCGTAACATTTGTTGAAGGGTTTAATTTTTCTTAAATGGGACCAAAAGGAGCTATCAGCAAGAATGTATCATCATCTCATGGTACACTGAAAACATGGCCATCCACTAAAACTCAAAGACTGGGTAAGGGAGGATATTAATCAGAAAAGTCAAAGCTAACCCCGATGGAGCAGAGCAGCTCTTCTGCAGAGATGGAAGGATCCGTCCATAGGACCACTACAAGCTGGGCTTCATGGAGGAAAGACCAGGGAACAAAGTCGGACCTTTATGAAATGTGGAAGAAGTTGCTTTTCCCTGGCAAGTTCCCTCTGACCTGATTGACCAGTTAAAGGCTGGTTTTAATGCAGCCAAGCTGGTGCAGTAATTTCATCAGATTTATTTACATAAAAAGTGAAATAATCTGAAATGAGGCTTCTTTTAACTAATCTATTTTAAGTCTTATCAGAGTTTGATTACAGAGCTGTTTATTTATTTAACCCTTTCTAATAGCGATTAGCAGGTAAACAGAGTGACAATCAGTTTCTTTATTCATGATTAAAACCAAAGTCTGTACTTACATCAACAGAATAAAAATAAATTAGTTTGTGCATTTTAGTATTATGTATTTTCTAGGCAAACACCATTCTATACCCCAATCAAGTATGTTACCATCAGTTGCTGTGAAATTGTTGTAAAAGATATCTGGTAAAAGCTGCAGCTGCTCAGACCACTGATGGTGATAAATCTGTGCTGAAAATCTACCTCTGATTGGTTTTTAGTTCAAGTTGAGCTGAATGTCTTGGTTCTTGTTCAAACTTAATTGATCAGTTTTATTTTGGTTTCATTTCAAATTTACCGATGTGCATTTTCTTGCTGACTTCAGGCAACTATGATAATTGTTAAATATATGTTTGACTTATTTGTTTTAGGCTTTTGGATGCCCATAGTCCAAAATGTCAAACCTCCACACTGAAGGATCAGTTGAAGATCAGTTTAAGTAAAAACCCATAAACCCATGGAGCTTTCCTTCACTCAGTAAATGTGTTGATTGGGTCAAAGGTTTGTGCCTCTGTTGTCTGAGTCAATCTTCTCTTTTCTTTGTCTCATGACAAAAACAGCAGCAAGCAAACTAAAAAAGGAGGACTTTGTGTTTTGGGTTTTTTTCCACTTCCCTCTGATGATATGTTATTGTCATTAGTAAAGATTATCCAACCATGGAGTCTGGGAAGTAGGTGGGCCGCAGCACACCGAGCAGTTTGGCAACATTATACTGATTCCAGTCGCTGGTCTTTGCGCCTTTCTTCTGAATCATCTGTGTTCATGTCCTCCAAACTTTAAGCAGCTCATTTATCTCTTTATTATCTAATCGTCTCAACTTTCTGCTCTGTCTGCTCTCGACCAGACCATGGCGGAGTACAGCTCTCTGCTCAGCGACCTGTCTGAAAACATCACCAACGAGGATTTGGAGCAGCTCAAATCGGCCTGTAAGGAGGACATCCCCGAGGACCAGAGCAACAGCATCACCTCCTCCAAGGAGTGGTTCAGCTACCTCGAGAAGAACGACAAGCTCGCTCAAGGTGAGAGACGCGAATCCATTAGCGTGGCTTCAGCCTCCACAGGTTTGAGGTCTTTTCTGTCACACTGAACCACCATGCCCCCCCCCCGTTTCAGACAACCTGTCGTACATCGAGCACATCTTTGAGATTTCGCGGCGACCGGACCTGCTGACGAGGGTGATCGAGTACCGCACCACTGTGCTGAAGATCTCTGAGGATGATGAGATTGACACCAAGCTCACCCGCATCCCCTCTGCCAAGAAATATAAAGGTAGCACTTTCCATACCTTTCAGGAAGGTTGATTAAAGACATTATGTGTGTATAATACACATCGAGTATAATGAAACCCCATCTTCGGGTTTATAAAGCAAAGAATCTAATCCTTGTGTATATTGTTAATGTTTAATTAGCAATATGGACTATTGAGGACATGAACGTGCAACTGACGTCTACGTCTTCTTTCCATCTCCTTGATTAACAAGAAAAAAATCCGACTTCTGTGTGGAAAAAAGAAAACGCTTTGATATGGGAGACATATTCTACAGCAGGAGGGCAGAGAGAGAAATTAAAATTATTTTTCCCTTGCAACAATATTTTAGTTGTATACGAGAAAATATTGAAATTTATTGTGGTAGTACATTAGCAAAGCAATCTGTCAAAATTTTCCCCCATGTATAATACTACTCAATGTTATAATTGATTTTTGGGGATACAATTTTTGCATTATACATGTATAAATTAGTGGTGTACGTCACCAGAAGAGATGGGATAAATGTCTTTTTGAAGGGATTCAGATCATGAAGAAGTGTTTGATTTCGAAAGTGTTACATCAACACATACATTAGGTAACGTGGATGGAATGCTCTCCCCCTTTCCTTGAATGTCTCTTTACTGTCAGCAACTTGGTACTTCGGTTTACTTCGGTATATCGGTTTGTTTGGATGACGACACAATGTCTCAGTATCACAAGTCTGTCATGATCCAATTTCGATTCAAGTCAGCAATCAATAAGATGCAATATGGATCAATGTTTTTGTTTTGCCTTGATGTAATTGATTAAATAATTTAACTAGTATATTGATGCGATTCGACGTATTGTTCCAACCCCAGCATAAATACAATACTTTAAGTGGTTTCTAGACACCTAACTCTTGTCTAATTACCCTGACCGTTGTTTTTCCACACCTTGCATAAGAGCCATACACTTATCTCAGTGGAACATTTTGCAGCACATCTCAGTTCCTGTAAAAACCCAAACAACCAAAAATATTAGATTAGGCTCGCCAGCTCCCAGAGTAAATTTTTAGAAAGGATGAAATACAGCGTTGGGCTGCAACAAAACAATGTTAGAGCGTATAGCTGAGTCACGTATTGGATCTAATGGACATTTATTTAAAATGACAGCTCTCATGAAAAGATTTGATCACCACCTGTTAGCTCACCTCCTCAATCTGCATCTTTGCTTGGAACCTGGCAGAGGTGTATAGTAAAGTAAATTTACTTTACTATATTCAGTCATTTTTTTAAGTTCATTTCATTACATTCAGAATGTTAAAATAAAACTTTTACTTATTTACTTAATAATTTAACACCTAGTTACATGTTAAAAATTTGACCAAACTCATCATGAAAGCAGTTGTTTGTGCACTCTAAAAAATGAAGTGTTGAATTTACTTAATCAAGTTAGATCAACTGGTTACACTAAAATGTTTTGAGCAAATTGCTTTTCCATTTACTCAACTTGAAGCCAGTTGACATACTTGATTAAGAAAGTTCAACACAACAACAAATTACCTTTACTTTCCCGATTATTGTGAGTAGTTTTTAGCCGACTTTTATTTAAGTACCTTTCTTATCATTTTTACCAAAGTCATTTTCTGTTAGGGTATTTATACTTTTACTTAATTATTTTATTTCAGGTACTTTATACCTCTTGAAATTAGGAAGTAAAAGCTATTGGGTTTTTAAAAGTGATGAAGTTCTTCCCTCTAGTGGTTGAAAAACAGAAAACACATCTGTGATATAGTGATCCTTTAAACATCTTTGTTTTTCTCTCTTTTTCTTCTCTTCTGTTTTCTGGGAAAAATAAGACATCATCCGCCAGCCCTCCGAAGACGAGATCATCAAGTTGGCTCCTCCCCCTAAAAAGGTGTGAGCGCGGGATCTGCCGGCATGCTCTTTGCACCTTAGTTTCTCCACTCCTGGCCCTTAAGTCAACCAGCCAACCATTTCTCCCTCACCCCCGAGTCCCGCCCACATCCCCATCGACACACAACCGATACACATCGACCGGCGCACCCACCCCCCACGGACCCCCGCAGGCTGCCACCTACAAAGCAACCAATCAGATCGTAGCAACGCAGCCTCCTGCCCAGATGATTTGGGGATGGCAAGCTGAAACAAACACACACAAAAAAGACTTTACAAGAAAATATTTGAAGACGGACCAACAAAGTATGTGTGCGAGGAACACGGTCGAGTTCATCCTAAAAAAGATGCTGACTCAGATGCTGAGTCGGGTCAGAATGAGTGTGATGTTCTGTGTGTGTGCGTGTCATTCTTGGTTGTTAAGACTTTAGATGACATCCAACTGCGAGGAAGCAGAAATGACAAAATCCTGCCTCCAAGCAAAACTAGAAAAAGA
Organism: Anablepsoides cearensis; assembly: GCA_032275365.1. Lineage (NCBI taxonomy): Eukaryota > Metazoa > Chordata > Actinopteri > Cyprinodontiformes > Rivulidae > Anablepsoides > Anablepsoides cearensis. The sequence goes on along the minus strand of JAUBOC010000170.1, from coordinate 17,156,274 downwards.
AGCCTAAATATTGCTACTAAAAAAACCCGCTAACATGCTACATATGAGCAGTGATGCTCCACTATAAGTGTTTAAAAGTTTCTGGTTTCAGATTCGCCTAAAACGCACTAAATAGCCAAAACATCAAATATAATATTCAGAAAATTATTTACTACCATCTTGGCATAAACTAAAATGTGTAAATACCTGAAGTGGTTTAAGAACAATTCTGAAAGTTAAGAGTAAAATTAATTTCAATCTTACACGTCACCCGTTGCTTCATTTTTGTGAAGGTGCTCGTTTTCGTGTTTCTATAGTTGCTTCAAAGTCTTGGCATGTTTGTGAAACGAAAGAAGCCGTTTTGATGCTGAACTTGTGTCCGCAGGTTAGTGGAGAATTAGCAAGTCTGGAGCTGCTTTTTTATCTCTACGCTAAGCTAAGCTAAGCTAAATTAGCTCCCGCGAGCCGTAGCAGCAGAGTGGGCATCAACTTTCTCATTTAAATGTTCCTTGCAGCCTAACTATGTTTCCCAAACAAAAAAAAAATCACAACATTAAGTTGAACAAGTTACACGTGAGTTTGAGACTGCTACATTCAAAACTAAACTTTATCAAATTTCAACAACGCGACAGTCTTGTTTCTTTAGCGGCTCTGTATGCATTCCCTTTACTGTGATATGAATATATAGGATGTTTCATGAGCAAAGAAATGGTCTAATATTTTAGAGAAATATATTTAACGATGATTTTCATAGTAAAAAGCCAATATTTGCCTTTAGCTCATCGTCATTGCAAGGGTTATTTAGAGTTTGGGAAGCTATAGCATTTATTTCTTTGCTTTGAAAGACTCCTGTCTACAGGTTTCCTTTATTATGGGAACCAAAGTGAATGTCCTTTAGAGGAGCTGGTTAAAGCTGTATATAAATATACTACAAAAAAATATAGTACAAGTACAGTTTATGCTCTGTTCAGCTAACTTCAGCTCAAGCAGTAAATGTATAGGCTACCGTACCTGCAGTTTTATCGTCTAAAGAATTTTAGCTACCAAATTTAAATCTAGTGTTTCGTTGTGAGCGTAGGTAAATTAAACTACGAGTAAATTTCAAATATTTTCTTTTTTTTTTTTACTTCTCTATTACTGATTTATTGAACAGAAGAAAACTGACCAGTGTATTTAAAGACAACCCTTTTAGAGAGGGGAGATAAAAATCGAAATGTACGTTTTAATTATTCGTGTTCTTTTACAAACTGTACATAATTATGACGAGGATCTCTAATGCACTCAGCGGCTCATTACCGGACTATGCCATTCCCGTTGTGTACCAACATTATAAAAAACAACAAAAAAAAAAAAAGAAGCTATCAGACTGTTGAAACTAAACTTTAATAACCGCTCTTTTGAACACTGTGTATCTTTTCTCCCCACAACGAAGCCTTAGCAGAGTTTGTGTTTACCCCGAAATCTTTTCACAACTGTGAGCGATCGTCGCGCGCCGGCGCTCGCGTCCGGTCGAATCACAGCAGCTCGAAACTTTTCATGAGAGCGATGCTACTTTTTCTCTTTGGAAATTTGCTAAGGTCTTCGGTGTTGTTGTGAACAGAATGTCTTAGGGTTTGTTCCCGCACCTGTTTTAGTTGTCTTCAAAGCTGCAAGTTACAAAAATAATAATACGGCAGCCAAATCAAAATCTATCAGCGTATGACTAGTTATTTAATCAAACCCTGATGTTTTTCTGCCTGTTTTTCTTCGTGTTCTGCTCCAACCCCAGTGCCAATGACCAAGACTTTTAATTTAGATTGTGGTTTTTATTATCTTTTTTTTTCTTAATAGCTTCACGTACTTTAGTGTTACTGTACTGATTTGTATCCTATGCATTTATATCTAAATTTAAAAAAACTGCACGAACCACTGTCCTACACAACAGAGCTCTTTTAGTTGTAATAAAAGGGCTCAAACATCTTGTTTGACTAGATTTCTGACCTGTTTTTGTTCAACAAAGTGACATTTGAGAAGTGATTTGTGAACCCCTTGGAAAAAAAAAACAAGTTCCTAAAACTGAGAAGAAAATGTTTTAGGACCGCTCTGGTAACAAAAGAACAGAACATGAGTGGTATGGTGACGTGTAACAGTGAACCTTTCTCTGAAGTAAATATCTGGTTTATGAAAGTCATAAAGCTTTTTTTGTAAAAGAGAATACTCCACCCTTAAATGGTTATACTCCGTTATACAAAGTGTAGATTAAACTTATACACTCATGTTTAGGTTTATGCTATCCAGATGGGTCCACCATCAAAACCCCAACAGATACGGATTAAATTGACAGAAAAGTCATTGATCAATCGTGATTATTAGTGTTTTTCATTTGTGCTCTGTTTCAAATTGGAAACTCTACTGAAACTTCAGTACAGATAAGATATTATTAGCTTACAGTAGTAGTCAGTGAAAAACAAATCCCCTAGATTTTCTGGTTTACAAAAGAAACACCAAGTTGGATGTGACATCATTGCTAAATCCAAGATCCGACTTCCGATTGAAATTTAAAAAAAATAACTTTTTTAAAAGTACTTTGTGTTCATCTTAACGTGCTATAATGTTCAAATTAATGCTCAAATTAAACTCCTTTACTTTTATTTATTTTGTATAATGTCTTACTGTTCTTATAAAGAGAGAAAAACAATACTTGTACTTTCTTTGGTTTTCCAGATCGAGATGTAAAAAAAAAATACAGTGTACACACTGTGTAGATCTATGGAAGGGAGTTGGAGACAAAATTTTATTTAATTATTTTTGGCCCCCAGTGTTAAAATGTATGTTGCAGTCTAAACGTTGGATTTATTTTCTTAGCAGAGCTTGAGTTTCCACCATTGTACAACATCATAGCAGGAGGTTGAAAATCATTGTTTTCTAATTTGCTTTAAGTTTAGTCATTTTAAAAAGATTAATTAGTGTCTGCATCAGTGTGGTCGTGCTGAAACTTTCAGATCCGTTGAGCCCCTCTAACATTTTAACGTAGCTTAGCTTTTATTTTCGCTGTAGCCATTGGCACATAATATATCAACATATCAGTCACAAATGATGTCAGATTTTTATTTCTGCGTACAAAGTACATATCAGCTCAGTAAATGCTGCAAAACTAAAAGCCTAATGTGTTCATACAGGTAAATACAGAATTAGAACCAAAATGTGAGAATAGATAAAGTAGGTAATCAAGAGGCAGAGAGGTATTTAGCATGTAATGCTAACAGCCAACTAACATTCAAATATTTTCCCCTAAAAATGTATCTTTTGTTTGCTTTTTTTATTTGACTTGGTTGTAAATATGTATGTTGCATATATGTTACAGTGTTTGTTTTTAGATTGATTAATTTATTTAATGCCTACATATTGTTGTTTTTACATTTCCTGATTCTGTTATATTAATTGGAAACAAGTCAAGGAGATGTTGTGTTTTCGACAATTTTTCTTACTCGTTATTTTCTTTCTTTATATTTTTGCTGTTCCAGCTTTGGGTGACGTTTGTTTGGGAACAAAAAAAAGTGATCTTTATTTACTTGTATTTAACGATACGTAACATATTCTGTTTAATTGTGCTGTATTTGATCTGATGTGCCGTGGTCACTTCTTGTGAAACAAGTTTTTTGTTTTTTTCAGAGAGTTTCCAAATCATGACAAAAGATGAAAGCAGTCACAGGTTTTTTCACTTTGTTTGTATGAGGTATGTTGTCAGTTGCACATAGTACTGTGAGAGGAGTTTAATGGAGGTGAATCTAAGAATGAAGAATTTAATCATGCAAATTTTATTTCTTTAAATCCCCAAGATAAAAATATTTAGCTAATAGGTATAGTGGTTTTAAGCAGAGGCCCTGTTTATATTACTAAAGTTGTTTTAAAAAGGAAATATTTTACTTATCTTGCCCCATTGGCAAGTTTTTTGGGTGAAAAATTCGAACATTTAATTTGTTTTTTCTTTTTAATTTAATTTTACAGATTTTTTTTTTTTTTTTTTTTGGGGGGGGGGGGGGTTGTTTGCATCTTATGCTTTATTTTTACTGTTGAAATGTGAGCTGAAATTGTTAACAGTATATAAAATGTTAACATTTTTTTCCTTGCATTTTGATATAATGTTAATGTGGAATTAGCTGTCCGGCACAGATATTTATTATTACTATAATTTTGTTTTAAGCGTTTAAAGTAATTTGGACATTTTTTTTCTGCTTTTTTTCTTGGCCACTCCCCTTTTGCGGATGAGCAACCTCATACGATGGCCTCCCTGGATTTGAACCTGCAGGGTCACAAGACTGCAGTCCCATAGTAGATGATGTTTACTACTATTATTGTTTTGTTTTTTTACAAATTACAAAAAAATAAAATTGTATGCTCTGACAAAATATAGTGCAAAAAAGGTCAACTAAGCTAATCCGGCTACTTTTCCTGCTAGCTAACGAGCTAAAGCCTCTTTTTAACTAAGCAATGTTGGAAAACCACTTAATATATAAAACACTTCAATATTAAAATGCATCATAACGTTACTAATACCTAGAAGGCTCTCTTTTTACTAATTGAAGAAATTATTACACAGAATATTAGTTTGCATTATTATTTAATTGAACTATTTTCCCGTACAGTGGGCTGCATGAGGCTTCTAACGGCTGTTTTGTTTGAAGCATTAGAGAACGGTCAAACCTAACGGACGAGCTGATATTGAGAGACTGATACGAGTGCTGAGAGAGGAGTGGAAGTAGGAATGACGAGTAGAAAATAAAAATAATGCAATGAAAGCAGCAGGTGGCGTGAAGTGGGCGTATTAATACAGAATATTTTGAATGTGGCAGTCGTTGCACAAGAATGCTGAACTGTGGTGAACGTGACTTGATAATGATGATTTTATCTGATAAGAGTATTATGACGTGCTGCAGTTTGTCGAACCAGTAAAGTAAAAACTTAGCATTTCTCTTTGTGTTTCAGGCTTCTCTTCGTGTTTTTTATTGTTTACTGTATCTTTAGAGCTGCGTATCATTCCCTTTCTTTTTGTTGTGAATAAAAGTTTACATTTTATCCTCAAAAACCTGCTTTTCCATCAGTTACAAAACCAATAGGGTGATCGAGGACAGTTGAAACCGTGTCACGGTTAACAGAAACAGGACGTTTGTGGTGAACAATCTTGATTTTGGACAAATGTTTGTGCGTAGATTTGAGATTTATTTAGGTGTGTGTGTCTGTTTTGTTATAAAGAGACTGAAGTGATATATTTTAATGCCTTCATTGAAGAACTAAACGGTTGGCAGAGGTTTGAAGACTAAAAACATTCCTCCGGTGTGATTTGGAGGTGTGAAGCCATTTTTATTTCATGTTTTTGAGTCGAAAAAAAACAAAAGGAATTTGTAGGTTTGAGGCATTTTGCAGGCAGGTAACAGTTTTTTTCAACTTCTTAGTAACATTTTATTTCCTCAGCACCCTTAAAGAGCTGCTCTGTTTTCAATGCAGTCATCGGTTTTCAATTGGTTTTGTTATTTTGTGAAGTTCGTAGCTCGTGGCAGGTGTATTTGTTCCAGTGTGTGCAGTCCATCAGGTTAAAGTGACCCAGTTCTGTCCTGGTGAGATCAAAACAGATGAATATGAAAACCGTGACGTTGCTTTAATGAAAGGACTGAGAAGTGTTTAAACGTCAGTATTTTCACGTTTAGATTACATCATAAACCTGTTGGATGCCACACAGGCTCAGTGCTGTTAGAAACCTCTGCTAATGCTTCCCTATGGAGGGAGCAGGGCTGACTTCAGGAGGGTTTCTGTGATCGGAACGGATTGTAAGAAAGAGAGGAAGTATAAAGATGAGGCTTTTTGTCATGATTTAAGAGACTGAACTGAAATTATGCCATTTTGTCATTGTGCTAAAAAAATATTATATATTAAAATATATTTGCTAACCAAATATGTGTTTCATGGGAGTTTATTTTTTATTTATTTTTTAAGAAGATTGTAGGAGTTTGAAATTATTGTCTAATTAACTGTCTATTTCCAAGACTTTATTCTTGTTCTATTTCGACATTATTTTTTGCAAAATTTTGATTTTATTCTTTAAAAAAAATCTAAATTTAAAAAGCGAAAAGACAAAACCAAGTAAAACAGTTTTTTTACATAGGAATAGGGCTGCTACGATTAATCGATTAATCGATGACTAATCGATTATTAAAATAATCGACGACAAATTTAATAATCGATAAGTCGTTTTTTTACTTTGTTTTTCTATCCAAACTGCTTTGACACCTTCCACTGCTACATCTGCCTTTCTGTCTTTGACACAGTAGTGGTAACCATGTTAGGCCGTGGACGTCACAAGACATGATACAGACAGGCTATCATCATGGCTACCTGACTACAGACTAAATAAATACAGGAATTTCAATTAGAAAAGATTTTGATATTTATTTTTCATAAATTAGTCTTTATAGTAA
>JAUBOC010000170.1:16954187-16966866 GCA_032275365.1 Anablepsoides cearensis | reverse complement strand
CACACTTTTCCTGAAGATAGAAGAGTTTGTTGAATCTGACATGACGTGTTCGTACGAACCCTTCATACGAACAAAAGATAGGAATACGAACATGTTCTTGCATGAGGCCCATTGAGTCTAGTCTAACAGTCACAGCCCAATGAGACGCTGTCTTTAAAAATCCTTTTGAAGAGGCTCTACTTTATAAGCTACACCAGACAAATATTAATAAACTTAATAGTTTTGTTTTTACAAATCCAATATCCATTATGATTCAGTCCTGTTGTTTTTCTTGTTAGGATGGTTACATAAACAGAGAACATACAGGGTTAAGTTACCACCACTTCTGAACTAAATCTGTAACTCAGGTTACAGCAAGACTCAAATGTTGACTTTCTCAGTCCACATAAAAGCCAAGAAGCTGACAGGTGCTGTGTGTTGTTTTGTTTCTGGCCTCCTTCATCCCATGGTGCTTGGTGACCCCTGACCCAGATTCCACTGTGTTTAGATGTGGAGGAGCAACGTGAGCCCACTGGTGACCCTCTAGGCATTTATCACCAATCCCCAAGATGTGAGAGCAGAAACGCCTGCCAAGGCCTCTCAGCTTTTCACAGTTCATGGACTTATTTATTCGTTACTTGTGTGATTTTACAGTAACACAGTCAATAATGTGGGTTCTCTGAAGAACATTGTGATTATCAGTGGGAAAATATAACTGACTTGTCAAAATTAATCTTAATAAATTAGTGTCAAGTAAGTTAAAAAAAATATTTACAGTACAGACAAGTAGAGACTTGACCACTGAATGCACGTAATTGCTTTACATTTGTTCACAAGTCTTGACACTGTTGCTGTCCAAGAATACACACTAGTATGTGATATATTACATTGTACATAGCAGGTTGTTTGGTTACATGAGGAATCGTGGGAACTTGTGTCCCTTGTATCTTCACATACAACCAACGAGAGGGAGAGAGAGGCAAGAGAAATAGACATCCCTGCAGCTGATGGGATAAGAAAAGTTGCTGCTTGCAGCAGAAACACCAACGTGCAACTGGACACGCAAGATCGGCAACTGGGTCACGCTTCCTCAAAGGCTGGGCAAAAGTAAAAGATTTAAGCTTTAGCAGATTAGAGCAACTAAAACAAACTAAATGGCAGCAGATAATCCATGCTTTCAGAAAGACTGGGAAGATTGGAGGAGAAAGATGAAGGAAAGCAGGAGGAATAGGTGCAAGGAAAGGACGAGCAGATTGACTAAGTCTGATTGGGAAGAAGAAGAAGGCAAAGATATCAGCAACCAGGATGAGGATCTAAACGGGGGAAAGGATGGAAATGAAGAAAGAGGAAATGAGGGTAGGAAACAGGAGGAAATCACAGGAGAAACTGATGAAGATAATGTTGAAAAAATACTTCACAGGGAGGAAACCAGGAATCATGTTGAAGCAAGTAAAAGAGAAGCCGGAGATGAGGATGATGAGGTCAGTGACGGGGAGGAGAAAGCAGAGGAAAATAGGAAAGAAGAAAGAAGTTCAGGAAATGATGTGAAAAGAAACCTTGAGGAGAAGAACAAGGAGGAGATTGGGGAAGAAGAGGTTTACGTTCGGGAGGTTTGTAATGAAGAACATCAGAGACCAGAACAAAACGACAGATTTCACCTCGGAGAAGACATAGGTCGAATTCAAGCAGAAAATCTGCAGCAGAGCAAAGAAAGTTCAGTTGAATCAAAAGTTGAAAAGCAATACGTTCAAAAACAGCATGAAGATTCAGATGAGCAGGAAGATCCAGTATGCAGAAATGTCGGTGGTAGATTTCAGTCCTGTTCTGTTGGGGACGGGACTGACAATGATGGGTGCAACTTATTAGGTGATACGACAACAGTTTTGAATTCTTGGCCAACTCAAGAAGACTTTCATGGAAATCTACAAGAGGAAGAGTCTTCAGATGACGAGGAAGCTCAACCCTCAACAGTTGACGATGATGGTGGCGACGAGGAGGTGAAGACTTTCCGTGAGGATGATTACCCTTCAAGGATGTTCCTCACCTTGAGAGAATTCAGGGATTCCTCCCTCCTCACAGACCTTACTCTGAACACCAAGGATGGGAGGAGTTTGTGTGTGCACTCCCTGGTCCTGGCTGCCGTCAGCTCACTAATACGGAAGAACCTGAGCGGAAGCAAAGAAAGGAGTTGTAGAGTCGACAAAAAAAAAGACGCAAGTAGAAGAGCAGGAGTTCATGAGTGGTCCCTCTGTCTTGGTCCAGAGGTGGATCATGTCGGACTAAAGGGGATTGTGGAGTTTGCCTACACTGGACTCATATCATGTTTGAATGAGCACATGGGCCAGATAAGAGCTGCCGCTGAAGCTCTGGGTGCCCAACGAGTGTTGGACTTTTGTGCCAATAAAGAAGAGCCACCTACTGAAACTGGAGGATGCCGCAAAGACAGACAAATAATGATCAGTTTTCAGTCAATCAAACAGCTGTGGATGAACAGAGTGGGCTGTGATGTCATTCTGGAAGTTCCTGGTGGATCTCTTCATGGTAAGAACTCTTAATTGGAGAATTTAAAGAAGACAATTCTGCATCATTTATTTCTGCTATAAAAAGCCACAGCCCTTCTGTCCTCTTTTGAAAAAGGATATTTTAATAATTCTATAATATGGCATGGTTTACTTTTTATTACTTTAGTGTTATCACAATACTTTAGCATTACATCACAATATTTTAGTGTTACCTCACTTAGTGTTACCTTGCAATACTTTAGCGTTACCGCACAGTATTTTAGTGTTACCTCGCAATACTTTAGTGTTACCTCACAATATTTTAGCATTACCTTGCAGTACCTTAGCATTACTTTCCAGCAGTGGTGGGATTTAACAAAGTACAAGTATTTTGTTATTGTGCATAAATACATTTTTTATGTACTTTACTTAAGTAGATTTATTCATGGGTACTTTCGACTTTTACTCCATTACATTTTACATTATGTCAGGTTACAGTGCAGAATGAACCCAAATCCAGACAGAGGAGAGGAGTTTAAATAAAATATTTATTTAACAAATAAAAAGCTGACTGGGCAGCAAAATAAACAAAACACAAGGAGTCACGAGAGACACAGAAAAGGAAACAGTAAGCAAAGCCATGTAGTGATCCAGTGAAGGTGTGAACAAATGAGACAGAATAAATACTAGCAGAGGAAGGGAAGATAATGGGCAACAGCTTAGGAAACTACTGACAGGTGTGTATGATAGAGGATGAAATAACAGGTAAACAGCTGAGTAGATGAAGGCGTAATGACAACGAGAGAACACAAGAGGGAGGCAGAACACAAGACAACAGAACACATTCTCACACATTAAGTATCTGTACCTTCTACTCCATTACATTTCTGTAATATGTTGCATTACAAGTCACATTCACGTCATTCCACAGTTTTTTAATTTGTTTTATTTACTTTGAAAGTAATTAATTGTGAGAGGGGAATTGCTGTAATTGGTCCACTGAACCACTGCAAAAGCAGGAAAATACCATTAGACCCTCTTTCAAAAGGAGCGGGGCAATTCTGCATCACCTGCTGGAGCATCAGCGACACTAACACACCCAAAATACTTTAGCATTACCTCTCAATACCTTAGTGTTACTTCACAATACTGTAGTGTTACCTCACAATACTTTAGGGTTACCTTGCAATACTTTGTCACAAATGTTCATTATCTATAGAAAGCTATTTGCCAACATAAAACCTATGTATACGCTTCAGAAGAAAGCTATACGAATTATAAATGCATCAGATTATTGTCATCCAACTAACAACATATTTCTAACATTGCATACTTTAAAATTTTATGATTTAGTAGAGCTTAGAACAGCATTGCCAATGTACAAAGCTTATACTAAAGTCCTTCCACACAGAAGTGATTTGAAATTAAAGAAACAAACTATGAATTAAGAAAGAAAGATTTATTTAAAAAATCAAAGGTAGGACAAATATTAAAAAATAACTGTACCTCTGTTAGAAGGATTTGTGTTTGGAATAATGGTTGTGAAGAGTTAAAACTGTGTTTTTCAGTAACTAAATTTAAAATAATTTATAAAGACTATTTGTTACAGAAATATACTATGTTTTGATTGATAGTTTGCTGCTGCTAGAGTTTTGTTACTAATTTGGTTAGAGATTTTCTTTTATAAAATCTATAGGAAAGATGTTGATTTGATTTTGATAATCTATAAATAAAAAGTGAAGGTATAAAAAGCTTAGTCTTCTACGTACACTTTTTTTGGTCTATACCTTGTTTTTAAAGATTGTGTATTATTTTCTGTATTATGTTTTCTAATTTAGAAATAAATTAAATGCAATAAAAAAAATCTTCATTATCATGTTTCATCAAGCCCACAGAGTCATCCTGGCTGTCAGTAGTGATTACTTCCGCGGGATGTTCACCCTGGGCATGAAGGAGTCCTTTCAGTCATCTGTGAGCTTTCCCTTCCTGTCGGCTTCAGAACTTGACGTTCTAGTTGATAGCTCCTACAGTGGGTCTCTTCCCCTCAGCTGGACGTGCATTTTTGAGATCACCGCTGCAGCTCTTCAGCTCCAGTACCAACCTGCCCTGTCATTGTGCCTTAACTTCCTTCAACAAGAAATAACACCTCACACTTGTCTGGATGTGGCATCATTTGCCAAAGCCTACGAAATAGCCCAACTTCTCGAAGCAGCGGATGATTTTGTCTTGAGGCAGTTTCCAAAGGTGGCACGCACCTCTAAGTTCAAGGACCTGCCAGCCAAACAGCTCCTCAAATACCTGAACAGCAGCTCGCTCTGTGTTCCCTCTGAGCTTGTTGTGTTCAACGCAGTGGTGTCGTGGATTCAGGCAAAGCCCAGCAGAAGGTACAAACTTGCCAAGGAGCTCATGAAAACTGTCCATTTCCCCTTGATGACGTTTAAAGAGTTCAAAGAGGTCCAGTCTGCAGACATGTGGCGTCATCACCGCTTGGCTGGGCTGTACAAAGCAGTTCTCGAAGTGTTCTGCTCCACTCGAACTGCACTGCAGGACCAATGTCGGATCTACCTACCCAAAGATAGCCTGGTCACAATTGGTGGGGACCAGATCTCTGAAGACCTGGGTGGCCGCCACATCAGCAGAGAGCTTTGGTTTGGGAATTCATTGAGGAGTTTTACAGGAATACAAAAGGCAATGGAGTGGAGAAGTTTGGGAGAGATGCCGGAGCCGGCAAGGTTTAGTCACGAGGTTGCTGTTCTGAATGGACAACTCTACGTCTTTGGAGGCAAAAAGTATTATGGCAGCGGTGACACTTTAAACTCTACTTATAGGTGAGAAAGTATAGCATATACACCCTAAAAATACTGCTTTTATAATTACATTTATCACTTTACACTTTTGTAGGTATGATCCCCTACGAGACAACTGGGAGAGCCTGAGTGAAATGCAGGAGAGGCGATGCTCTTTCTCTGTGGTTGTTCTAAATGGAAAACTGTACGCTGTGGGTGGACACTGTGAAGTCAGCCATATGGACAGTGTTGAACTCTACTGTCCTTCTACAAACTCTTGGAGGTACAGACAGAAATATTAACCTAGGGGTATCCAATCCTGGTTCTGTAGGGCCATTATCCTGCATCTGTTTCTTGATTTGTCTGCTTATGAGTTATGTTATTTGAAAACACATCAGCTTAAATTTTAACAATTTGATTTATAAGAACATATTATTCATGTGTTTTATTAATGTTTTTCCTGCTTTCATTAATTCTAACCAATAATTTTTAATTTTAAACAACTTTTGTTTTTCAGCTTCACCTGGCCTTTGGATTTACCTTTAAGTGGGCACGTAGCAAAAGTTTTAAAAGGGCAGATTTTCATCTCAGGGGGCCGGAACAATGACTTCCTGTGTCTTCCATCCATGTTTCTGTACCACCCAGAGAGGGGGAGCACCTTTCTGACCAACATGAACAATCCTCGAGCTCATCATTGCATGGAGGCGCTGGGGGATTGTCTGTATGTAGCAGGAGGAATCACCACGGATGATAAGGTGACTGCTGTCGACCTGCTGGCTTGTGAAGTGTACTGCCCAGCTGCTGACACCTGGACCGCCTTCACGTCTCTGCTGGTGCCGCATGTTGGAGCAGGAAGTGCAGTTTTGGAGGGAAAGTTTTATTTGCTAGGAGGGTACAGTCAGGAGGACTGTAGTGACACCAACATGGTTCATCGCTACGACACCACAACAGAAAAATGGGAGAACATTGGGGAGATGCCTGGACCAAACAATGACTTGCAGGCCTGCGTGCTGTGTTTGCCTCAACATCTGCGATTGTAAGAAGCCAAGACGAGGATCATAGCTGCAGTTGTTTAATAAAGTTTCAAACAATGTTGAGTTCTGAATGATTCAGATAATTATTTAGATTTCTTCTTGCAAATTTTGTTTTGGTCGATATCAGCTCTGATAGCTCTGTTCACACTAGATGGAAATTACATACTCCAAATTGTTTTGCATATGAATGTCAGTGAATTAGTATGCAGATAGCTCAAGGGTCTGCAACCTTTGCAACCAAAAGAGCCATTTCCTCCCCTTGACTTATTAATAAAATGTATCTTAACCTAATAAATGTTCTACAATTGTGATCATCAAGTGGTGGCCCGTGGGCCATTCTGTGTTTGACCATTATTAAACCAAAAATATTGTGATTTTTAAAGTGACTGTGACATAACATTTTAGTAATAAGAATGAATGCTTGTTTGGAAAGATAACATTAAAAAAAGACTGCAAAAGAAATTCAACACTACTGAAATGAGCAGCTGTTGAGATATTCACGTGATGTAACAGGAAGTGATGAAGAAGATTCTGATGTTTTTTTTCGATTATTTTGATAGTCAGAGCTCAACATTGTTTGAGTAAACAAAGATCAGAGAGTTCCGTTTTTTAAAGAGTTCCCCTTTGATGTCACTTCCGGTTTCACTTTGGCTGAACCAAGTTCAAATGAAAATATGCCAATTATGTGATCAAATGGTTAAAATCATGTGTATTATGTGAAGTTTCCTAGACATAAAGATGTTTCCTTTGACGTTTTGTATTTGAAGGATATGAATGTCAAAGAGACTTTAATATTTTTTATTATTTTTACATTTTAGGATGAGATAAAAGACCAAATTTGATATGAAAACCAAACACTAAGATATGAAGACAAATGTATATTTATTTCTAATTCTTATTGCTATCAAATCAACTTACTTTATTTCTTCTCAGCAACTTGTCTGAAATACAAGAAAAAGAAAATCTTGATGAATTTGAGAGAAAGTTGGAAAATAAAAGTGGCCAACAAACTAGCATGATCAAATCAGCACGTCTCACTCCTTGTAGTTTCTATCACATACTGAATTTTAAACAAATTGACAGAAAACACAAGGCCCCAGGGTTTCATTTTAAGTATATTTATTATTTACCTGTCCATTTATATATTCCTGCTTTTTTTTTTCTAATTATGTCAGTTTCGGTCCTCCATAGAAACTTTATACTTTATACTTGAAATGGAAGAACGTTAGTCCCTTTTTATGTTGCGACATTTGAAACAGTCAAAAAGAAAAATAAATCCAGTCTTTCTCAAACTTGATACAAAAGAAAACCACTGAAAGTGGTGATTGCATTGTCTCCCCAGACGTGTGTCCCTGCACCCAGACTCATGTACACCTGGTCTCCCTGCTGCAGCTGCACGAACGCTGCGTTGCCTCCATTATCAGCTCCATCGTGTGAGCTCTGGTGGTCGTAGGCCGTCGCAACGGCCTGGTTGTTCTTCATGAGGGACAAACTCACACGGTGTCCTCCTCCAGCGTGATAAAAGAAGGTGAAGTAGTACACGCCTGAGACTGGAGCAGCAAAGATACCTGTGGAAACAATGTTTTTGTTCAGTTATTCATTCATTTTGTCCGAAGGTAAGTCAGAAGCTGCCTTAACCTTTCTTCAGCAGCTAAAAATGTTTGGAGAATCACAAAATAAAAAATGTGACTAACAGGTACCAGGACTGTTAAACTGCTAAATTATGTTCCAATTAGTTTTAAAGCTGATATCTATAAACAGTTTATAATTCTCCTTTAATAGTGATTAGCTTAGTTAGCATCAGTAGCTAAAAGAGTAAAGTTTTTACATTGCCTTAACTAACATGTATTAAAAAATAATATATGGAATTTTCTTTATAATGATATGTCAAGTGGTTCTAAGTAGTTTTATGTTCTCCATTTAAATCTATTGCTGTCCACAGATACTTCCTGTTGGGTTTTGCATATCTGGTTTATGGCTGATACAATACATACACACTGCCAGTGATGCTATGCATGAAAACTATTGAGTCTTAGGACTACATTGATATTTTTTTTTAATTATGAGAATAAAGTCTTAACATTTCAAGAAAAAAGCCATATATTGTAAGAAAAATGTAATTGATAATTGGAAGTCTGAATAAGTTTGCAGAAAATTTGATACTCTTCCAAAAGTCTCTAATAAAAGACTCAGTCAGCTCATTCCATGTCGTCCAACCAGGAGCTGTGTGTTTGAGGCCTTGGGTCTTATCAAAATCATAACAAAAACAAAACTAAAGTCACATGTACATAAACCTAACTTCCTGGTCACAGCCCCAGGGGGCGGTACCTTTTACGTCATACAATGGAAGATAAAACAAGTATTGTCATGCTGGGGTACAGGGCCATATTAATAGAAATGCACCAAGTCTTTCTCTGAAAAAACACATGAAAATACAAGACTGCATCTTAAATTCATTTCTACAGTCACAAAATCTCTTTCAGTACATACTCCTACACAGAACAGCTGTCTCACTGCATTATAATGACAGCTTATTGACATAAGTTGAGCAACTTGTGAAGTTATACTTGGGTATCGGTTTAAAAAATCAAGAAATATTTAATCTTTGAACACATCAGCATCAAATCATTATTAGTAGCAGGACTTTAAAACGATTTTGCAAATGACTGTATGGATTCATATTAAAGGCTGCATTGATGGAATTAGTTGTCACATAATGCGGATGGAAGCATATGGTAATCAGACTATAAACACAGAGACACACAGTGAGCTGAGCCAGGAGCTGAAAATGAACACGTCATATAATAGTACTTTTTTCTTGTAAAATTATGACTTCATTCTATTAATAAAAAATAAATAAACCCTGTTGTGCGGCCCTAATATTTTATCGTACAATAAAGATACAAGAACAGCACAAAAAATTTCAATACATTATTTACTCTCTAAATACAACATGGTTCAGTATAATCACAACATGATTCATATGTTTTGATTCATCATTTAGTATGCAACAAAGCAAAGGAATGATTTAATGGTAACCATTAAAACTAAATATTTACCATTATTTGAAAATGAACACCTATAAATATGTCTCTGAGCACGCCAGATCTCATCTGATCTCAGAGCATATGCAGGGTCAGGCCTGTTAGTACATGGATTATAGACCGCCTGGGAATACCAAGTACCAATTTAGAAGTTGTGCACACATTGGAACATTAGCAATGGAAAAACTTCATAGGTTACCTTCTACCAAAGGATGACAATAAAAAAGCATAATTTAACTTTCCTTTTTGTTTGTGGCGTTACTTAGGACCACATGAGGATGAAGCACACTTTTTAGTGTTTGTTGCTGTTATACCTGAAGTTCTCCTCCGGAACTGTAGGTGTCAGTAATAATACAAAATACTGCCAGACAGCTGGAAGAGTTGTCGTCCACAAAAAGAGTTGACGACAGAGGATCTGTTTTTTATACATCAACGTAACCACACTTTTCCACTTTATTTCTATGTAGCATCTATTTGTTAAACGATTAGACTTTATGAGTACAAAGATGCAATGAATTGATCACTTCTTGATTTGTAAACTTTTCACTAACTCCATGTTAAGTCCTGATTTCTTGTAAATCTAAATCCAAAATGTATTCCTTCATAATAAAAGAGATAAAAGGGAAATGTCAGTGAATTTCTACATACCTGTAAACTGATTGTAGGCATTCCCAACATTCGTTATGACTGTTCTGTAGATTATTGTTGTGTGTGTGCTGTGGGGTCCAATGTGTCCACTCCCACCTGTTGCTGCGCTGAACACTACTTTGGTTGTTTCTACACAGGAAAAATTATGAAATAATGTACGTAATGTTTAATTTGTTACATGTAAAAAAAACCATCTTAACTAAAGATTTGAAAGCAGTTCTTACCTTTCGTCTTCAGTTCAGTGATTTGGTTTTCAGTCTCCTTCAGCCTTGTTTCCATGCCGCTCTGCTTCTCGGTCATGGCGCCAAACTGTTTAAGTAACTTACACATGTCAGGAAAACAGGACTCTGTTTCAGTTGTTACTTGTGTTTCAGTGCCATCGTCCTGAGCCACAGCTGAGCCACAGAATATCAGCAACATCAAAACTGTGAAACTCATCATGATTCTTTGTCTCTGTGTCTCCGAACCTCTGGCTGATGAGATGCTCTGCTCTGCTTTTATACTGTTTTAGTGATTGTCTGTTAATGTTTAATGTGGGCAGCGTGTTGTGAATGACCGGTTTTAGTTTTTGAGTCCTCATGCAGAGGTGAAACAGAATCTGGTGCTGTGTGATTAGTGGCTCTTTGTCTCGACATCACAAGTTTTTACTTACAAAACCATGAGCTTTAATGTCATTTAGGAACTAAAGAGGGGAAAAAAAACTTTAATTTCCTCAAAACAAACTAATTGAGAGGTGAAGCTAAACAAATCATAGAAAGCTCAGAACTCTGTGTTTATTTTAGACTCAACTTTATCTGGAAAAGTTTAAAGTTGCTTTTTTTTTTAGAAGATTTGCCTCGGACTGCTCTGTGTGAGTTTCTCGTAAATGTCAATGTTGGGGCTTCCAGCTCTTTCCCCATATACCAAACAGTTAAAAAAACAAACAAACAAAAATAAAAACAGATTTATTGAGCTCACTTTGTAATATAGCCTGGATTACCCTGAAACTGTTTAATCTGACACCACTGAAGATCAAATCACCCTTACATTCAATCAAAAGGCTTTTAAGAATATTCAGCAGCAGACTAAACGACAGGTTTGCTGTGGAAAACTGAGCAAAGTGTTATAAACTGACCAACACTGACTGTTGCCCTGCAGGTCAATAACCTGAAGCGCTGCTGTGCTCTGAGATAATGTGATATCTCTTTTTTTGTTTGTTTATTTTATTCTCCCTTGGGGTTTCCCTGATTTGTAAGGTTGGAGTTTCCAGGGCACTTCGGCAACAATTATAATGACAAACAAGGGGTCGAATTGTTTTTATGCTGTTTATTTTTTATTTATTTTTTACAATTTTTTCCCCGAGATTTTTGGTCAATCGTAGCACGGAAACGGCTGCTTTTAGCAGCCTGAAATTTGGTGTGTTTATACGTATGACATCATGCATGTGAATGTGGTATGTTTCAATATCACTCCACTCAAATAAACTATCGAGAACTGATCTTTTTTTTTTTTTTGCTTTTGTTTGTTTATTTTCCATCAAATTTTTTTTTTATTTTTAATGACCATTTAAAAATTTCATATAAATGCAAGAACATCTCAAACGGCCACAATGTGGGTGCTTTGCACATGTGCCGGGGTCATATATGCTACTACTATGCAGTTTCTAGGTTATTTATTTTTTATTGTGACCCCCACACACAAAGTGGGGTCATATTGTTTTGTACCATTTATTTTATTTTTTTTGTAGTTTTTTCAGACATTTTTGGTCTGCCATAGCACAAAAAAGGCTGCACCAATCAGTGTGATATTTGTTAGGAATGTAGATGAGTTTGACTTACACTGTTCCAGCCAATGGTTTTATGATAGACCCCATGTTTGAGAAGGGGGCTTTATCAAAAAGAGGATGTCTGGACATACAAAAATGCATTTAACTCAAAATTCATTCAACATAGGAGCTTCAGATAAGATAGATAGATAGATGGCTATCCATCAGGCCAACAAATGAGCAGAGAATACTGGGTAAATTATGACGTTGATAGGTCATCGTTGCGAGGCTGCAAAACCAACTTTATCCACCCTGAAGTTTAATCTTGGACAATATCGGATGATTAGCTCTTTTAAATGAAACCAGTTTGGGCAGATTACAGCTGAAGCTCTGGAGTGAAGAGATAAAGCAAAACACGACTGAATGCTGAAATTATTTTTAAAGTAAAACCTTTTGAGCCACCGAATCTGTTTCTAAGTTTTCCGAAATTAACAAAATTAAAATCCTTTTGCCTTAAAATGATCACAGCTGTACCTTTATAAAATGATGATATAGATCAACGGGGGCAGTAAGGAATACGGTCGGTCACCTCTAAACAATTACTATGCCCACATGGAGAATAGCCCAATTAAATTAATATTAGGCATTTATGTCTGCTGCAGATAGCAGTATATTATAATTGAACAAAAAAAATTGTCATGGGGTGGTGTGGAGTTAGAACAACACTGGTACGTCAACACTGTGCCAAGCACACAAGAGTGAAACCCCATATTGGTGCGTGTATCGCTTTAAGGAAAAAGTCATGTGACCGATACAGAAAGTGTGTTGTTTGGATGCGCTGTGCCAAAGAGTGTTTATAAAGAAATAAACTGTATCGACATGTTGCAGATTTGTTGGATGGAGTTTTGCTGTTTCTGTTGGATTTTTGCCCTCACCTTGTTTG
>JAUBOC010000170.1:16930100-16940248 GCA_032275365.1 Anablepsoides cearensis | reverse complement strand
AGTGAACCGCACCAGAGTTCGTTTGGAAGCGGACCGAGACCACCTCAAAAAGCGGGTCTCGGTCCGGTTGTTTGATCTCAACAGAGTTCGCATGAGTGTATTCACATCTGCACAAAAGGTCCGGACCAATGCTGGAAACAAACTCTGCTTCGATTAAAGCGAACCAAATGTGCAGGTCTGAATACGACCTTAAACACAATGACAAACTGTGTGTGTTCCTTTGATTTCTATGGTGGTCAATGAAGGAAAGTGCAACCACACTGTTATTTAAATCCTCCCACCAGTTGTTGCTTTGTGTACTTCTGACTTTTCCATCAGAGGCCTCAGATGAAAGGAGCTTTCCAGCAATTCACAGGACCGTCCCTCATGACAGCCTGGCAGAATGTTTGCAGGTCTTTGGACATGGAGGACACTGTGGTTGCCGACGCCAAGGTTCACCAGCAGCAGATTTGTTTTCTGTTAAGGATTTTTGGTGAAATAATCTTGTGTATGTGATTGTGTGTCCATTTCTGTTCATGTTGGATTTAAAAGTGAATACGAAGCCTGCACTTACCTTATTGTTTTGAAGGGAAATTTATTCTGCTTACACTGTTTTTTTAATGCACTATAAATATACGTGTTGCATATAACTTTTTTCTTTCTTGGTGCACCAGCAGAAAAGTTAGGTGCACCCAAATGTACATCGCATTTAACATATTTTTACAGGTTCTTTTTTTTATCACTGTCCATTAAGACAATAACAACTTGCAAATAATTAGTTAACAATCTAGTAAATATAAAGTATTTGTACTAGAATTGTACAACACCTAGAACTTACTGAAAAGTAGTGCAAATATTTAGGGGCTGAACATCTTATTAACGTGTCAAGCTGAACATTTCATGGCTAAATGTCTTTTGGACTACACATGCCCCTCAGATGATCATCTCCTGTAATTTTGCCTACTGGCTCTTTGGCCTTGGCTTGTGAGAGAAAACCCCAGGTCACAGGCAAAATGCCAAATGGCAAAAAGGTTTTAATAATTAACTCAAAATTGCTGGGAAAACAGCACCAAAGCTTACCAAAATTTTAGTAGAAACATAAAGAGACCACACAGGCTGAGGGAAGCAGAACAATGAACAGACAATACACAGAATATAAAGGATAACTAAATTAGACAACACAAAACACCTGGAGGAGACACAAGAGGAAGCAGGTGAGCAAGGGCGGGGCTGGAGCAGGGCAGAGGGAAACACAGAAACACTAAAAACTAAGTAAAATGAACACAGATCATGGCATGGCTAAACCAAAATGAACACAGAATAATGATTAATGAAATAAATAATAATATTTATTAAAAGAGTGTGCAAATTCTTTTAAATAAGAATTACAGAGCACAAAAAAGTCAGCAAATTAATTTGCATTAGTCTAATCTCATGCATCTCTCACTTAAATAACTAATATGTCTAGTCATAAAACCAATTTCAGATACCTGAAATGTAATTGTGATGAAGTCGATTAAGTGTAAAAGCGGCCTGCCATACGGTAGGTTTCCTCATGCTGCTGAAATGGTTTGCTGCCCTCACCGAGCAGAACCCAAATGTTAAAATAGCAAAATGGACTTCAGAGTAAGCAACCGTCCACATCTTCTTTTCATCTGGACAGTCCTCACCAGATGCTCAGATGTTACATAATTTTTCTACTAGTTGTGGTCAAAAACTGCAGCAAAATAAGATCACTAATATTTACTACATCATTCAAACATCACCATTCCAAACTTCATCTAATCTGAACTTATCTCCAGTTTTGGTTTTGATGACACATGCACATAATGATTTGCATGTATCATACATGCACGTATGATTTGTCTATTAAGACCAATCATTTATTGTCTGAAGTGTTGGGGCAAGCGGAGAAGACAAGCCCTAGTGTCAGTTACAGCCCCAGGTAGTTTACCTACGGTCTCCCACCGCTGTGTGGTGGGATCAAAACGGTGAACCAGTCCAGACTCGCTGTAGTCCTCCTGACAGTATCCCCCCAGCACATAGACCTTCTCCTCCAAGATGGCTGAGGCTGCACCCACATGAGGCACTGGCAGCGATGCAAAACCAGTCCATGAGTCGGTCATGGGATCGTACACCTCACAGGCTGGTTGGTTAGTATAATATTTCCTCAGATTACACACCCCACCAGCAACATAGAGACGTCCTCGCAGGGCTTCCATGCAGTGTTGAGCCCGGTCATGGGTCATATCTGCCAGGTACACAGTTCCTCTCTCTGGGTGGTACAGGAACATGGAAACCAGGCACACAAACTTAGAGTCGAAACCTCCAGAAATAAAAATCCCTTCATCTATGACAGCGATGCCATATCCACTCAGAGCCTGGTCCAGGGGCCTGACAAAGCTGTGGAAAATGGAATCATTTATGGAAGAAATTATTATTTTGTTTTCACAGAAAGAACAGCTGAAAACCAAACATATCATTTGTCTTCTTCAAAGATTTAGATAGACTAGATGTTTTTTACTGGGACTGTTTTAAACTGAAACAAAGGAGTTGGTGGCATTTTGTCTAAAATTCATACAGTAGTTTCTAAACCAGATATATTTCATTTTTATGTTTTATTTTCTATGAATGACACCTGTTTTACATTTACTGAATTAGTGGAAATTCTTTTAATTTACTTAAATTTTCAGACATTTTCTTAGGAGAAAAGAGAAATAATAATTTCTGCTATCTAAGTATTGGCATTGCATTTTCTTATCTAATATGATTGTCTTTTATGTCTACTGACTGCACGACAAATTGCCCCTCAGGAAAATTAAAGATTCTTGAACTTAATTTAACATCTAGATTTTGCTCTGGGAGCAAAATATTTTCTGTGAAATGACATGCAGAGTTCACACTGCTCCTCTTAAACATGTTGAACCTATGTTCAACCCTTAATCCTTAACGTAACCTCTATTAACCCAAACATCCAATGCTTGATTTTATTACCCAAATCTAACCAGTAACCCTGATCTCCTAATCTAAACTTTTACCCTAAACACCCGCTTATGATGTTATTATCCATTAAATGGACGTTATTAGCCATTATCAGTCCCATAGAATGGCTTCAGACTGACTTCAGACTGTCTCGACTGTGCCGCCTAGTAGGTTCTCCGTCCCATAGAATGGCTTCAGACTGTCAGCTGGTTAGTATGAGGCATTAAGTCGCAAATCTGGTTAATATAAGGCATAAAACCACTAAGTTTTTCATGCAATCTGGTTAATATGAGGCATAGAGTCACTAAGGTTAATTTTTGAGAAAATGACATGGGCTACGATAATGTACACCGGAAGTATATGGCACTGGTAACCCACTAGGGGGCACTGTCGGGACAGTCTGAAGCCATTCTATGGGACTGATAACTGCTAATAATTTATGGACTGATAACATCCGAACCGGCTGCCCTAAACCTAAAAATTAACTTGACATGTCAATAAGTGATGCAGAGAGAGCCTGACCAAGTATCCATATATGTGAGACTGTGTTAGTAAGGTAGGTAGGTAAGGTGTTGAAAACCAGCTTGGCAGATCTTGATTCCTTACATTTCTGTTCCTCTTTCTGTGCTAGTTATGCTTTAAAACATTGATAAGGTACAAACTTGTTAACTACAAGTGACAATAATAATACCTCCAGGAGTCGGTGTCTGGTTTATACATCTCAACAGTCTCCGTGTTGGTGTTGATCTCTATGTCTCCACCAATGGCATAAAGGTGGTCCTTGTGGACCACTAAGGAGAAGTTACTTCTCGACTCATTCAGGTCAGCCAGCCTCTCCCAGCTGTCCAATACAGGATCATAACTGCAGTGTGTGCAGTCACAAAAAGACCAGAGGAAGTGAGAACATAGTTAAGTGATGTGATAAAAGTAGAATTTATAGACTCACATATTTCTTTACCTGTAGGCTGACTTCATTATATTATCATTGGCGTAAAAGTAACATCCTCCTACTGCATACAACCTGCCATTCATTACAGCCACTCCATGTCGAAACTTTGGCTTGTCTGGAAACTCACCAAGTTGTCTCCACTCAATCTCTTTCACTAATCCAGTGCCATTGCGTAAAGAGTTGGCAAACCAAATGTCCTTGCTTGGGATGCGCTGACCAACATCTGGGTTTAGCTGGTCTCCCCCAACCACAGCTATAACATCTTTTGGTCGCCTGACCCGACAATAATCCTTGGATTTAGGGAGGCTGAAACCAAATTCTTTGAGTGCTGAACCATAGAGTTCCACTTCTTTGTCTGCAAAGCACTCCATATGCAGGTTAATTGCTCTGACTTCCCTGAACTCCCGAAAAGTCATCAACGGGAATCGAACTCCAGTCATCAGTAAACCAGCCTGAGACAGTCTCTCTTCAGGGTCAGCCTCAATCCAAGAGATTACAGCTCGGAATACAGTCAACTCTGAAGGAACACACAGATCATCGCAGCGGAGGAAGTCTAGAAGCTTCTCTGCTGATAGGTCCTGAAACTTTGCTGTGGCTGACACTTCCCGAAAGTTTCTCAGCACAAAGTCATTGGCTTCCTCAAGGAGTTCTGCCATCCCGTAAGCTTCAGCAAAAGATGCCACGTCTAGACAGGTGCATGTCTGGATTTCGTCTCTCATAAAGTCCAGGCAAATCAAGAGTGCAGGCTGAAACTGAAGCTGGAGTGCAGTGCAGGTTATCTCAAAAACAGAGTCCCAGCTGAGATAAAGGGTCCCACTGTAGGAGAAACTGATCAGAGCCTCTAAATCAGGAGCGGAAAGGAAGGGAAGGGAGATCCAGGTCTGATGGGATTCTCTCATTCCACAGGTAAACATTCCACGGAAGTAGTCGCTGCATCCTGCCAGGATAACTCTGTGCACTGGAGACAATACAAGAAGCTCACAATTAATTATTCATAAAACACCTAAAAGTTACATCATAAAATCATGTCAACTAACCGTGAAACTGATTACCATCCACATCCAAGGTTACATCAAATCCAACCTTGTCCACCCAGAGTTGTTCAACGGACTGAAGAGTAGATCTCAAATGTTCTTCTGAAGTCACTGTTTGTTGCTTCTGTTTTGTCGCAGTTTGGTTACATAAATCCACCAGTTGTGGGACCTCCAACACTTGAGCTGCAGTCTTGATTTGGGTTATAGTGTCTTTGTTTAAAGATGACACGTCTCCACTGTAAGCAAACTCAATCACTGCCTGAAGTCCAACACGGTCAACATCAGTCCCCACTGTCCACCTGACTCCTTCCTCTTGTTCATTGTTTGGTTGTTTACTGCTTTTTTCCTTCAGCCTTTCCAGAATGAATGTGCTGACAGCCGCCAGGAGAACTGAGTGCACATGGAAACTGCTCCCATCATCAGCAGTCAAAGTAAGGTCAGTGAGAACAGATGACTCCTGGAATTCTTTCAGAGCCACAAACATGTTTTTAAAAAAAGATTTGCTGCAGCAAGCACAGACTTTATAACCTTCATTTCCAAATGATCCATCAATCGTATATCCTCCAGTTACTTTGGAACTATTAGTACTCATTTTGACCTCTGATACTTCATTAATCAGGCCCATCCTGGAATCATTGTAAGCAACAATCTTTCTCAACTCACGGTTATCTTGTTCTATCCCTTCTCCACCTTCTTCAATCACCCTTTTCTTCCTCTCTTTTTCTTTCCTCCATCGCTCTTCCCATTCCATCGGGAGGTAGCGTCGGGTGAACTCCATGTCAGCGTTGATTTTCCTCTTGTGTTACAGGTACATATATTTTCTGTAGTAGTTACCACAGACATCCACTGCAAGGCCTTGTTGTGATTTAATCTTATGTTTCCTCATCCTGACTTTTTCAGCCGTCTCAAGCTAACCTTCTATTGCTCTATCCCTCCCTAGACCCAACTTAGCTACAAAAACAAGTAGCTATTGATAGTAACTGGGTCAGAAAGATTCAGTTTCAAAAGAGTCTTGGCATGAGCCACAGTGTGGTGTTCATATAAAACATGGACTTTAGTGTAGAAAAAATGTCAATAACAATGAGCAAAGCATTGCATTTTCATTTCATAAAACTTTGACCATAATGTAAACAGGGTTTTAAACCCAGAATAACACACAACCACTTACTCACTTCCATGATTTCCAAAAACAATTTAAAATGTGAACTCATCAGACAACAGGACACTTTTCCACTTCGTGTCAGACCATCTCAGATGAGCTTGGGCCCAGAGAAGCCGAACGTGTTTCTGGGTTGTTGACAGGGGCGCAACTACATACTTTCTGAGGTATATGCGAAGACATCATCGACAGAATTTTTATGATGCTTTTGTAAAAATGACGGTTTGAAATCTATGGCAATATAAGAGTTAAGAATTTACCAACAGATGTCCAGTTTGTTATTTTACAGATAATATCAGTGATTCTGTGACGTCCAGAGACCAGAAACAAGAAACAAAAACTATCTGCACTTCAGCTACAGTCCAGTTTTCTACTGTATCTGTATCTTTACTGTATCTGTGTCTTTACACACGTAGTATCTGATATAGTCCTTACATTGTTACATATTTCAATGGCATCAGAAGTATTCATAATGCTAGGGGGACCCACTGGCGGGGGGTCTGGGGGTCCTCCCCCAGAAAATTTGGAATAAAGTAGATGCCATTTCCTGCATTCTGGTGTATTTTAACAGGTTGTTAAACAGACTTCTACCTACAGAGGTAAACACTTGTCAGTATTTTCAAGTGGAATTAAATTATTTGTTCAGCAATAGAAACACTGGTTGAAGTAATATTTTATGGTAAATATGGGGGTTCAGATGAATTTAAGTGTGATGGGGAAACTTCCCTTCACAAATGATTGCTGATAAAAAGTCGATATACATTTTAAAAACATTTAAAAGAACAAACTTTATCAATTTTAAAGTCGCCTAATTGTATATTTGCTATATAATTATTTTAGTTATTTAATAATCTTTTAAATATATTTGTATGAATATAACCTCCTGAGAACTTCCATTTTTATTTGATAACATTGGTTTTAGACTGGTTGTCCATATCCAGAGGAACTAGATTAGCAGGAACTTAAGTTAACGTGAATTTACAACCCTCCTGTTGATACACTGACTAACCTGCTGTCTTTCAATCACTTTGAAAAGCTTTTTTTCATCCCTTCATCATCTTTATCCCTCTTCAGTTTTATATTTTGTACCCTTGAGAACTTTTTTCCTACTGCTCCATCTTTAGCTCTCTGTTGACATGTGCGCCAAGATGTTTCAAATTTAAAAGAAAAAAAAAAGAATGCACCTGCGTGTTCTCTAAAGGGGTGCGTGGGCAAGCGCCACAGGAGGGGAGGGGAAGGAGGGGAGGGGCGCCCATACATGTCAAGTTGTATGAATTGTCCATAAATTGCACTGATTTTTTTGTCATTTTGGAGGCATACAGACATATAGAGAAATCTCATGGACTTTTTCATGTTTTACGGATTGTTTCAAAAACTCATTTTCAAATTTATTAAACATGTCAGAGCTTGTAGGACATAAAAAAACAATAAATATCTGTATCTGTATTCTAGCTCTGCTGCTATTTTTCCTCATCCTCATTTCCTCCTCAGTTGAAGGTGCTGTCTTCCCTGACAGTCTGCCCCTCCTCCCCCCACACGCGCGGCTGCGGTCCGCCCTCAACCCCCGCCCCCGCCCCCGCCCCATCCGCGTGTGATTAATAAGGATTTTTTTTTTGCGCAAATTACATATTTTTGAGGATCATTATATAGGTAACTCTCTGAAGAGGTTGACATGAGAGCCTAATCAGTGCCTTTCCTCTGTTATTGATCATTTCATACATGCACAAACAGCTGTTAAATTAGAAAATGCCAACTATAAAAAATTCTCCACACCGTTTTGGCGCCCCCTCTAGTGCAGCGCCCCTATGCGTTGCATACAGTGCATACCCACTTTTTGCGCCACTGGTTGTTGATTTATGGCTTTAGCTTTGTATGGTAGAGTTTTAACTTGGACTTGTCTAAGACAAATTTTCCCTTGGGGACAATAAGGTATATACCTACCTACCTACCTACTTGTAGATGTAGCAACAAACTGTGTTCACTGACAATGGTTTCTGAAGTGTTTGAGCCCATGTGCCATATGTTACAGAATGATGTCAGTTTTTTTATGCAGTGCTGCCTGAGGGATGAAAGGCAGGCATTCAATGTTGGTTTTCAGCCTTGCTGCTTACTTGCAGAGATTTATCCAGATACGCTGCATCTTTAGATGATATTATGGACTGTAGATGATGAAAAACTTAAATCCTTGCATGTATGTTGAGAAACATTGTTCTTAAACTGTTGGACTATTTGCTTACACAGTTCTTCTCAAAGTGGTAAACCTCACACCGTGCTTGCTTGTGGACAACTGAGCCTTTCGTTGATGCTCCCTTTATACCTAATTATGACACTGATCTGTTTCCAATGAGCCTGTTCTCATGTGGAATGCTCCAGACAGGTGTTTTTTTGAGCATTACTCAACCTTCCCAGTCTTTTGTTGAACCTGTCCCAGCTTCTCTGGAATGTGTTGCTGCATCAAATTCAAAATAAGTGAATATTCGAAGAAAAAAAACAAAAACAAAAAAAACAAAGTAATTTGAACTGTTCAACTCATTTGAACATTAAATATCTTGTCTTTGTAGTGTTTTCTTTGGAAGAGCATTTCATTCACCTGATAAAAAATATTTGACTCCTGATCTCATAATTACGAGATATTATATCATAGATAAGGTCTCATAAGGTTGTGTATATTCCTGAAAGCACGAGTGCCAAGAACAGGCTGAGACGTTGGTTTATCCACCAAAGTTTAATAAAGTTATGATCTGCAGAGTTGAAACAGGAGGAAGTGTTTGCTCTTTGTATACATACAGGATGTAAGCATTTCAGATGCATTAGCTACTTATAGCCATAGCATACCGTACTGCAGGAAGAGAGCGACTTCAGAAGGGCCTTTTCGCTTGAACAACTGCAAGGAAGATACCTGCGTTATGTCGACATATTAAATGCCATCTGTAACGTTTTGTTCAGACTGTATTGCATCAGGCTTTTATTTTGAAACATTCTGTCGCTAAAACCGGAAATACAACTACCAGCTTAATGATGGTGATATATTTGTGCTGAATCTGCCGAAGCTGAAATAAACAGAACTGTCTTAAACTGGTGTACAGGTGGATTTATTAACAAACCCGCAAACACAACGTCATCCACATTAAGTAAACTTCATCATATTCTGTTTCTATATACTTCTTACACAACGCCCCAACTTCATTGGAATTGGGGTTGTTTAAATAAAAAGTTGCTTTGCAGCTATGTAAATAAATATATTTTGTAGTTAAATTGTGTTATTTAAATATTGTATAAATCTCAGGTGTTATTCCTATGGAATTTCATTTGGTTACCATATGTGTTCTCTTTTATTTCATGTAATTATTTTGTTTTGAACTAAACATTTTTCTTTGTTTCACAGATTAATTTTAACTTATTTGAATTAATTTTTGTTACATTGTAGACGCACTAACACAAATGTTTTACCAAAATGGTCCAGACTCTGTAACATAGAGATTTTTAAGTTTTATAAGTTTCTGTTTTCTGCTTTTCTTCCCATTTTAAACTGTGTTGCTGTAGCTGATTATCTTCTGAAGAGCATGTAGATTTTCTTCCTGTTATTTTAAACTCATGTCATGAAGTACTTTTAATAACTATTTTTGACTTTAGTCTGAAGAACATTCTTCGTCTCATTTGAGTATTCAAATTTTAACAGTGAGGCAGCGATGTTTGTTTGAATTCAAAATTTTATTGAGACCAGTTTACAACAGAACATCAAGAAGAGACTTTAAACAAAAGAACAGAGAGAAGCACAGGTTTAAATGTAAGTTTTACCTTACTATTTGAACTTAGTATATCTTTATATATTTTGTAACTTTGTTTTACCATAGTTTTTACTCAAGAAAATTTGGGTTTATAATATGATAAATTTCAAATGGATGTTTTTTACTGCTGACGAACGGATGCTGCAAAATAAAACAAATTAAAACGACAAAACACTCTGTCAGCATAGTTTCTCTGTAGAGTGGAGGGAGAGCTCCAGGTTTGAAAACATCAACATGAAGTGTTTAAATGTGTTCTT
>JAUBOC010000170.1:16872341-16886192 GCA_032275365.1 Anablepsoides cearensis | reverse complement strand
AGTTGAAGAGTACCTATGATAAAAATTACAGTCTTCTACATGCTTTGTAAGTGGGAAAACCTGAAAAATCAACAGTGATTCAAATACTTGTTCTCCCCACGGTATTAATCGTGTGCACCAAGAAATGCGTCAGTCAAATGAGCAAATTATTAAACACAATAAATCATTTTGCTGATACTATTTAATGTCAGCCAACATATTTGGTGCCCAAAGGTTTGTAGAATTGTTTGGGGCAACTGACAGTGAAGTCAGTGATGGACAGGTTCTCAAATTTGGAAGATTGGATTGTTGCACCCCTTAGAGAATTTGGTTTGCAGAAGTGTTACGCTGCTCAAATGCTGGGATTAGTGCCTAAAATAGAAATCTGGAGATGCAAAATAAAAGTAAGGTTCTATTGTTGTGCAACAATTTCATTATAAATATAATGTATTTATTGGCATGCTAACACATAGCTTGTGCTAAAGCTCAGTAGCCAGGATAAATGAATGAATAAATGAATGATACTTTATTGATCCCATTAAGGGAAATTACAGTTCAGAACAACCCGTTCAAGGGTAAAGACAAAAAATCACAACAGACTTGCATAACAGGTGCGAAGGCCAATGGCCAGTGACCTGGACCAATGAGATGAGCCGGACTCAGGTCTGTCAAAAGGTCTGTCAGCTCATTGGTCACAGTAAGAGAGGGCTGGTAATTAGCTTACCATAAAGTGTCCATTCATTAACTCTATTGACATTGACAGAATATTTTTGATCCTCTCAATAATATGGGATAAAGTGTGTCGTAGATTAAACCAAAGAAGAATGATCACCTGCTATACTTCTTAAACGAAGTATAGCAGGTGTGGTGACAGCCGCAGTAGGGGTAGGAGCAGCAGGAGCAGTAAGACCAGGACAAGTCATAGGAGCAGGGCCTACAGTAGCAGCAGCAGTAGAGGCAGTACTGCTACATCAGGAGCTGGGTTTGGTGCTTATGAAGGACATCGAGCAGCTAAAGCAGCAGAAACACCACAGGAAGCAGGAAAAAAGGCTGCAGAAGCTGTGTAGGTAAACCCCTCTATACTGGCTGACCTTTGACCTGGGTCAACCTCTTTTGCCCTCTTGAGAAGAGACTGAAGGACTGTAAACTGTGTTCCCATGTTTCTTAGTTCTGCTGAAAGGCCACAAGGCCTGGATGTTTTCACTTTCACCTCCCTCAGTCTGGAATGTAGTGTGAAAAACCCCAGACAAAGTTCTCCACACTGTTATACACTCATAATGTGTCTAAGATCTGTTATTTTTATTATTAGTCTGCATTCTCCAAAGCTCTCGTTTAATTGTTTTAGTATATTTGTTTGGTTTATAATAACGTGTTTAATTCTCTTATTAATTAGTGATTATAGTTTGCATAAGAAGAAGAGTCATTTAATCAATAGTCATTGGTTTAACCATGCAGTAGAATGTGCTTAGACTAGTGTGTGTTTTACTTTATTTACACTGAAGTTAGTTATAATGAGTGATAATTGTTATGCTTTATTCTCTGTCCACAGGAATGAACAAATTGTTCGTGTGCTGAGTTATAATTTCCCAGACTCATTCAAACACCTGCACAAAACATATCCTAGTTTTCATTTCTCTTATCTTGTTTTCCCTCTTTGCTCAGCTTCTGTGCTTCTCTGTCTGAAAGTTAGTCTACATCTTGCCTGCTGGAGAACTCCTCACAGAGGCCTCCAGCTGCGTCCTGCTTTTTGTGCTGAAATACCTTGCTGGTTGTTCAGCTTCTTTTTGCTGCTTTTTCTTGCAGCAGCTTTTTGCTTTAAACTCCACAAGGAAAACTTTCAAGATTGAGCTATAACTTTATATCTTTTGGATGACCCCCTCCACTGGGTGTCCTGAGCCACGCCGAGGTGTCGAGTTCAGCCTTCAATACCTGAACGTACCCAGACTCCCGTGAGTAAAGCCGTGACGGCCAGCACCTCCCAGGGCCTGTTTCAGCTGCCCCTCAACAGGCTGAAACCACCCAAAGCCAACTGTTAAACAAAGCCTTGGGTGCTGATTCCCCCGTCAACTGACACCTGCCACGGTAAGAGGCTGTCGGCCTTTAACCTGTCTGGTGTCGGCGAACCTTCGACTCACCTGGCTCACTGATTAAGGAAACATAACTTATATAACTCAATATAGCTCTGTTGTTCACCTCTGATTTTCTGTCCTTTTTCTCTCTCTCCTTTCATCTGAGCACACACATACACACACAGCTTCACCCACTCACACACACAGCTCCACACACACACACACACACACACACACACACACACACACAGCCCAAAGTGTGTTTAAACCTTAAGGTGTTGTTATTGATAATTTACAAGTCCACTCTTACTCTGTATAACCAAAACAAGTTCATTCTCCTGTGTTCTCCATTGTTGTTAATGATAATCTTTAAAGAGTCATAACTGTATAGTTATAAGAAACCTGAGAACTTTGTTAGTTTGTCACAACGAGAGCTTTCAGTTATTCAGTCAGTCACTCAATTGTAATCCTTCAATTTTATTTTAAATAAAAACCTGGTTACGTTGTAACAGGTAAAATGTTAATTGGTGACTCCTATTGTTTTCTGTGAGGTTTTAAGGCTGGGTGTTTTAGTCAAACGGGCCTCCGAGCCTTTCTTCAACTTGATAAACTACTACCAGAACGTTATATACGTTATTTCTAGTGGTGTTTTATTTACAGCTGTGAGTTCTGAAGGAAAGAAAACAGATGGAACTCATAAATTAGCATCACAGCTTGACATCATATTAGAAACCAAGAAGCACTCTTTAAGAGAAGGGTTCAAATACAACAGTCCAGTTGATTGTGTGTAAATATAAATATTTAGTCACTTTACTGACAATCTGCAATTAGTGAACACAAAAAGTGAAATTAAAGTTTCTAAGTTCATATATGTGTCAAATATGTTTAATAGTCATTTTATAATCAATAAGCAGTAATGATCATTTTGTTCAAATACAGCTTGTATTAGTACTAATGTTTACAATATTATCTTTTGGCAATCAGAATAATGCTCTATCATGCTTCTATAAATAATAGTAAATCACCTCAACTAAAAAATCTTATTCTGATTCATTTAATAAAAGAACAATATAATGTACATGTAAAATAATGAGCATCAACTTATCATGGTGGGGTGTAAATGGAAAATTTACTATGGCTAAAATAAATTCATACAATAAAATTACTCTGAGTTTCTCTTTTGTTTTGAATGGCTTGAATAAAACAGAGTAAAAAGGATTAACAGAAGAAACTTTTGTTCTCAGTGTAAATTTGGCTGGTTTTACTGACATAATGTCACTGGAGACATTATTCTTCTCTGGCTAGTTATATAAATTAGGTTGTAATGTTAGTGACTTTAGGGACAGCTGATAGCTCTGAAACATGTTCTGTCGGGTTTCCAGCAAAATATACTCTTTTATTAATCCTTAAGGCCAAATGTCATATACACAAACAAAAATATTTAAGAAAAAACAACACATTTTGTAAGCTTCCTGATTAAATACACAGTATATCCATTGAAGTTGTGTACAGAACGGCTCTGTATGAGTCAGATGGAAAGTGAAAGTGAAAGATCATGCAGCATATATCCTGCCTCTGCAGAGGAGAGGAGACATTGTTTCATTGTCCTTCAAACACTTAACTTTTCACACAAGCTGGTAAGATATTTTTGCTTTGTTTCATTATTTTTATTTAACTTACAGCCATGCTGTCACTTTGGAAGTTTCTGGTTTTGGAAGAATGATCCTGTACATCTGAAGCTGATTAAACCAGTTCTAGCAATAAAAACTGTTAATCCAATGATCCTGTGTATAAAATAAATGGTTTATATTGTACTTTTATTAAGCATCAGCTGCTGTTTTAATGCCCTTACCGACCATTTTAGCAGTTATTATAGAGTGCCAAAATACATGTGGATCAGTAACTTTCACTTTCTGTTTTTCTCTTTTTGTTGTTTCAGTCTCCGTTCTGCACATAATCTCTCAAACACATTCAGAGATTTTATTTAAGGTGGATTAGAGGTGAGTTCTGTCTCATTGTATGAATTTGTGTTTCTATGTGATTATATTATAGTACTTTTTCTTCTTGTGAACTGATCAGTGAATGGTCTAAAAACTAATGTCATTCTAATGGTAAAGTGCTGTAGCAGAGATTAGAGATAATCATTATAAACCTGTGTTACTATAATGTTCTGTTGAACAACAGAAATGCTAAAGTCAGAGGTTATAAGAACAAGTTGCACCATCCTTTAACAAGCACTAGATGGTGGTGCAGTGACTGTGAGACTGGGAGAAATATTTTGACTATCTAATCCATTTCACTCCTTTTGCAGAGACATAAAAATCTGTCAAACAAATATTTAGCTTAAGATAATCCCAGAATAGGGATTTTTGATATCTCTGATTTCCTAAGTAAAACTCAGGCTGGTGTCAGTGATACTAATGTTTCTGGTAAATTTAAAAAAAGTTGTATATTTTATTCACTGCTTCAGAAAGAATACACGACATCAGAGTAATTTTTCTATCCATTTTAAACTTAGAATTCTGTTGATGTAGTGTCTTTATTTACAAAACAGCCACGTTAATACAACAGGGAAAAAATCAATCAATAAAATTTTTTGCTGAATTATCAAAAACAGCTATAGAAAAAATTAAACTTAAGTCTTAATTTACATTACATGAACATAATAACATAAAAATACTGAACATAACATCTACAGCACGTATTGCTGCACTTACGCATTACCCAGGCGGAAGAAGAAGTAGTTCCCTCCAAGCCCTGATTTAGACAAGATTTAAATTGTTTAGTTACTTTCCAGTGTTCCTGTTAATGATATACATTACCTGAAATGATTGAAGTATCAAAGTATCAATATTTTTAATTTAGTATCGATACTAGAGCGTGAAGTTCTTTATCAAAACAAGTTACCAAACCATGAGTGAAAGTTTAATTCCAAGTGTTTCAAGTTAATCTTTGGGTTAAGTTGATTAAAAGATGGCCAATCAGAATGAAGTGGCGCTTCATTTGAAAAAGATTTTTTGATATTTCCTGCACTGAGCATGCTGCCAAAAACGTTTACAGTTTCCTATCACATTAGAGCAAATTAGATACATTTTTAAAAGTAACTAAGCTCATTTTAATTTTTTTTTTTTTTCATTTTGGTCATATTGTGTCATTCTAATGAGCATAAAGATTCACAAGTTGGAAATTTGAACACTTCACTATTAAATGTAAGTATTATTTCTGGCTACAACCAATGTATTGATGGCTCATTTTCCATGCCTCTTCTTGTGTTATAGACCAGCTCCAAGAGAAGCAGCTGCTCCAAACATAGGACAAGATGGTGCTGGATAATCACAGTGAGATGCTACAAGAGTCTAGCAGTCATAGTCACTCTACAGATAAGGACAGGAACACTATTTACCAAAAACAATGGATGAAATTAACAAGCCCTGTCCCAGAATCACTGGGAGAGGTTTTCTTTGGGTCAAGAATTGTGGTTCGGCCAGAAATCATGACAGCGGGAAAAGGAGAAGATAGTGTCAGAGATCAAGACGTGAACAAATCACAGACAGTGGAGTACTCTGTAAAAGTTGATGTCTTTAGCATGGCAATAACACAACCCCAACAGAGAACTAAGTCAGGAGATGCTGAAGTGGCTGAAGCCACATCAGGAGTAACACAAGAGGCAGGTAAGAGCTCGATGTCAGTAAAAATGTCAATGTATTTTAGAGGAATACATCTCAAACTAATGACAGGAACTGTGGAAAGCAGATACATGTGTTACTTACCATTTTCTCTTCCTAGTGCCACCTTCAACAATTGTCATCGCAGGAACACCTGGAGCTGAAAAATACATCAAAGGTAACAAATTGTTTGCTCTTTTTAGCTCTTCAGCAGGAATTATAATTTATCTTCAGCCAAAAATGTAATGTATTTATTTGTATCATTGTTTTCTAGTGCTAAGAGCTTACAGGATTGTCCTGTTGGGAAAAACCGGCGATGGAAGAAGCAGCCTAGGAAACTGCATATTTGGGGAGGATGTGTTTAAACTCAATGGAACAAACAAATGTCAAATTCAATGTAAATCTGTTCATGAAAGAAGGATCACCCTCATCGACACGCCTGGTTTTTCTGAAACAGACCAACCCGAGGAACAACTGAAAGATGAGATCGTGAGGTGTACCACAGAGTGTGCTATTGGGCCCCATGCTTTTCTCATTGTGCTCAAAGTGGAGGAGTCCACTGAGCAGCAGCTGGCTGTCATAGATAAAATCAAACAATATTTCTCAGAGGAAGTTTTCAAATATGCAGCATTGGTCTTCACTCATGGCGATCAGCTCCATGAGGGAGTAAACATTGAGCAGTATGTCAGTCAGAATACACGTCTCAGTGATTTGGTGAAGAAGTGCGGTGGCAGATACCATGTTGTTAATAATAAATGCAAACTACAGAGTGATGACAACAAGTTCCAGATGTCACAAATTCTCAACACAGTAGACAAGATAGTGATAGAAAACAAAGGAGGATGCTACATCAGTAAGATGTCTGAAGTACAGAAGAGAGAGGATAGCAAAACATTAGCAGAAAAGCAGCCACAAGAAGAGAATGATAAAGGCAACAATGGTCCCCATAAGAATATGTGGGTCAGGTTATCAGGCCCAGCTGGAATGTCAGTAGCAAAAGCTTTGTTTGGGCCAACTGTCACAGTTTTGCAAAAAACTGCCACAGTTGCTGTGAATGATGAAAACAAATCAACACATGAAGAAGAAGTAAAGGAAAACGAAGAAGCTAAAACGGAATCTGAATCACAAGAGTCGTCAAAAGCAACAGAAGACGCTCCAAACCAAAAAGACGAAAAACCAAAAAGGAAATCAGGGAAATCGAACAATGGAAAACAAGAAGATAAAACAAGACACGTGAAGAACAGCTTCCTGTCGTGGGCTGCAGGGGCATTGACGACATTGGGGGCATTAGTAGCAGCAGCAGCTGGAGCAGCATTAGCATTAGCAGCATCAGCAGCAGGATGTGTGGCAGGGGCTGCAGCAGGAATAACAGGTGCAGTAATGGTAGCAGTTGGTTTAATACTTGCCACTATAGGAACAGCAGCAGTAAAGGTAGGAGTGTGGATCAAAAACATAATTAAAGGACTGCTCAACCTTTATAACAGGATGAAAGAGAACCTGGGAGTCATGCTGCTGGTGGTTGCTTTTTTCCTTCTGCTTGTGTCGACATTTTTTGCCAGAGTACCGATGGCTGTAACTTTGCTCCTGTCAGGAGGGATTGTGGTTTTGTTTCTTTTGATAATGTTATTATTTGCTTTTCTGAAGTAACAACACAACACTGTGGGGTTCTGTGTCTGGTTTCTACTCAACAGCTAAATTATACTAAGATGTAGAGTTTTGAACAGTTTGAACTGAGCTTGTGGAATCAAAAAATGAATGAAGAGAGTTTAAAAAAAGATTTTACGAAATTTACCTTGATGACCTTTATAATTCCCAGTAAATCAAATACTGCTGTTTTGCCTCAGTATATACAAAACGTTATTTTTTTATATACATAAGCTAATCAATAATCTTTGGATGGCATGCCACAACTGGCCCAGCTGTAGTTTGGTTTATGTGGTGCTGGCCCATGGATGGACCACCTCTCGCAAACCACTTTTGTGCCACCAAAGGGTTGTCATTCTTTGTGGTGTCTGGGCCGAGTGTTAGTGAATCAATCAATCACTCAGTTTATCAACTGTATTTATATAGCACGTATTAAAACAACAGTGTTGTTGTGAGATGACTCTGCGACTTGTTCCAGAGTCTGGGGGCTGCCGCTGCAAAAGCCCAGTCTACTCCCTCAGCTACACCAAAGGCATTTGATTGACAGATTAGCATTTTTAGCATTAGCGTTCTTCAGTGTTTCATGTTTAACTACGACAAAACATAAACGTCACATTCTTCATCTTACTGAGCACCGCTAACAAACAATAACTAAGCTCTACATGGTATTTCCTGCATTAGGCCCTGTCACACACACTGTTTTAGACAACTTATGAAATATTTTTTTTGACTAAATTACTAATAAAAATATATTTTTGATAAGGATTACTGGGCGGGCCTCTTGTGTTCTACATTTGACTTGTGCACCTTGAATTTGACACGTTTCGAAATGATGTGGTCATTCCTGTTGGTACCTGCAGCAGTGTTCTGGACTAACTGCAGATGATTGTTTCTGACCTGCATATAAAGAGTTGCTGTAGTTTAGTGTAGTGGTGATGAAGGCATGACTGAGGTCAGGTGTCATGTGTTGTATGTAGAAAAGGTTAATAGAACCCAGTTGAGTTGCCAACCAGTCCTGACAAAACCTCAGTTCTGTGATGAGGAGATTATGAAACCTGGTTTCTATTAAACACCAGATTATATTGCTCAATTTTACACATTTTTTTTTACATATTTTTTGATTGACATGAAATAAACATTCCAAAGAAACAGTTACATTTAATCCAATAAAAAAGGTTTGAAATGTCTTCTAAAGCACTTTGTGCGCCTTAAATTTGTACATTATTATTTAGAAAATAATTTGTCAATGTTTGTGTTTTGCTACTATTTTTCTTGTCATACTAACACTGCGCCCATTTATTATCTAAAGTAGATTTTTACATAAATAATTCAACATTTATTTAATTTCTTAAGATTAGATTTTTAGTGGGACAAGTAAGTGTTTCTTTTTTAATTGCTCAAGAAAAGAATAATTTTAAGTTAATAAATAGAAACTTTATGAAAAAAAAATATAATTTGATTTGTCATTTTCTGTCAACATCTGTTAAATAAAAATACAATAAATAAAATGTTTTGTGTTTGTTTTTTCTTCATCAGTGTTGGAGGTTTCTGTTTGCATCAATGTTTCTGCAGACTGGTTTTTATGCAGTTCTCTACAAATTGCAATTCAGGTCATTTTTGGTTAAAAAATTATTAGCTGAGAAAAGTAAACTACAGCTTATTAAAAAGAGGAAACCATTCCAAAAACATTTGAAAAACAACAACAAATGATTGAAACATACCTAACAATGACATTAAAGCCACAGTTTTTTTTTATTTCCTCTACTGTTTTCACCATGCAGTTGAAGGTTTAGATGTAAAAAAACATATTAATTTATTCATCTACCATTGAATATTATCATTCAATAATAATCTAAACATTTTTATTCAAACTGAAGATTTCCTCATTGTACAAAAGTATAGAACTGTCATACATGACAAAATTACCGTTGACCTGTATCTTGCTATAAAGAAAGCATCCTCCGAAAAACAAGGTAACCTTGTTACTATGTGTTACAGTTTTAAATGGTTTTTAAATTAAAAGCGTCTGAATGCAGATACGGAGTGCATGCTAATAGGTGCTAAGATGCCAGACCAGGTCTGAGCTCAAACCCAAAAACATGCTTTGTTCTTTTCTTTTCTTCATCCAGGAGAAAGTTTCTATCATTTCAAACTATTACTAAATGTTTCATGTGAATTTGCTCCCTGTGGTGACCTCTGAAGAACGGGTCAGCTGAAAGAAAACTTACCTTGTGTACAATTTCTATGGTACATAAAAAACAGCATGTTTAAGATTCTTAAATAACTCTTGTAAATTCTCATTGGCCCTAAATGAGGTATGCAGGTGATCCTACTGGTCCAACAGGAAGTAAAGAAGCATACATGAAGTAAAAACACTGAGGTCTGACTGCAGCTTTACTCTCAGACACCTCACTGACGCTGGTAAGTTAAAGTCACGTTTTTACTTTGTGTCTATCTATCCAATACGGACACTTAGATTTTAGCTGAATTATGCAAAACAAAAATTAAGTTAAATATTGTTCATTTAAATACGTAAAAAAATGAACATTGATCAACAGTAATACCTGAGAGGAGAGATAAGAGACACAGAAGAAAATGAAAATTAGATTTCATCTTTAGAACAAGAGAGAATTAACCCTCAGCTCCAGACGGCCAAAATGTTCAACGCAATAAATATTATTACTTTAATTTATTAATTATTAAAGTAAATACTAAATTACTTTTAGTTTGAACAACATGACATTCAGCTGTGTACACAATCCAAATTACTGGTATGTTAAAAAAAACAAAGGCGATAAATTTTGTTATATTATGCCTAATAATTGATGAGTCACTTGCTTTTATTCAGTGGATTTCTTTCAGGCCAGCATGATGTCTGCTGAGAGTTTACGTTTGTCCTGCATAAGTTTCAAAAACATAAAGCTGGAAGCTTATTTTTATAGAAAGCTAAAAGCAAAGTAGACACAGTCAGAGGAATGCAAGAAGGAGGAATGAGGAAACAAAAAGGGAGAGAAATAAGTCTGCGTTCACACTGCAGGTCTTAACACTCAAACTCAAATTATTTTGCTCAAATTCCAAATTTTTAACCATTTACATTATAATCTATTAGCCTCCATCAGACTGCAGTGTGAATTCTCTATGATGTTGATGCAACATGCATGAGCACAAGACAACGCAATATCAGTCACAAAAAATGTATTTATTTATTTATTAATTTATTAATTAATTTATGTATTTATTTATTTCACATGGGTTCAGAATAATGGCACATTTAGTCCTCCATACATTTGATTTAAAATAATTTTGATTTACATATTTAACGAAACAATATGTGTTTGTTGCAGAGCTTCACCACATTTTAAGTGCTATTTAATTGCTCTAAATAAACAGTCTAAATTAAACTAATTTTATCACATAGATAAATAAAAAAATTGCTAATTCTAAACTTTAAACATTTAAATTTCACCTACAGTTTTAGAAGCTAGTTCAGTTTTAACCTTGTGTATATAATTTTTCACAGAGTCGGCGTCACCTCACAGATTATTCTTTAGTAACAAAACATTAAATTAAAGCTAACAAAGACTTGTACAGCAACTGTTTTCAGCTTATTTTTTTAAAATGATAATGAAAACAAAAACTTCCTTCAAATGTGCCTTCAATCTGAGACATTCTGACCAGGTTTTAATAGTAGCATGATTCAGTAAACATCATTTTTACCTAAAAAAATGAAACGAAAAGATATTTATGCTATAGTTTTAGGTGATTTACGTAGGTTTATTTTCCTCTCAATTTATCATAATCAAATTATATTTCTAGCAAATCAACACAATGAGTGATTCTGAAATCTTCATAAAGCAGAATCAACAAACGTATAAACATTTTAAAAGTTTTCTGTATTTTTCATGATGTTTTTAATTCCAAGCAGTGCAAACCTCTAAACTACTAGCTGTCATTACTGTGTATGTGTGTGTGTATTACTTTCTTGTGTTTTAGACCAGTTCTAGCAAAAAAGCAGCACCAAAACCAGAACAAAATGGTGGCAGACAAGAGCTACAAGGAAGCATGGATGAAGTTAACAGGCCCTGCAGCAGAAACGCTGGGGGAGGTTTTCTTTAAGTCACATGTTGTGGTTTGGCCGGATTTCAATGCAAAAGAAAAAGGAGAGAAAGACTTCACGGGACAAGAAGAAAACGACACAAACAGAAAACAGCCTGGGGAGCATTTTGTAAAAGTTGGTGTGTATGATGCAGCGACATCACCAAGACAGGGAGCGGAGGAGGTGAAACCAAAAACAGGTATAAGTTGCTCAATGAGAAAAGTCTTTAAATCAATACATGTCAAATTTTATTTGATGGAACAAACTGACTTTGAGAAAAATGCAGCTGAACCCACAAGGAATAACTTTTTTTTATTTGTTGTCCTTTTAAATTTGGTTCCTCAGAGCCACCAACAAAGATCATCATCGCAAAAGCAGGAGGAGCTAAAAAATGCATCAAAGGTAACAACAAACCTGAAGACACATCATATTTACGTTTCAGCTTTTGAACATGAATTATTGCTCAACGTGTCGATTGTTATTGTTTTCTAGTGCTGAGAACTTGCAGGATTGTTCTGCTTGGACAAACCGGGGTCGGGAAAAGCAGCCTGGGAAACAAAATATTCGAGGAAAATGTGTTCAACTCCGGTAAAACTAGTAAAACTCAAGTTCATTCCAAATCTGTTGGCGACAGAAGGATCACTGTGTTCGACACTCCTGGTTTCT
The DNA here is from genome assembly GCA_032275365.1 of Anablepsoides cearensis. Taxonomy (NCBI): domain Eukaryota; kingdom Metazoa; phylum Chordata; class Actinopteri; order Cyprinodontiformes; family Rivulidae; genus Anablepsoides; species Anablepsoides cearensis. The sequence goes on along the minus strand of JAUBOC010000170.1, from coordinate 16,874,073 downwards.
CTGGCAGAGACCAACCTGAGGAGGGTGAGATAGGGAGGCGTACCACAGGGTGCACTCCTGGGCCTCATGTCTTTCTTATTGTGATCAAGGTTGAAAAATTCTCTGAGCAACAGGTTTTCATTGACAAAATCAGACAATATTTCCCGGAAGAAGCTTTCAAATACGCCGCAGTTGTCTTCACTCATGGTGACCAGCTTCAAAATAAAGATGTAATTAAACAGAAAATTAAACAGAATAGAAGTCTCAATGATTTAGTGAATAGGTGCGGCAGCAGATACCACGTTGTTGACAATAAATACAACCGAGCCGGTGAAGAGACATCACCGCTGCTCAACACCATAGATGAAATGGTAAAAAACAACAAAGGGGGGTGCTACACCAAAAAGAGTCTCCGAGCACCAAAAGGAGAGGACGACTACACAACAAAAGGAAACCTGTCTGGTTCCAAGAAAAAGATGTGGATTAAACTCTCAGGCCCTGCAGGAAAATCAGTGGCAGAAGCTTTCTTCGGGTTGAGCGTTGCAAAATGGCACGAAGCTCAAGAAGCCCCTGAAGATCGAGGCGTGGCAAAAGATGAAAAAGAGGGAGAAAATGCAGGAGGAGCTGCAGATAAAACTAAAGCAAGTTTAAACGCTGAACAACAAACAGTAGCAGCACCCAGCGGAGGAGAACGTTCAGATAAAACAGACAAACCGGAAATAGAAACAGAACAAGGAGGAGAGAGTCTGACGGCTGAAGCAGTATTGGACACCATCGCACCGTTTGTTACTGCAGCTTTAGGGCTGTTAGCTACAGTGGGAATCATGAGTGCATCAGCGTTCGTTAAGCTTATACTGTTGACTGCAAGCGCTGTAAAATCAGGTATAACAGGTGAGGGAGGGACAGAAGGAGCAGCAGTTAGAGGAGAGTGGCTCAAAGAGAAGTTGGACCAACTGACCCACCTTTATAATACGATAAAACAGAACCTTGGAGTCATTCTGCTGGTGTTTGCTTTCTACCTTCTGCTTGTGTTTTCATTTTGTAACAGCGTACCGATGGCTGGAACCTTCCTCCTGTCAGGTGGAGTCTTGGTTATGTTCTTGTTGGTCATGTTCCTGCTTACAGCCATTATGCAACAACACTAAGAGTGATTTAGCAACATGTCCCATAAAACTTTGTCATTGTACAGAGCACAATGAAGTTACAGTTCAGAACACCCATTCAGAAGTAGACAAAACATAAACAAACATAGGAGAACAGGTGCCCCCAGGTCATGCAGCCACAGACCCCTGCACAGAGCAAGGATCATCATCATGAAGGGACATCATGAGGAGGAGCTACCCTTAAAAGAAAAATGAAATACCACACAAGGATAGATGAGAAAAAACAAAAATATCATATATTAATGAAATGTGACACACTATGGTATTTGTAGAAAACACCTCTGCAGAGCAAAGATCGGGGGAGGATGACACACGGTGGTGGCAAAGACAGTGAGATAAAGGGAAGTGTATCTGTAGCCATGAAATTTTGTATGAAAAATTGAACCGTTTGTAACCAGTCTCTGAACAGCACCGCTCAGCCTTAGTCACAGAAATAGGGCAGTGTTGCCAACTCCTGAGCAAGATAAGTCCCTATTGGCTGTCCTAAAAGTTGCTAGAAGTCGCTAGATGACATCATCACCTAATATGCATAGTTGGATGTTTGCCAATAATTGTGATCTGAGCTATAGGAGAGATGTTAAAGAGAAAAA
>JAUBOC010000170.1:16851525-16864455 GCA_032275365.1 Anablepsoides cearensis | reverse complement strand
TTACAACTTTAAACAGCGCGGTTCAGCGGGCGAGGGGAGAGTCGTCTCCTCCCATTATTCAAATCAGCTGCTGGAGCTGCAAACACATTCTGCCTCTGTTCAGAAGCGGGTCGATGCGGGCCTGTTACTATCAAGCTTTGCAGCTCAGGGGCGGAAAGATCTGATTTGCCTTTCCACAAAACGTGCTTTTTTCTGAATGCTCCATGGGGGACAGATCATGCATCAGGCTCGGAACGACACGTCTTGTGAATCTGGCAAGTGAAACCCATTTCAAACATAACACCATGCCTCATTGTTCATCTTTAATGAATGAGCTCAACAGGTCAAAGGTGGTTTTAGACATCTTTATTTTGACTTTCCAACAAAGGTTTCTCCTCCTCTCCCTCAGATGTTTTGGACTCCGGCTGCATCAGTGTGTTCCAGGTGTTATTAGCTTTGTTCAAGTAAGACTGGGCTTCTTTCTTCACAGCTTTCAGTGTCCTCTGTGCTGCTTCCTTTGGCGTCTTCGCTCCCTCAGCTTCATCCTTTCCGATCATAGCACCTTTGAGTGCTCCTACTGCAGAAGCTGCTGTTGTTACTGCAATTGGTAGCGTTGCTAGTAGTCCAGCGACGCCCCCCGCTACCGCTCCTCCGATGCTTCCTGCTGTTAGCATTGCCGCCGCCGCCGTGGCTGCGGCGCTCTGTAGTTGGATTGGCTTCTGAGGGTCTTGTGCGTTCATGACAGCTCCGACCATAACGACCACGCCAAAGATGGCTCCCAACAACACGCCTGTGCCAATCCCTGCAAACCTGATCAAGAGTTTTTCAAAAACTTTGACTTTAGCGCTCTTTCTGCTGTCCGCCTCTGACATGTTTGCTATCAGTCGAATGTTCTCCTCCTCTTCTTCTATTTCTTTTTCCACGGCTTGCAGCATGTCATTGGTGTAGCAGCTTTCGTTGTTTGCCACCACCAAGGCGTCTAATGTTTGAAGTAGACAGTTCACCTGGAACTGGTTGTTCCTGTAAGCGTCCTCTGGGTTATTGTTCCAGTATTTGTTATCGATGATGTGGCAGCGCTCGCCGCACCTCTTCACCAGTTCACTCACCAGCTTGTTCTGACTCACAAACTCCTGGATGTCCATCCCATCAGGAAGCTGGTCGCCATGAGTGAAGACCACCACAGCGTACTTCAGGACGTCGTTGGTGAAGTACGTGCAGATCTTCTCGACGACGGCCTGCTCGTGCTCCGTGAATTTCTCCGCCTTCAGCACGATGAGGAAGGCGTGGGGCCCAGGGGCGCACTCTGTGATGCACCTCACTATATCGGGCTTCAGCTCCTCCTCGGGCCTGTCGGTGTCGAAGAAACCAGGAGTGTCGATGAGCGTAAGGTTTCTTCCACCAACAGACGCGGTCATGGCTTGACATTGTTTTGTTTCGGAGTTGATGGAATGGTTTACTGGAAACATCTGCTCTCCAAATATGGTGTTGGCCAGGCTGCTTTTCCCAGCTCCAGTTTTTCCCAAGAGGACCATTCTAACATTCTCAGTTCCTGAAAAATAATAACATCCATTAATATACTTTACAATAAATACTTGGTACTTCTATTGCGCCTTTCTATCCAACCAGAAAACTCAAAGCACTTTACACTACAAGCTATGTCTTAATTTACCCACACAACTCTGACCCCTTAGCCTGATCTCACAACCCAAAAGTTCCATCTTATTAGGACTGGTCTTTGGTCCCCAAAAGGACCATTTATCTTCCTGACAAGGTAGGTGTAGATACCAGAAAAAGTCCTGAAAAAGGTAACAAATCCAAGTACACACATACAACTCTACTAGGTCTCCACAAAGCTAATGTGACAAATCATCCTATGGAGACTAATCAGTGCTTTAAATCACATTCATACACTGATGGGACACACATCAGAGGCAATGAGGGTCAGTGTTTTGCCCAGAGACACTTTGACATTTGACTGTGGGGGAATTGAACCTCTAACTCTCTAACTGAGACTCCCTTAACCACTCAGTCAACAGGTACCCATGGCTGCAATGCGTATAAAAAGTAGAGATAACTGCAGTTATAAACTTTATTTTCTTCTTTTTTATTAGGAAACATATTTCTACAGTATTTGAATGTAGAAAATACAAATAAACCAATGTTATCAACTTGTATTATTGTTAATATGGCCTCGTCAGTAATTGTGCCAATTTTGCATCTGTGGTAACTGTGGTATTTATACTTTAGTAGAGTAATTATTTTTCAGCCTACTTTTTACTTCTACTCCTTACTTTTTCAATTCAATTATCTGTAGTTTCTACTCCTTACTTTTTAAAAATGCAAAAATTATTTCATTTTTATTTAACATATAAATAAGTTCTCCAAACTGAAACTGTTCCAAAAGATTTCTGTGACAAAGAAGATTTTATTTCTTCTTAACCTTTACAGTGAAACCCGTTTCCCTGAATGAACAGGATAAGTAATGAATAAAAGTGTCCATTACTTTTATACTTTAAGTAGTTTTAAAACCAGTACTTTTATACTTTTACTTGAGTAAAAAGGTTGAGTTGGTAGTTCTACTTCCAAAAAAGTATTTTTAAAACCTAGTATCTACTTAAGTAATGAATGTGAATACTTTTGACACCTATGGGTAACAGCATTATCTCTGACTTAACTGACAAGAAAATGGCTAAATGAAGCAGAGCCAAGACCAAAGTGCACTGCTGACATCTTAAAACAACTTCAGTCTCAAACATTTACCTGAAATTCATCCCTGTGCTGTTTTATAAACCTTTACACAACCACCAGTCTCATATCACACAGAAAAAATGATCCTGTATCCTATTAGCCAAATATTCAAATGGACATGGAAAGGTTTAAAGAACACTATAAAGTTGTTTTTCCCAGCCGTTTTTGGTCTTGACCACATGAACTGATCTGTTAGTTTGTAAATCTGGCCAGAATTAAACTTTAATTCTCCAAAACATTACAAATAACCATTTAATTAGATCATATTAGTTGATAAGTATTCATCAGAACTCTTCCAAAGGTTTAGACAATCTATTCTAAACTGAACTTGTATTGTGTTGCACAAACATAAATGAATATTCGTCTTCTCTTCTTTCTCAAATGACTCTCAAAATCTTCACAAACATAAGTGTGACAAGAAGAATGAAAAGGTTGGAGATCATTTCATTGGGATCAGGGCAGCTGGGGTAGAGTGATTAGGGGAGTTGTTGTAGCTAGTGGGTTGCCGGGTTGATTCCCACTGTTCCAGCTGTTCCTTTACAGTGAGCAAACAAACTCGTGAAAGATTTGGTAACGGTTTTACACCAACATGACCTGGGCTCTAACCTGCAGCCTTGATTGCCCATACATTGTATAAAATACATAACTTCAGTCATAATACTCATTAACTAACATGGTAAGGAGAAATCACATTTTATCATTCCATTTTATTTTTTAAATTCAGGGTCACCAGGAGCTGGTGCCTGTCATAGACAGTGAATGGTTGAGAGGCAGCCTGGAAGAGACAACAACCATTCTCCCTCTACAAAGGTTAACGGATACACTAGTTTGTTTATAACATTTGGTGTTTTTTTTTTTATTGTGGTTGGAAACAGCAGGAGGAAACCCACATACACTATGTATGGCACAATCTAACGCCACACAGAAAGGCCCAAAGTCAAACCCAATACTACAATACTAAACCAACATCCCTATCTTACAGAAAACAACTTACCATTCATTGTTGGAGAGGAGTTGTAGTCTGAACGTACCAGAGTGACTGAAAGTGTCTGAACAAGTGTCCTGTTGTTTTGGCACCAGTTTCACTTCCTGAACCCTTGCCCCCGCTGTGACTACCAGCTCTGTGGTACACCTACACAGGACATTGCTTGGTGGTAGCACTAAAGCACTAAAACAGCAAACCATTTCGTAGTTAAAATACACACTGAACTAAATTTGTGTTATTTATCAAACTTTAGACACTTTGGTCTTTATACCTGTGTGATGTGAGGCTTTCTTGCAAAAACAAGAAGACAACTAACATTTTTTTTATCTATTTGTGGAGGAAGCGTTTTTATACACCAAGGTCCATTAGCAACTTTAGTTCTGTGTAAAGTAAAAACCTACAGTCAACTTGCCTAAATGTGCTTCTTGCTGCTGCTTCAGGAAAATACATTAAAATCCCCCCTGAAGCCGAACAGTCACTGATTTTCTGCATTTGAAGTGATCAGAATCAGCTGATATATAAATGAAACAGACATGTCTTGATAAACGATTGTGTACAAAGGGTTAACATGAGAATCTAAACTTCTTCTGGCAGCTTGTAAAAGACGTGAGTTGTAGGTGTCAGTAATTTAAAAGAAAAAAAAATTCCAGAATGACTCACTCAATCTGCTCATGTTTCCTGATGCATCTAGTTTCCTTTGTGGTTTCCTGTCTTTACCAAACAGGACCTGCTTTACGCTCTGCTACCATTGCATTTCAAGAAAATCAAAACCACACTGGTTTGAGTTGACACGTTTATTTATTCAAATAAGATCTTCTCAAACATTTAAATACAGATGGCAGTAAAAAGCACAAATTTAACATCTTTTGTGTTGGTTTATGGTGAAAGTGTTCCAGTGTGCTACCAACTCTCTTCTTATTTGTTGCTACACTGTGAAGCAAAAGCAGACATTTGGATCCATGCAATATTAGCTTTAGACACAAATTTAACACCAATCAGTTCACAATAACAGGTGAATACTGCAGCATTGTGATTAAGTGAAAATATACACAAATAGTGGGTTGCAAAAGGATTCAAATCTATCTTGTTGCCCAGCCTGGAATTTATTAGGATTTTTTTATTAGAAGTAATAATCCTTCAAAAGTCCTGATTAATGCAACTGAATGAGTAAAACCTGTATCTGATACATTTTAAAAGTATATAAAACTGAAAAGTGTTGCACGCAGACAGGTGTGGGTCAGATCTGGTGGAATTGGTTGAAGTGGTTTGTCAACTGGATGTGGGCCAGGCCTGGTAACGATGGCCCTGTTGTCAGATGGCATGCCACAACTGTTCCAATTGGGGTCTGCTTTACGTGGTGCTGCCCCAAAACTAAGGAAATCTGTGCACCTCTAATACTTACCCTTTTTGCTTTGAAGCTTCAACTATTACCTTCACAAAATGACTCAAATCATTGGTCAAATAAGACCCACATGTCTTCTGTTCATATAGTGCCCAGAATCAACATAAGGGCTACAGCTAGAGGTCAGAGGATGTGTGTTTTTTGAAGGCAGATGCTGATCTTTACAAATTGGATCAGCTGATATAGTACATAATAATAATTTGGCCTAGATGTATTTGGTACATAACAATATATAATAACTTAATGAAACACAAACTACTCGCAAAGAGTTAGGGATATTTGGAGAGGTCCTGTTGATAGGTGTCGTCTTGGTCTCATGATGCCAAAATGTGAACGGCAAGATGAGGACGACTGTTTAAAAAACAAATTCTAATTGAAACAGGAAATGTATCGATTGGTCTGATGTGAATGTTGCAGTTAAGCTCCTTGTTAGAGAACAGCAAGGTGTGCAAAAAGTACTGAAACATTGAACAGTTGGGACATTTTCATTCAAAGGTTTAGAGAAGGTCGCATTAAGTTCACCTAACTTTTTGCGAGTAGTATATATTTAACTAACGTTAGAGCTAGTACACATAAAAGATCCTTTTTGCTTAAAAAACTAAATTATGGGTGAAGTATTATGTTATTGTGGTATGCTGTTTGTAGCAGCTGATGCTACAATGATGTAGGAAACCAAACAAGACCCACACAAGCAAGAGGAGAACATGTAAACTCCACACAGGAAGACCCCAGGTCCAAACCCAGGCCCTTCTTGAGAGGTCTTGTGAGGCAACAGTGCTAACCACTGATGTATCATGATGCCTAAATTTGCCTCCAAGCAACAACCACTTGAAGGACACTACTATATCTTACACAAATCTACCACCCTCCCCACAGTAAAGCATGGTGGCGGCAGAATCATATCGTTGGGATGTTTTTCAGCAACATAAATAGAGAATTTTGTTTTTTTAATTTCTTTTAAATTGGATACAGTAAATGACAGAATTTATTGAGGTCTTTCAGGGATTTGATACCAAAACAGATATCCACTTTTCAGAGAAAAAAAATGACCCTACACACAAAAATAACCATCAACAGGTTGGAGAGGAAACAATCAAGGCTTGGACCTCAATCCATCAACGAATCTCTGGTTAGATTTAAAGAAGCAGCTCCCAACCAACATAAAAGAGCTGCAGCAGTTAAGGTCTTTTGTATGAATTCAAGTCATGGTCAAATTAACATTCAAATGAGATCTATTAAATTCCAGTAAAATGAACATTATCAAGGAAGTGAATACTTCTGCAACCGACTGCTCATTTGGAGGGTTCCTCATTTATTCAGGGTTAGCACTAGGGTGCATAATACGAATAGACTTGTCTTTGCCATTTCGTCATCTGCTCCTTGGTGCCATTTAAGCTCCCTGCTGTTTGACGTGTTCTTCGCTAACCTCTCAGCTCAGACACTGACAAACACCAGCCTGGCCGTGTAAGCCAGGTCAGCGAGGTAAAGCAGGAAGTTGAGAGCAGTGAGCACGGCCACGGCGATCAGTTCGGGCGAGTCCCTTCCCCTGCCCTGGTACTGTTTGTCGAACTGGAACACGGGCCAACAGATGGTGGCGGTCAGGTACATGATGACGGCCAGGAGCCCGTAGGCTGACAGGAACTTGGAGAATGGGATGGGGAGGCAGCCTGTGCACTCTCCCACACACAGCACCACTATGGCCATGGAAAGGATGAAGCAGATGCAGTACACCGCCATGCACCACTTCAAGGCTGGATGCCGGTCATAGGACACCGGAGAGCTGACTAGAATGAAGATAACACAGGCTACAAAGGTCTGGCAGACTTTCATCAAACCTGGAGCTGTAGCCATGTAACCGGCCACCTCTCCTGGCCTGGCTTTGGTCAGGCTCACCTCCCACATGTAGGCCACCGCAGCCAGGCAAGAGAGGACCGTGGCGGCGATGCGGTGGTCACGGGTTTCCTTGTACAGGACGTTGTCCCTGAGGTAAAACACCGGGAAGATGACAGAGGCTGAGAGGCAGAGGAGGGCGGCGTAGCTGGCGACGGTGATGGGGAAGTTGGTCCAGGAGACGGGGATCCGGGCCTGGAGGCCGCACTGCTCCACCAGCAGGACCAGCAGGGTGCAGGCGAAGCTGAACGCCCAGCAGAAGATGCACCAGTCCGCCATGCCTCCGTGGGGCAGCGAGGCCCCGTGCGCCGTGACGCTGAACGCGACGCAGGTGAACAACACGGCGGCGACGCGCACCCATAGCAGCTGGGAGGTCGGGAACACAACAAGGGGCATGGTGGGAGGTCAGTCGCAGCCGATGGCAGGGGGGTTCCAGCAAAGATTACAATAAAGCTTTAACTGGACGTGAGATCTGGTGCTGGTAGGTTTTCACACACTCTGCTGACATGTATTGTATGTTCTGCAAAGACAAAAGACATCTAATCAAAATAAAGTTAAAACAGTTTTGTATGAAGCTTAAAATATAATATGGTTTAATATAAAACAGGTTTCATTGTTAACTAATCCTTGATTCTACCTCATCATTGGACTTGGGGAGTTTAAAGGCTAAAATTAGGTTGTGAATCTTTGTTTCACATAAACTCTGTCACCACATGTGTAATCACTATGTGGCTCGTTATGGACTAATGCGTCTAGGCTCTCAGGGAAGTTGCGTAAAAGCTGAGGCTTGTGTGATGTTTCCTGTTCATGATGTGACCTGCTCACACAGGAAGTTGAAGTTAGGCTGCTTGTGTTTTAATGCGGTTGGAAAGTCCCTCAGTTTAAACAAAAGAGAGCTCTGATGCTCTCTGGGCTTGAAGACGGTGCCCCCGTGTGTCCAAAGTCTGCCGGGTTGGATCTAAAGCCAAATCCGACATACTTTAACAGAACCAAAATTTGCTTTAGGGTACAAATACAAGCAGCTGCACGCCGATTAAGAAGTCTTTATTTAATACTCTCAGACAGAGCCAGGTAAACACAACTGTATAATCTTTTAAGAAAGAGAATCCAACATCTTTAATTTGCTGAGCAAGTGAAGATATCTAAGATTTAAGTGCAATGTCATCAGGTCCAGTAAGAATTTAAAAAAATATATTAGCAAATAAATAATAAAAAAAACAGTTAGCAATATTTGTGAATGGCTGCCAACCACCACATATTTATATACTGAACAGCCAAAGTGACTGAAGGTCAACAATGGAGACGTCTGTAGAAGAACAGTTTGGGACACACGTCCAACAATCTTTAAAGTACTGCAACAGATTTGTCTGACTCAACTGACAGCTTGGTTTACAGTGAGAGTGAACCACATTTGAAAACTACATGTCCCTATATCTGGAAAGCTGTAGAGTAAACACTTTACAGCCATTTGACATAGTTCGGGATAAATTGTTTTACGTTTGATTTTATAGTTTGTAATAATGCAGGTTTACTTGTTCCTAAAGTTTCTAAAAGTAGAATGGGAGGCAGAACTTTCAGTTCTCAGGACTAATGTTCATTTGCTATTTGTGAGGCTGACACTTTGTCTATATTTTAGACTAGACTAAATATATTTTAGACTAGACTAAATTTTCCTTTTTGACAAATCCTATAGTTAGGGTTGGTTTCCTGAGTTATTCTTTAGTTATGCTGCTCTAGGCTTAGACTGCTGGAGGACAAACTGACCACATTTCATCACCCTGCTATTATCTTTAGTCTTTCTTCTCTACATGTTTGTTATAATTACTTCTATCAATAACATCTTTTCTTTGTCTCTCTTCCAGATGAAAATACATCTGGACCAGTCCTGTGTTTGTTTGTGTCTCTTTCCTGTCCTCAAACCCAGCTGGTTGATGACAGATGGCCGCCTGTCCTGAGCCTGGTTCTGCTGGAGGTTTCTTCCTGTTAAAAGAGAGTTTTTCCTCTCCACTGTCACCACTGTGCTGCTCAGGATTAGATTAAGTGATTCAACACAATCTGCTGACTTGATTGTTTTTGTACAGTGTACTGAAACCTGTTTTGTGACTATATAAATAAACTGAATTGAACTGAATAAAAATATTAAAAACACAATGTAGTGTAGGGAATAAAAACTTAGATCTTTATATAAGCAGGTGAATAGACCTCTGAGTATTAGTTTTTAATTTAATATATACGATTTTAGACTAGCGTAAATATAATAAAAAAATTTTTATAAAAGGGACCCAGCAAAAAACTGCAAGTACATGGTCATTAATGCTGTTGTTTTTGTTGATTTTTATTTACATACGTATTAGGGCTGCAACGATACAGAAAATTCTCGGTTTGGTTCGATACTTTATACTCAAGGTTCAATATTTTTTCGATACAAAAAAGAGAAATTTCCATGCCGTTTTTTTAACTTGTAATTTATTGAAATTAATAATAAACATTTGTTTAACCTCAAAAGTCCAGTTTTTAAATTAAATATTGCTGAAACAGCAAGTTTCTCAGTGGATCTGCGCTCAAAAAGGCAGCCTAGGTGGAGTAGTCGAGCACAGATCCACTGATCCTTCAACACGGAGCGTCCTAAGAAGAAATAAATATTAATAATTTTAAAAACCTGTATTGTTCAATACAAGTGTCTTTGATACGGTTCGGTACGATTCGATACGGGTACATGTATTGTTGCACCCCTAATACGTATATAAAGCACACTTGTAAATTGTTTTTACTGATGACTTTATCTCTGAAGCTGTGAAAATACATAGCTCGAAATTTTATGAATTCTCGAAACAACTTATTTATATCTTATTGTGTACTGACATTTCCTTTGTCATTTAAACATTATATTTATGTCATCTTGTGATTTTATAGATAACCAGGTAAAACGTATATAGATTTTTTTTTTATTTAGACAAAAGATAACTTAACATATAGTTTCTTAACTCAACCAAAAGATTGGCAAAACCTGGAGGCAAGGAAATACAAGAAATATCAATTTCATACTTAGAAAAGGTTCCAGCTATTATGAAGTGGAGGTTTGTGTAAATAGAGTGTGACGATGTGAGAGAACTGATGTGAGAGTGACAGGTTTGGCACATGCCATTGGACACAAAACTGTAGCTAATAAATGGTTACAATAATGTCTCAAAGTTTGCATCAACCATTTCAAACAAGGATTAAAGTTCAAGCTATTCAAAGAATAATTTTGTGAAAGCCTTTCAGTTTCAATAAACACTTGTTTCTGAATGTTCACCAGTGGTCTTATGTGTTACTTTTAACCCCTGGCCGCATGATATGTTGCATAAAAACATCAACAAAAGCACATCTAAGTGAGAGATCAAGTCAATATCTATCGTTTAACACCAGATTCATGGGATTTTCTTTACATATTGAAGAAATCTAAGTGTAAGTTTCACATCCCTCAAATGCTGAACCGTGCATACGGGGAGGAGGGGTGTGGTCAAAAACTGGTCCCTGTTTTGTTAACAGGCTTTTTTCTGAAGTGGATTCTAAGCTGCTTGAAAAGGCGAAGTAAGTTACTTAGAGGCTGTGTGGGAAACGCAGATAAAAGACGATCATTTTCATCCTGTTAGGGTTGTGACCATTTGACCCTCTTGACATCATCATGTGCATATTTGTTTCAGAAAATTCCATGTAAATCAAAGAGCGAATCAATACAAATCTGATGATAAATTTGTTTATAAAATTTGGCCGACTTATAGAGAGGTTATATTGGCATTTAAGATTTTTGTGCCACTAACTGATGGTCACAATGAAAAAGGGGTCTGTTAACATGCTTTTTGTGAAAGATTGGATGCTAGGTAAAAAATACCACAGAAGTTTAGTAGTGGTGTGTGTGTGTGTGCACAGTGACACACCCTTGCCTACGGACTAAAAGGATATGAAGAATTAATACGTTGTAACAGCAGCAAACCAAGTTGGTCTTATATGCATTTGGCTCATCAGCCTGTCAGAATTAACCCTAATTCTCCAAATTAAAGTGATTTAAAGAGCTACTAACAAGAGAAATGTTAAATCTTAATCATTTTTTATGTCCTGATGTCTCCTTGATGCTTCTCGTCAACAAACGGATTCAAATCTGACCTAAATCATGAAAACAAGTCTGCAGGATTACTTTTATGCAAGCACGCAAAACCTGCAGAATCTATATTTTAGGAATATTTTGAATTGATTTAGTGCCTTTATTTGAGTTTACGTTATCGTCTCATCTGTGTATGGTGGGTTTAACCTGAAACACATATTGTTTACGACATGGCTTCTGCTGCAACAGATAATTGTCATATTTTATGGCGGCGTGTCGTCAGTGGTACACTAATATCTGCCTCCGCTCGACCTGAAAATTGGTAATTTCGTTAGTTCAGTGTTTTGTTTCCTGTTCTGCGTAATTAAACATACACACCCAGGAAGCAACTCTGAGGAGCTGATTTCATCGTGAACCTAAGCAAAAGAAAAGTAATAAAAACACACTTCATGTGCGTAAAACAAACCCACAGTTTATTGAGTTAGAGATGTATTTTTTTTCCCAGCCACAGTCTCATTTAGATTCTGAAGCATTTCTCGTCCACACCCCTCCTTTTGGACACAAGCCTAACACATTCTTGAGTTTTTAAGGCATTTTGCTGAACATAAAAAAGAAAAGAAAAGAAAAAAAAAAAAACAAGTGTTAAGCTGCTTTGAGTATTAAAAAAAGATGTGGTTGATGACTGTGGCCTCGTTGCTGCAGTCAGGAAACCTCCTTTTGGTTTCATAGGTTTCACGGTGTAAGCAGAAGGTATTCATGCAATATTGTTTCTGTAGAAACTTTGCAGGCCCCCCTCTACTGTAAATCATTAATACAGCTAATACAGCACTAATGAAAAACAAAAACCTTAAACCTACTTATCTGACCTCCTCTCAAAGCCTACTTATTGCATTTTCCCTTATTTTACAGTTATGATCCCCGGTATAAGGATTTATTTCTAAAGAGACCAGGCATTTCAGTGATAAACTGTTTCCCGTCCCAAATAGCGGACATACCGCGCCCATTGTTCCAGAAATAGATCCCAATGAAAGCGGACTAAACTCCTGCATGACGTCTTCATACGAAAGTTAAACACGCGTCTCGGCTGGAGGATTCTTACCGATGTCTTTTCTTGGAGTTATTGATCATAATTCTTGCCCGAAAATCCTTGGTAAGTTCCCGTGCGTTCACTCGACTGGGCAGCGACAGCATCAAAGCGGAATTCAGGCCACGCCCTTTCCATGACCATATTTGGTAAAGTTGAAACCATCGCCTGTTGAAGTGAAAAACGACAGGCCTCTTCACGCCAAGTAAGGTCACCACTTCCTCTCCGTTGGATCTATTTCTCCATCAGCAAGGGAATAGAAATATACAGTGTTGGGCAGCACTAATCTAAAAATTAGTTGCACTAACCCTAAAGCACTAACTTCAATATTTAGCTCCAATAACACGCTCAAAAATTTAGCAAAAGCTGATTTTAAAGCACTAAAAACTCAGCTAACTCATGGAACATTCCCCAGAGTCAATATGAAACAATATTTTAAGTGTGCAGAATATTGTTAATATTTCATCAAGTGTAGTGGTTCCCAAAGTTGTGGTCGGGACCTCTTTGTGGGCCACAAAACATCAAGTGAGGGTCCCCAGATGACTTCAATTTAAATGCAATAAATAAATAAATAAATAAATAAATAAATAAATAAATGCTAATGGAATTTTTTCATCATGATTATTGCAGTTTTTTTTTAAATAATCATAAATGAATAAAAATTAACATCATAGTTGCAAGTAGGGGTGTAACGATACATCGATCTATATCGATATATCGATTTGAGTGGTTCATGATGCACCTATATCGTGGCTAAA
>JAUBOC010000170.1:16828992-16840033 GCA_032275365.1 Anablepsoides cearensis | reverse complement strand
CAATCATCATGCAGAAGCGGAGCGTCCGGGCCAGCCGAGGCCAGCCCACTGCCCCATAGAACCCCAGAGACGCTCGGTGTCCGATGTGCGGGACAAAGCCCAGCATTAACCAATGACTGGTCTTGTTTCACTGCACTCTTTGCTTCAGTATTGAACTCTCTGGACGCTCAGCGTCCTGCTGTTTAAAGCTCTGTGAAGCTGCGGGTATGAGAGGAAAGCTGCGTTGTTATCAAGATAAGAAGCTGATTCTGAACAAAAGTTGAGCCCGTTTTAGCACATATTTAGTCAATGACATGTACACACAACAGTTTATATTTAATCACTTATTTTTTGAAATTTTAGGGGAAGCTGAGCTTCCCTTGCAGTCTTAGAGCAATCGCCACTGCTTTTATCATATCTTATTTTCAAAATTCAAAATCAACAAACAAGCTCAAGCTGGAACGATCTCCAAATTAAAAAATAAGTAAATAAAACAAAATAATAAAAGGAAAAATTTTAATATTTTATCCTAAATAACTAATATGTCTGATCTAATCATAAAACAATTTTAGATAACTGGAATGTAAGAGAGGTGAAGCCAAATAAATGATGTATCGGCCTGCCATACTGTGAGCCTGTTGAACAGACCCTCTGCTGCTGCACTCTCATCTTTATCATCATCATCAGAGCAGAAGCCGACATTAACAAGATGGATTTATGACTGAACGAACGTCCACATGTTTTTTTATCATCTCTGTGGGTAACAGTACATAAAAAACAAGTTTTTTTTCTCAGAAAATACGCTCTGCGCGACGTGCAGCGGGAGGGAGGGAGAGATTTGCGACCTGCTGCACTACGTAACTTTTCTACAGCGGGAGGGGGAAATTTTGAGGATTTATTCTCTCTTTACATGTTTTAAAACACTATATTTCTTCATTTATTTTCGGAATATTTCGAATAAATGGCCCTATGAAAAAATAAAGAAATGGTTTACCTGCCCGGTCGGGCAGGCATCGGGACACACCCACCTGCCCGAATATGAGTTTTACCTGCCCCGGGCAGTCGGGCAATAGGATTTGTCGAACCCTGCCCGAAACTGAATCACAAAACTTTGTTTTGTATGAAAGATTCCTGAAAAAACAACCTTCAAGTGAAGGAGTTTTAGTATCTCATGCTTTTAATCACGAGGGAAGATTGGAGTGCTGAATCAAAAGACAAATTTAGATTGGCTTCTACAGTATTGCACACACTGTTTACCAGTCGAACTACGTTCCAACCCTTTTCTGTGCTCGTATTGTGGGTAGAGCTCTGATACAGGCAGTCAAAATGAGAGTAGCTGCGCTCTTCTTTAGAGCTAACATGAAAAGTTCTCCAGAAGAGATTCTGAGTGAAGCCGATGCTTCTCCTCATTGAGGTATGTGATAAAGAGCTGAGCCCAGGGAAGACCCAGGACTCTCAGCTGGAATGGGAAGACCTTGAAATTCTCCCAGAAGAGATGGCTGTCACAGCTTGTTCAATAAATGATGGATGGATAGATGAACAAATGGATAGAACTCATAGTTGCTTCTCACCTTCCCTTCCATTTTGTTTTCACACTTCTTGTTTTATAGATGGATGGTCCATTCCAGGATATTGAGATGTTGAAGTCACGGCCAGCACACATGATGGTTTTTATGAGATATGTTTTTACCCAACTGTTGGACCCCAACCCTCTGGTAAGTTGACATTGTTGTATCACAAAATGTGAGATTTTTTACTCGTCTTTGATTGTTACTGCTTAATTTTCTTAATGCGATTGGTGAATTGTCTTTGTTGTCATGAACATAAATGCTTTTTTTAACCCCAATTCCTGAAAAGTTGAGACATTGCATAAAATGTAAATTAAAAACAGAATGCAATGATTTGCATATTTTATTAACAATGGAGCAAAGTAAAGATATCAAATGTTTAAACCTAGAAATGTTTAGGAAAATAAAGGGAATTTTTGGATTTGATGTCAGCAGGATTTTTAGTCTTGTGATTTGATCAAATAAACCTTTACAAACCTAAATTATACTACCATATTCTTTTAAGAGAACAAATGTTTCCTAATCTAACTTTTCAAAAACACCAGAATATATATATTTTTTAATTCAGACCCTGCTGAGTTTGAAAAGGAGCTCATAGAATTTGTTTGCATTTTATCTGAGCATTGTACAGTCCTGGGGGTGACTTTTTTGGGGGGGGACTAATGGAAGACTAGGAACAGTTTTGAATGTTTTTCATTTGTGAATAATAATTCTCCCTGTAGAAAACATGAAATCAAAGTTGTTAGGAAATTATTCTAAAGCCCTGCCCAAATTGATGATTTCTAAAGCAACAATTGCGTCTCTGAGGTCATTGCTGATGTTTTTCCTCCTTGGTATTGTGTCAACAAACACGTGCATGCACCGGAGCAGTAAAGTGGAAAGAATGTAGTACTTAACTGCTGCTGACCTTACTTTTAATCCCTTTAAGTGGAATAGAACAGAATACAGCTGTACTTCATATTTTTGTTTTGTTTTATGAAATAAATAAGAAACTTGATGTAACATTTGAGGTTTTCTTCAACTCATGTTTAGACCTGGAAAGGACCAGGAGATTGCTGTAATTGTGTGTGTTTTTATTAGTATAGAATTGTTGTGTTTTCATCAACCTTACCATTTCTATTCACATACTGATAAGTTTCTTTCTTTCCACCAATGGGCTATGTTGTGTAAAATGTTGTTTTCTAGAAGAATGCAAAGAGTCTTCAGTTTTATCTTTTGTATTTTAATGTGATTCAACAAAAATGTTGATTGGGATTTTTACCCTCATGTTTACTCTGTTTTTATTTTGTTCGTAGCTCTTCTATCTATCAGTGGAAGCGTATTTGGGCTCTGATACTAAAGAGGCTCGTGGTCTTGCACCTCAGATCTGTTCTGACTTCCTGGATCCAGATGCTGTATGTA
The DNA here is from genome assembly GCA_032275365.1 of Anablepsoides cearensis. Classification (NCBI taxonomy): domain Eukaryota; kingdom Metazoa; phylum Chordata; class Actinopteri; order Cyprinodontiformes; family Rivulidae; genus Anablepsoides; species Anablepsoides cearensis. The sequence goes on along the minus strand of JAUBOC010000170.1, from coordinate 16,837,085 downwards.
CTCATGTTAAAGTGAAAAGCTAGCAAGAAGAACTTGTTTGGTTATTTATTTTTATTCAAGCTGGTGTTTTTGGTTATTGGATATAAAACTTTTCACAACTTGACTGTTTTAATTTTCTTTAATGGTGAAGTTTCAATGTCTAATGTGAAAACCTTTTTCTTCTAGCCTCTGAAAATCAAAGTCCGAGAGGAGTACCTCACAGATATCAGTAAGACACATTGAAGATAATTCAGTCACACCTTTTTAAATATTTTTTGTTTATATTTATTAGTTTTTTCAGTGTTTGACTTTTAAAGGACATTATTATAAGGAATTATAAGAACTGGTCTGTTTATTTTAGTGTATCGATCCACTTATTATAATTTTTTTTGATGTGTTATTTGTGTCTTTCAGAAAGTCGTCTTAATGCACAGGAGGACATCAGAGGACCTCTGTCTGAGCTGCAGCAGCAGGTGCTGCCAGACATCCAGGAGCTGATTCAGGACTACAGGTGTGATTATTAACAATGTTTGTTTGTTTATACAGTTGTTGACATGAATGCTGAAAGTTTTCTGTGAAAAATCCATCACATTTAGGCTTGATTTTCCAGTTCTCAACAGATGTCTGCCTTAAACTAACTCGGAAAAAAATTAAATTGTAGTGAACTTATTCTGAAAGTGTTGAGTTAACATCATATAATCCAGTGTTTTTTAACCCTGGTCCTCAAGGCACACTGTCCTGCTTTAACACACCTGATTCAGGTGATTGATCTGTTATCAATTGAAAACAGCTGTGCTGAAGCAGGGAAACATCTAAAACATGCAGGACATTGTGCCTTTTGATTTTGATTCATGAATGTAATGGAAACTATTGAATAAACGAAAAGACAAAAGGGTGAGGTCAGCTGATCTTTGAGCTGTGCTCATTTTAATTCCCTTTATTTAGGATTAGTAAAACCATTTAAATATTAAAAATGCTTTTGCAAATCTATAGTAAAAATAAACCATTTAAAATAACACAAACTTCAAATAGTCCCTCTGAATAAAAACAACTGAATAAAACAAATGTCTTAAAGTCTTGTCCTATTGTTTTAACCATTTATTTATTTATTTATTTATTTATTTATTTATTTATTTATTTACAAATAAATACCCCACAGCTCACACATTATCTGAAAAAGTGGTATCTGGACATGCAAAAATGGTTATAGCTCAAAAACTATTAAACACAGAAGCTTCAGATTTTATTTGGTTGTTTAGCTCTGATGATCCATAAGGTCAACCAATGCCCAAACCAGTAAAATTTTGGGATGCACCTAGTAGCATGACATTTATTATGAATAAAGACTTCTGAGTTCTGGTGCATTGCCATGTGCGGGTGTCATTATGTTACTGCTATGCGGTATCTAGTGTTAGAAGCTGGTAGTGACCTGTTCATCTTTGGTTTGTTTGCTCTGACAGGAACAAGCAGATGATGGGTCTGGGCTCTCTGTTTGGAGAAGGAGACCTGCGTCTCCTGGATGGAGACCCTCTGAAGGAGAAACAGGTGGTGGACAGACAGGTCACCGCTCTCTGGGAGATACTGTGAGTCCTCACACAGAAACTGCTCTGGATTTTTGTTTTTGTAAAGACTTTAGCAAATTCAGGTTAACAAAGAGATCTGTTGTTTATTTTCTCAGTTAAACTAATTATAATGTTGAACCTGTTTTTCTTCTAAAGACAGTTATTTTTTAGGTTCACAATATATCAACCTGTGCTGGTTTCTCTGGCAATAAGATCAACCTTTTAGTATCCAATAAAGCAGTTTTTACATAAAAGGAGCGACCATAACAATGGTTAACTCCAGGTTTAAACCAGGAAATCACATGACTCAGGTCCTACTTTCTGTTTCTAACACTTGTGGATTTATCTTTGAGGAACTAAACCAAATATCTCCGCGAATATTTTGTTGCCAAGGGAATTGACGACCGTTTTCTGTTTCTTTTTCCATTTCAGATCAAAGCATGAAGAAGACCGAAGGTAAAAGCTTCACTTTCTCTACTGCAGTGAAGTTACATTAACCAACTCATCTCTCTGCTTTTAAACCTTTTTTTTTTTGTTTGCATTACTGTGTTTATTTCCTCTGGTCAGTTCCCGTCTGGCTTCAGCTGTGCTGCTGTACCTGCGTCACTCTGGCATCAAGCTGAGAGACTCCAAAGTGTTTCCCAGCCTCAGTGTAGAGAAGGAGAAGTGGCTGGCTTTCTTAAAAACGAAAAAGGTGGGAAAAGAAACTGCTATAAAAATTACTTCAGTTTTGAGGGTCTCGAAAAGTGCTATATAAGACAAATGCATTATTATTATTATCATTATTATTATTATTACACAATTGTGACAACATATAAAGCTCCTATTGTGAGCATGACTATTCTCACCTGCCAGGAAATGCTGAGTTCCTGGGACTAAATAACCACAATTTGGGACATCAGAATACAATTTTTAATAGTAATTTAAGCTGATTTTGCATATTTCTGATTGTTTCTTATCGTTTCTTTTGAGCTGTTTCTTCTTAGCTCAATTGCTCAGCTCTGATTGGTCCATCAGAACTGCCGAAATCATCTCTCATTTTCGCAGTTTCATGACAAAAATTGCGTCATTCAGTTTGCAGCTTTAAGTTTTCCACTCCTTGTCACAATCTGTCAGGAGAACTTTGGGATTGGTCAGAAGTTTGTGGGCATGTTTCTTGTTTATGCTGAAAGCACTCCGACACTTTTAGCTTCAACCTCTTGCTTCCAAAAGAACAAAAAACTATTTGCTTCCAGAGGCCAACTGTTATAATCAGAAGCAGACATTTATAAAGACAATCAAATGGTTAAATACTCATGAATGGAGATAAAACAGTCGTTGTGCACGCAGGAATCCTCCTGCTTAAAGTGTAGATCTTTAACCAGGACAGATTTGTGGACAAATAAGTGTAATTTGATTGGCTAAACTCACCTAGTGCTGATTGCTCTGAGTCACCAGAAGATCAACACAATTGCAGGCGGATTTATGCAGGTAAACTTCTGCTGGGGAATTTGAAGAAAAAAAGAATTACATACATACTTACAACTGATAAAAATTCAGTCTTAAAAACAAAAATTCTAAATCTGATTCTAATGAGACTATTTTTACATTTGGAGCTGCATTCTCAGTGAACCTTCAATAAGGTTTAGCTCCAGGTTGTACAGGCTAAATCGCACGCTTTTAAAGTTGCAGAGGGGATTATTTGTACTAAACCATCGTCAACGTGTGTGAAAAGCTGAAGAATACATTTGTCACAGGTGATCACCACTTTCATCTGGGGCCTTGTTTATACACGTCGGTTTGCTCAAACACAGAAAACCTATTAACTTCAGCTACAAGCAGAGTGCACCTGCGATTTTACAAAGCAGGGTTTCCCAAAAACCTCCACTCTGTGGCCTGGCTTCAGAAATCTTTACTTCCAGATAGAACGAGCACTGTGGTCGTGTAAACGAAAGGTTGAACTGCAGTTGAACGAAGCCGCCTAGACAAAGGCACACTTTTTAATGTTTGCAGGTTTAGAGAGCAGTACAATCTAAAGCTCCTCACACCAAAGAAAAACAAGAATGTCTGGTTCAGGTGAATCACAGGAGCTTGAAGACCTGTGTTTGTTTTAAATCAGCTGTGTGGTGAACTGCTGCAGCAGGGCAGCCCTTTGAAACACCTTTTATTGGAGAGTCTCTGTAGGCTGTAAATGATTCACACTGATTCATTCAGTCAAACTGCTTTTTTCTTCACATTTAAACTATTTCTATTAAGGATGCACAGATATGAAAACTTCAGCCGATATCGATAACCAATATTATTATTGTTATGGCCGATAACCAGTATTTACCGATATTACATAAACACAAATTATTTATATACATATATGCACAAACACACTTGTGTCTTTTTTTGATACTGTAAGTAAAAAAACAACCTCTGACATGTCTCTCTACTTCAGGTATTCCTGGCTGCGCAGTGTCACTAACACTATCATGATCAACAGATACCACTCGACCATTTCCACTCCCAAAACGGAAACACAAACCTAAAAAGTGGGAAATCAGTATCGGGCATTAATATCGGCCCAGTTATACTTATCGGGCCGATATTGATGTTGATGCATTCCTAATTTCTAATTATTTTCTTTTTTTAAACATTTTTTTATTAGAATTTTTCATGAACAGTGTAGTAGCATAACACTTACATCTACAAAAAGATTACATTTATAGGGTTCTTATTGTCTTGTTTGATGAAGGTGGTGTCTTTGTTTCATTAATGAATCTGTTTTCCACATTTTTCATCAAATTGCCCTTTTCGATCTTATTTTATGACAAATATCTTCTCCGGAATCAGTGGAACTTTTTTTTTCCATAATCTTGTGATGCTCTTTTACTGGCTGATAGCAATCATTTTAAAAGTATGGATGAATCTTCTTTTTGTGGTATGTTTTGAATGTTTTGGATATCTCGTATCCTGTTATTTTCCTTAAACCAAGTCATATTTTTTCTTATATCATTTTATGTTTTGGTTAGACCAGAATGTTTGGGATCTACATCCCTCACAGGATCTGCAGCATGCTTGTGGATTAGACACCACTTTCTTAATCCTTGGGGTTTTAAAAATTTGACTATTTTTCCAATAAAATTTTAAGTTTGCTCTTCTTTTATATGATAAGTAAACTCTTAATAATATCTTGTGTTAGCCTATCACTAATAAAGAAACAGTCTGATCCTCATCAGTCAGATCTTGCATTCAGTTTTCTAATCTCTTAGCTATAATAGAGGTGTAGAGTTAATTATTTGTAATTATTTTCTGTGGTCTATTATTATATCCACGTATTATGTATTAGTATACTTGCTTGTTAGTCACAGTGTAAAAGCTTCAGCAGCTTTCATTTTTCACCACAAGAAAAAAAAGTGAAAAATATGTTCTTAAACACAACTTTTTGTCATTTTAACCTTCTTCTAATGAAGTTTAAAATAATACAGTTTTGTCCGTTTATATATAAAAATAATTGGAGTCTAAGGTTTGGAAGATTCAGGATTATTTGATGTGACTTTCTGGTTTGTCTTTTCACTGCAGCTGACCAGTACGAAGGAGAAAAAAGATGGAGAGGATAAAAAGAGGAACCCCATCCTGAAGTACATTGGGAAACCCCGGACCCTGTCTCAGTCCAGTAAATATAATCTCACTCAATAATCACTTGTTTTGACATCATGGGTGTTTAAAACGCACTGCTTTCCAAATTATTGTGTAAATTATATTTTTTCTGATGTTCTTAAATATAGTCAAAACAACTGACAGTCAGCTTTATTTTCAAGTCATCAACCAATTTGAATGCTATTGAAAAAACTTCCCATTTATGGGAATATTTTTTCATAAATAAAACCCTGTAGCCCAAAACTTCATAAAGTATTTATACAGACACAGGTTGTAAGGTGTCTATAAAGGTTTGCTAACTGTTCTGAACAACGGCAGATTGTCCTTTCAACAAAAATACTTTTTTTTCCCAGATATGAAGTATTTGACAACCCTTGTAGCCACATTTTAGCATTTAACTATTAACTAATCATCACAGGTAGGGATGCAAACAATCAATCGATTTACGATTAATTGTCGATTAATGGTTTATTGGATTGAAGTTTCTTCCATTCGATTAATTGCAAACGTCCATTTAAACCTTATGTCGGTATAGTTTTGACTTCATCCAGCAGAGGGCGCTGCTGCTCTACCGCGGCCCAGTTGAACCGAGCAGCAGAAAGCCGTCTTAATAATGTGGGGCTGCTCCTGCGCCGCAAACTATGCAGTTTTATTTGCGACCCAACAATATTAATAGACTATACCAAACCCGAAGGAAAAGTACAGAAGGCTCGATCGGACGTATCAGCAATATGATGATGCTTAAAACAAGAGAGAAGGACGACAGAACGGTAAGCTAACTGTGGCTAACGTTAGCTTCCTCTCGTTTAGTTTAACTCCGTGTGAAAGAACAAAACAAAAACAAAAAAGTTACAGTTGATACAAATATGAAGTTAATCTAATCTGTGTGACATAATCTGGCCAGTAAACCAATCTAATAAACAGTGACGTCAGATCATGTCCAGCAGCCCAGCAAGAGATGTGTAAACAAACAAACAAATAATTACCATTACTCATTTGTACCTCACATCTTTTAGAGATATTTTATTTTTTTTTATTATTTTTCTCAACTAGCAACTAAACAAATTCCTGTTTTGTTATATTTTTGTTCTGTTTATATATAAATATGTCCAAGTTTAATATTGAGAGAGTAATCCACATTTCTCTGTTCATTCAGTCAGTGTTTAACACAGCTGACACAATGAATTGTTAAAATATTACTGTACTTTTTTATTTACTGTGTAAAAATCAGCCCTTCATGTCACAGAAAGAACCTTGATTCAAGGTTTTTAGGAAAATTGCCGCTTATCAGTTAATCGTTAGTCGATCGATAAGATCTATCAACTTTAGATTAATCCATTAATCGATAACTTCCATCCCTAATCACAGGTGTCTGAAATTAATTTCAGTGATCCAAAGAGCCCCGAGAGACAATAACACTTGAGATTAATGGAAAAACAAAAAGTCATCTTCAATAGAATTTGCACAATCATTTGGAGCACAGTGTACAAACACACTGACTCTCCCTCTACCTGTGTGCATCAAGTCATATTGAGTTTTCCCAATTTTGTTTTACATTTTTATCTATTTGGTTCTTATTGTTTTGTCATTCATGATTTGATTGATTCTCTTTGGTTCATTTTGGTTTTGTAGCATTCCACGTCCCCTTGTCTCCCTCAGAAGGTACATGTTTGTTTCATTTTTTTATTATTTATTTTAATGGTTTTTGTTTTTACCTACATTAGTTAATTATTTTGTTTTAAGCTCCAACTCTCCATTTATTGTGCTGTTTTTCTTCTCGTGCTAAAATAAACCGTGCGTGCAGTGCGCCCTGGCAGTGTCAAGAACATCATCCAGCAGTTTGAGAATCAAACAGACACTCCAGGAGAGGAGGGGGGAGATGCTGTGGACCCCCAGAGGCTCTCCTCCAGCAGCCTGGGAGAAGAAGGCCTGGACAGGTGATTGATTCGCTTCGATTCGTTCAGTCTTCACCATCTCCTCAGCCGGAACCTGACGCGGCTGTTTTCTCTCCTCCAGCCCGGCGGTCTCTGTGCGTCTGGCACGCAGCGAGTCCCTGAAGGCCCAGGGGGAGGGCCGGCGGCGAGGCGCTGGCTCCGGAGGGGACTCGGTGCCTCGCTCTCGAAGCGACGTGGACATAGAAGACTGTGGAGACGAGCAGGACCAACAGGGCCTTCGACCTCTGCAGCAGAGCGCCTCATCATCTGCGTCCAGCAGCTCCGCCCGGTAAACATTCCCTCATTCTGTTTGCAGCGGTGCACAGACAGGAAGTCACTCACCACATGAATAAACTCCTTTAAATGAAAGCTTTCCCCCACGTTCCTCCTGACCTGTCCAGTTTTACCCTCACACCACCTTTCTCTCCGCTCTCTCACACTCAGGTCTCTTGAGAACCCTACACCCCCATACACCCCTCGGTCTAGACGCAGGTGAGTCCCCCTGTCGCCCCCACAGATGAGCAGAACTGAAGGGTGAAACACAAGCAGGACTTTTGAAACAAGACAGATTTCAGTTTTAACGTGCCAGATTTCTTCTGCTCACGTCAGCTGCATCGCTGTGAAACAGGTTAAAACCTGATCCGTGTTATCGTCGCACGCTGACTGTGTTTTGTCATCATGTAGGAGTGTGGACTCGCCGCTGGCCCTGCTGCCAGACGCCGCGGCGCTGGAGGACGACGTGTGCGACGGTCAGAACTGGCAGGAAACGGTTGCTCCTCATCTGCTCTCGACGCTCAGCCCAAAGGAGGTGGACCGGCAGGCTGTCATATACGGTACGTTAGACTCAACGAGTCAGGATGGACTCATTTTATTTAGGGCTGCAGCTAACGATTATTTTAGTAATCGATTAATCTATTGATTATTCTGACGATTAATCGAGTAATCGGATATAAAAAATTGTCATGTTCTGCAGTAATTAATGAAGCTTATTTTA
>JAUBOC010000170.1:16806897-16822609 GCA_032275365.1 Anablepsoides cearensis | reverse complement strand
AAAACATTTCTAGCTCACATGGAAAATCTCAAAATTTTAAGGCATTTTTCCTCAAAATCAGGTTTTTTGTTGCTACTCCTCAATACAGTGCTTCAAAAATTTGTTTTATGATTATATTTCAGACACTTCATTCAAATGATACATTGATAAAGCGTTTATTCATTATGTTTTGACAAAATGCAATTTTTGCAAACGTTTTAATGAAAACACTATATTTGCCTATTTCTCCATATTCCACTTTTAGACTTAATCCTCGTTTCAATGTGATGGGTCACATATTATACTTCGGTCAAGTTTATTATTAGCCCTGTATATGATTCGTCAACAATACATTTGCTTGGTCAACTTGTTTTTGTAGCTGTCGACTACAGTTATGTTAAAATGTTTTAAATGATGTTTAATCCAACAGTCAGCTCTATGGTGGAGCAGTCAGAGTCCATGGAGATTCAGTCCAACAACGATGACAACGTCTCAGACGACAACACAGCCACAGACCCGTCAGGAATCATTAACTGTGATGAAGGACAGGAGGGCGGTGTGGCAGAAGCTGCTTTACAGGACGGTGAGTGGAAATCAGAACACATGGCAGATTCTTTATGGATTAGAGGCGTGAGGCTACGTTTACACTGCAGGCAAAATGGAGGTCGCATCTAAAATAAAGTGTCAACGTCCACAAAAAAAATCAGTGTGTCAGTCAATCAAATAAAGTGTCAGAAAAAAAATCAGATTTAAGCAAAAAATTTGAATTAAGCTGTAAACATAGACTAGGACGTCTGCACGTCTTTGAGTTCTGTCATTAAAACATAATAACTTCACAGTGGAAACCCTGCGGCAGCTCATATTACAAGATCTGGATGAGGATGGGCGGAGCCACAAGTCAGACGACACGCCCACCAACGAGATGACCAACGGAGGGAGCTTTCTGACTGAGAGACATAGACCGCAGTCCCTGGAAACAGTCCTCGATCTCAGCATAGATGAAGAGGCGGGGCCACAAGAGGCCCCGCCCACAGACACAAAGCAGCCTCAGGTTGTGAGGAAAGGTAAAGGATTTTGCTCAGGGAACCCTTTCGATTTCCAGAGTTACTCTCTTTTTTTCCCTCTCATGAAACAAATGTTGATTAATTAAAGGTAGCTTTGATTTATCTGCATTCTTTGCATGTTTCTCTGCAGAAAGTGATTTATATTTTTCCTTTTTTGCTTTGATTTGCTTGCATTTACGAACACCGACACTGTTTTTTTCTTGTTTTGTTTTTTTTTTCACTTCTGTACACTCTTTCAACTCACCTGTTCTTCAAACACACTATCCTCTGTGTGTAGCTGTGGTTGCGGGTCCTCCTCTATCTTCCTCTGTCCCTGATGGCATCACTGATGATGTTAGCCTCCTCTCCAATCAGTCCTCCAAGTCTAGAGGCAAGGCCAAAGTTCAGGGTAATGATCGAACCAGTCACGTTCTGCGGGGGGTTTTCTGACAAACAGTCTGTAATTCAACTATAACTTAGAGACTGGGTGGAACTCAGCCCTGAACTCACAAATCCCATCTCCGGTCTTTAGGAAACACTTTCTACTTGGTGATGCCCTCCGAGCAGGGAGAGAGCATCACAGACGACCTCAGCGACCCTCCCACACCCACCGTCGGCCACTCCCTCCGGCCCGAGCAGGAAGTGATGTCAGAACCAGAGGAGGAAACACCAGCCGGCTGCTCAGAGTCCAGCCAATCACAAACTATGCACCTGGAGGAGGAAGAAGAAGAAGAAACTGTCCCGAGGCAGGCTGGGACACAGAGGCACATCATTAAAAATGCTGATGAGATTTTTGTCACAATCGAAGGACTGATGAACAAGTTGCACAAGCTGAAGGTGAGTTTGTGTCAGTGTGGCTGTTAGAGCTGCAACAATTAGTCCACATGGGTTATAAAAAACAGACAGATTTTTAATGTTGATGCCTCGTATATAGGGCTGCAGCTAACGATTATGTTAGTAATATCTTTTTGATTATTCTGTCTATTAATTGAGTAATGGATTTTTAAAAAATTGTCATGTTCTGCTGTAATTACTTAAATGTATTTTATGAGAAATACAATTTAATATTGTAAGAGGTAGTCTACACAAATTACAATACCAGTTATATTTATTTTTATAGTTATATTATTTTAAGCTCCACTTTGAAAGTGCATTAATTAAAAGCACTCTGAATCATTTTTAACCCAGAAAAATCTAAATGCTGTAAATTCTTTTTTATGAATTGGAAAACCGAGTGTGATCTTTTATGTTAGAAATGTAGTAAGTGAGATGGGTAATATAAAATGTGAGTGTGGCACATTGAGCTTTGTAGTTAAAATTTTATTGTTTAATTTAAAAGTAAATTAATGTTTTTATAAGACTGTTATTAGGTTGGAGCAGAGTTCCCATTTTAGGCAATAAAATATTTAGACTTGACTGGTTAACTGGTTAAAAGACTAATGACAGGTTTCAAAGTCATAAAAAGCAGCAGAAAAATAAATATCTTTCTTCTATAAATACTTTTAAACTTGAAATATTCACTCCAAATATCACATTTAAGTTAAGATAGAAACATATCAACAAATATTTCAGCTCAAGCTGTCAGTCTGTTGTTGTGCTTGTATTTTTATTTGACACACAGTGTTTCTATCAAAATTCTGGGATCAAAGTCAGATTTTTTTTTTTATTCTCTTTCGTAGATTTCAATCAAGTTTTAATCCAAACTGTTATCAAACAAAAAAAAAATGAAAATATGAGCAGAGGGTCCCCAGTCACTAAATAGTTATCTTTATTTAGCTGTTAAATAGTCAAAAAAAATAAAGTAAGGTTGAACAGGATTTATGTATTTCTAATTTGTTAAAGCGTAACATTCTAAAGCAGTGATTCCCACAGGGGTACATGAGCATTTTGCAGAGGGTAATGGAACGTGGGAAAATTTCCCAGGTTTGTAAAAACATAAATAAAAATGGGACTGAGATATGTAGGGCTCTATGATGTCCACAATGCGGAAAATGCAAACAGAATAATGGGATTAACACAAAATGGAATCCAGTATAAAAAGCAGAATCTCACAGAATCTGCTCATTTGGGGTATTTGATGTATTTTGCTTCCTGTACATTACCTGGTTTATTTTTTTAATCACCTATTCACTTTCAAGGTAACTTTTTTTTTATGTTTTATTTGAGTTGAAAAGAATAAAAGGCCTGAGAACTAAATGTTTTAGGGGGTTAAATAAATAATTTTCATTTAATAATCAGTGTAGTTTTGGAGAATCATCATTACGTTTGACTGAGGAGGTACTGGTGGTGTGACAGAATGCTCAGGGGAACACAAGTCTAAAAAAGTTGGGAACCACTGGTCTAAATTTTAAGATTCCTTGAGGTTTTAATGCAAAACATCTAAGATCAATGCTGAATTCTATTTTATTTATTTTTTATCTCTACAGGAAATCGAGAAGGCCCACCACGAGCTTTTAGAAAATCTTCAACGTCCATCATTCAGTCTGGAGTCAGAGGACCAACTGTGTCGCTCAGCAGCCGTCTCCAGGACGCCCTCCATGGATCGCAGTTCAGGAGACGGTGAGCATCCACTGAATATACATCCTACAACTTCAACAGAGTTAAAGTGTTTCTTTAATAAATACACTCTCTCTCTTTTTAACCCTTTCAGGTAAAGAAGGAATCCCAGCCGAGCCTAAAATCCTGTCAACTGGTTTCTGACGTGTCTGCGTTGTAGATCTGTGCCCAGATGGAGAACAGACGCAGACGCTGTAAACCCTCTCCTCACGCCTCATTTCCATTGGCCTGGAATACAAGAAGGCGGGGGTATGACCCACAGAGGTTTCTGATGTTGGCACAGACTCTGAAAACTAAAAGAATAGCCAGAAGTTTGGATAAAACAAACAAAAAAAAGGAATCAAGACGCTGATCAGAAGCTGACCGAGTTGGATAAAAAGGAAAAGTGACTCGGACGTTTTGGGAGCTGGCTGAAGGAGCAGAGCGGAGCAGAGAGAGTGATGAAATGCTAATTTGAGGGAACTTTCCGAGGGACCCCAGCACTTTACCCACAATGCATTTCTCTGTGGTGTTTGTCGTCTCGCTGCAGATAGATCAGAGGATTCAGGCCACAGTCAGCTGAGTTCACCTGCAACCTCACATGTATGAGTCAGGTCATTTGCACTGTGTAAGGAAACCGTCACACACACACACACACACACACACACACTGAAGAATAACTTAACTCACTAAATCACTGTGGGAGAAACTACAGTTGCATTTTGCTTTAGCCTTCATTGAAGCTACAGGAAAGCTGTTTATTAGAAGGAAACCATCACAGACTTTATTCAGAAACACTACAACACTGTTTACTACTGAAATGCAGGCTAATTTTACTTTATTTACTTATTTTTTTAGCGCCACTTTTGAGGTGCACAGGGATTAATACAGCCGTTCAGTTCATGTAAAGTATTTTAGGTAAAAAAAATTGGGAGGTTGTTTCTGTTCAGGGCAAGATTCAAGACTGGAATTATTACCAAAAAAAAAACAATAACCAACGTTGCTCCACTGTGCTTCCCTCTCCGGTGCGTCCATTAAGTTTGTTTTAAACACAACGGTGGAAACTGTGAACCAGCAACTGTTCCCTCGACTGATGATCATCTCGTTTATAATCCTCATTCAAAGTAGATCCTCTCTGAGAGGAACTAGTTTGACGTTTTGGTACTTGTACCTTTCATGCCTTGTCGGTGCGTTAGCATAAAATCCACTCGCTAGCTCACTTTTTACCATATCATAGCCCCTTTAGGGGTTTTCATTCATTCTTTGGATTTAATAAATTAAACATAACTGACTAATTTTTATAATTTATGCACCTTTAAACAGAACCTATGAGCTAAACTGACTTTTTATTTTAAAGTGGGGTTCTGTAGAAAGGTTATGAACAAGTACTGTCTTACCTGTTGTAGATGGCTCTCGGGACATTTTCAGTCTGTAAAAATTGAGTTTAGATTTAACCAGATCGATGAGCTGAAACCACAGTGAGTTGCTTTCATTTTAAAAAGGCTCTTCTCATTTCCTAGCAGGTCATTCATGTAAAATTTCACTTTGGAATTATGTACATGCTGACTAGCCATTAGCTCGTTAAGCCATTAAAACTGAGCCTGTTCAGGAGCCACCTACAACAGGTAAGATAATGGTTGGTAACTTTTCCACAGAACAGCACATCAAAGGACGTCAACAATGGCTTTGATTTTAAACAATCATCCTCCTTAAAGAAAAACAACTTCTGAAATATTTTTTGTTTTGAAAACCAAAATAACGTTTGATTTGGCTTCATGCTCGTAAACCTCTTGCAAGTTGTGCAATAAATTAATTTAACCAGAGTGTAAAGCCCGTCCACGCAGGAATGTGCAAAAGTCTTATGTTTCGATTTTGGGATCCATGTGGAAACTGCAGTTTAAGAGCCGCTAACATTTTTTTATCGAGATCCAAAGGGAGAAAATCTTGAAACCTTTTGCTCTTGTATTATTTCTTCTTGTTATTTTTCTTCTCGCGTTTGCAGTTAGCCGGTCATCACTTCCTGTTTCTGGTGTAATTTTGTGACAGCGCCACATCCAGGCCTGGCATGGCTACTACAGCACATTTGAGTGGTTGTGCATTTCCTGTGTGGATGGCAACGTTTTCTAAAAACAATACCGTGTTTATGAGGATGGATTTGAAAACATGAAATAAAAGAAAGATTTTATTTTTTTTCATTGAACGCTGAACAGGAAGTCTTGTTTTGTATTAAACCCCAAAACAGATAACTAAAAAACCTTGTAACCAGCAAAGACTGACATTAATACCAAGTGCTTTTTTTATATGTAACATCACCTGCTTGGTACTAATTTTAATACATACTAAAATATGCATTTAAACTTTTAAGTTTTGCAGACGTTTTTAATACATTTGTACCATTAAGTTTTTTTTTTGTTTTAAAATAAATTATTTCTTCTTGAAGCTGCACAGAATCCAGCTGGAATCTTTTATTTGCGCTGGTTTTTTATGATTTAAATCAGCCTTCTGACACGTTTGAACTCACCGCTTGTTAATAAAAAGATGATTTCTGCCAGGAGGAGCGTTTACAGTCTGAAGGCGGAGCGGCGAGGTCGTCTCTTGTGTGGGGAAAAAAAAACGATCAAATGCAGCTGAAAAATAAAAACGGGAAAAATCTGGGACTGACTTTTATCGCCACTGAGCCTCAGTGAACTTGTAAATCTATTTTTGAAATGTACCAAAGTGAAATTTTTCCTCAAGAGGTATCGAAGGGAACACTTTTTGGCTGCTCGTTTTGAACCACCTCAGACCAGGAAGTGCAGGTTTATTTGTTGATCTCCTCCTGACTGGTCTGAGCTGAAAATCTTTCCTTACTTCTTTATTCCTCCCTCTCTCTGACTCTTTATACCCACTTTCTACCTCTACACTTCTTTATATTTACCCCCTCCTGCTTTAACTAATCAATGTCGTGGCCTGATTCAGCTCTTTACGAGGAAAACGACTAAATCCCATTCTGCTTATTTAAAATTTTGCACAAACAACTCTTCCCTGCACGGTGCAAACTACTGTATGCATAAACACCTTTCTTTTTCCAAGTCCTTTTATTTTTAACTTTGTGTCTTTAAACAAAAAGTTTTGCTCACATGTAATATAGAGAAATCACAACCACTTGTTTTATAAATGTTCATTTTTTTTTCTTGTAAAGCCTTAGTTCTTGTATTTGATTTTATTTTTGTAGATATTTTTAAAGGGATGCATAAATTATTTCCTTTTTGTTTTATTTTTAAAAGAAATGGTGACTTTGTTAGCTGCACAGAAATGTAAACAGATCTTGTTTCTTGATTCATGTGTTTGGTGAGATTAAAGCTGAAGAAACTGGATTTTCAAAAGCGCCTGATGTGGAGTTTTTATTTATTCTTTGTGTGTAACGATTCAGGAGGCCTCTGTTTGCAGTAAATAACAGTGTTTGTTGTCTGTAGGTGGGAGGGAGAGAAGGAACATCCAGGTTTAAGTAGGTTTTTACTCAGCAAATCAGAAATCTGTCAGCTTTTTTTCTCTAGTCTTTATAGGACAGGATATGGATCTTCAAAGTAAAAGAACTTTAGTAAACATTAAAATACAGAAACTTCCGAACGGCTCACAATTTAATAGCCTCAAAATAACCAAGATAGTTTTATCACTTGTTTTCCTGAGAACATTTTATTTAACGTCGTTTCCATCGTGGATTGCAGCTCCGCCCCTCTTCTGTAAAAAGCTGCTTTACACAACGTGAGAAGTTAAGGGGGTAGTTAAAGGGGGTAAGATTTTTTTTCTTCTCTCTGCTACCTTTGATTTTATTCATTTACTTCTTTTTCCTTCTATTGTGTAGTTATTCTGTTTTAAATTAAATAAATACATTTCTAAATAAAAACAAAAAAATAATAAAACATTCAGAAACTGTATTATTTTTTATTTATTTTGTTTTAGCTTTTACAAAGTGACTTGGTAACACTATGCTTTTATTATGAAAAATCCGTACCGGAAACCGCAACGTCATTTTCTCTAACTTGGATGTTTGCTGGACTGGACCCCCTCCTCCTCCTCCTCCTCAGCAGGACTCCGGCTCAGATGCTCGGAGCAGAGATGAGGAGCAGGTCGCTGCTTGTTCAGGTCGTTTCTCTCTCTCCTTGTTGGAAACCAGAAACAAACTGCACAGAAAACCTTGATGCCAGCCAGTCTCTGGGTTTATTCTGGTGGAAGTCCTCAGACAGATGAGAGACAGAATAATAAAAAAGAGGATAAAATGAAACAGTGACGCGCTTTTCAGACGGAGACGCTGCTTCTCTTTGTGCTGCGCTTCGGTTTTCTCTCCCGGGCTGTGAGGTAAGATCATCCGAGCTTTCCCAGCAGGAGTTTTTAGTTTTAGTTTGTTGCAGGCTGTTTGCTGCTGCTGCAACTGAAACCAATCGAACAAAGTGAATTATTCATTCTCCCCACTAATCTGAATCACAATCAGCTCTTTCTTTCTCTTGTTCACTTTCCTCTCCGCTTTTTTGCGCTTTTTACGCACCGGCTGTCCTGATGGGGGTCACCATCAGGGCAGCTGTTGGGGCTGATTTACAGCCGTCGGTGTTTCCGGGGTGGGGGGATGTTGTGTTTGCTGAGTGATCAGCAGGCATTACTTCATGTTGGGGTGGGGGGTCTGCGTGGTCCCCATATTTACTTTGTCCTCCGCGCGTAAAGACGTCACCGTTCTGCGCCAACAATGATCCAAGTATTTCTTTTCCTCGTATCGTTTTATCTCACTCTGGTGTTCATTTCTAACACAAAGACATTGGAGCCTCGCGCACCCTGCTTGAAGGAAACATTGGAAGCCGGGGCCACGCCTCAAAAAGTGGCCTCAAGCCCCCCCTGGAGCCCCCGCACACACCAGCAGGCTCCCCAAGAAGTTTCAACCTAATTTTTAATGAAAGCCTAACAAGTTTTTAGAGTTTAAACAAAAGAGGCTAGATTCTTTAAAAACCAAATGATCAGATTTAGAAGAGGTTTTTTGTTGTTGTTTGTTTTTTCCTGGTGTCCACTCTGCACGTGGCAGGTCTCACAGCCCAGATCCAGGGGATCAATGAGTGAAACATGAGAGAAGAGGATCACGAGTGGGATCGATATGAATGAGCGCCTCATGAACGGGTGACACAGTTTGGTTTGACAGCCAGGCCACAGGGAGGTGGGGCGTAAATCGGTGTGGAGCTGCTGCTGTTCTCTCAAACACACTGTTTACAGCAAAACATCTCTGAAATGAGGATTTAGTCACTGAGACGAGAAGCGACACACAAAGGATGTAACTTTAAACAACAAACTGTTTTATTGTGTTTCTGCTTTAAGATCATCAGCGAGCTCCACTCAAGCTGCTGCAGAGCTCTAATTTCTTTCATTCCACCTCTGGGAATATGAAGGCCTAAGTGGTTATTATTTCCATTTTTAACCACAGGATGAGGAGAGTGCTCTACTTGATGTTGATTGGCTGGAAACGTGGAGTGCAATATGGTCAAATGAGCTCCGAATCCCATGAAAACACCAACGTTTCACTTGGTTGTTGGTCAGATTCAGCTAGAATCATGCCTAAAGCTGCTTCACGGCTCCATTAGTTACTTTTTTGCTTACTTATTTAGTTGATTGATCCGTCCATCGACTTGTCCAATCAAGGAATTTAAAGTTTTCAGTTTGCTTGTTATTGGTGGGGTGTATGTAAATATTTAAGCCTTGAACTTGTGCATCAAAGTCTTTTAAAAACCAATGAAGTTGATTGAATTTATTCTTTCTGGGAAAAATAGCATTTTAAATAAATAAAACTATTTTTAAGCTGTATTTTGGCGACATGGGCAGTCGTGTTTAAAGTACTACAAAGTGATACATGAGTGAAAGTACAAATATCTTACCATAAAATTACTTTGGTAAAAGTTAGTCACCTGTAAGAATATTTCTTGAGTAAAACTCTTAATGTATCTGATATTTACTGTGCTTAAGTATCAAAAGTACATTTCAGAGATAAAATGTACCAAAGTATTAAAAGTAGAAGTATTTAGTAAAAGTGAGCAGTTAGAATTTCCCTAAATGATGTTTATTGGAAGGTGAAACCCCCAAAAATCCTTCTAAAGATCTATAATGAGTAAAATGTTATAATAAAAGTTTAAAGGGGAGGAAGGCGTTGTGCAAAAGTCATGTTATGTTATAAATATTATTCCCTCATCAAAAAACACACCCAGAGTTTTGATTTGACTCATTCCTGTACAGTATGTTTGAGAAATCCTGAACCTGCTGTAGTCATGTGGAGCTGCTGAAATATATGCTGGTACAAAGCTCCGCCTATTAACACAAAGCTCCTCCCTGGAGTTCTAAATCTATCATTTCCTCCCTCTGTGGCTCAGAGGCGTAACAGTGAGGTGTTGACCTCCACTTCTGCCTCGATCCTTTACATAAATCTCAGCAAAATGAAAAGAAGGGACCTCAGGCTCAGCTTGAAAGGGTTTTAGTGAAACGTGTTATTGCTGTCATAAAAGAGTTGGATTGGTGGTAAAGGTTGAAAGTGAACTAAAAGTCAGCTCCCAAACTGACTGCTTCTTTTTCCACTGTTCAACAGTGATGTTCCATACCGACTGGATACTGAGTAAAACTTGGGCTGGTGTCGGTGATACAGAGCTGATACTGATACTTAGGAAAATACAGCTAAATCTAAAAAGAATCTAGAATATTTCAAATCATATCTTCAAAGAGAATTTAAGACAGAGTGATGTATTTATTTTAAACTCAGAGCTATATTAAGGTAGCATCCTCATTTACAATAAATCAAAGCTACTACAACAGAAAATTAAGGAGATACAATCAGTAAAACAATGTTTTAACACTAAATATATAAAATAGAAAAACCAATAAAACAAATTTGTGTTGAACTATCAGTAAATAAATAAAAACAAGCAATAAAATGAAAACATTTACATTTAATGAACATGTTAGCATGAAAATACTGAAGATCTAAATAACATTTCAAATGATATAATTATCTGAAATGACCAAAGTATAAAAAATATGAATATTTGGATTTGAGAATCAATTCTTGAGCATAAAAATCTAGTATCTATAGGAGGTATAGATATTTCAGTATTGATCCACACATCACTAATTTGCAATCTTTATATATTCCAGGCCGTGCAGTGCAAAAATGCCAACAAAGTGTGCCAAGACAGGATTTTGATTTAGTTCCCAAGTCTGCAATTAATATGATGCAATATTATTTGCCCAACACAGGTGACTGTGTTAGATGAGCCATGATCCATCCACTTCAGGCACATGATGAAAATATGAATCAATGTTTTTGTTTCGCCTTAATGTAACAAATAGATATATCAATGTGGATTGATGTGTTGTTACACCACTAATTCCTAATGTCTATAGAAAACTAAAAGTACACATTGTCATATGTTACTAGAGAAAAGACACAAAGATTTGTTCAACTCTAAATCCAGAGGTCTTTAAAGTACTTGAAAAAAATAACTAAGTAAAAGTAAAAATACCTCAACAGAAAATGACTTTGGTAAAAATACATTTCACTGATGAGAAAAGTACTTAAGTAAAAGTCATAAAACTGTTCATAAAAATTGGGAAGTAAAAGTTAAAGTACTTTTACACACTCTAAGAAATAAACTGTTGAATTTACTGAACCCCTTAACAGTCTTTGTTCCATCGGTGGGCAAAAACTGTGCGGTTTCTGCCTTTAAATTAAACGTTTCCAGACTCTACTGGGGGCTTTTATTTTGAAGACCGGTCTGTCAGACAACTTCCTCTGGTTCTTACCTTTAGTTTGGCACCTTGGCAATGTCAATTTTAAGGAATTTCAGAAGCATCTGTTAAGGGGTTAGCCCAGAGGTCTGCGACCTTTACAATTAAAAGAGACATTTGTGCTCCTTGTCTCACTAATTAAATGTGTCCAGAGTCGCAAAACAAGCTACAACTGTGATTATCAACTGGTGGTCCATGGGCCTTTTCTGGAACGTGTGCGGTCAGTGGAGGTGACATTATGAAACTAAAAAATACTGTTATTATTGTTATTATTGTTATTATTATTATTATTTTTTATATAAATTATTTAGTATTATACACATCAGGACCAATAAAAGGACCATACTCATGTAAATAAGAAAAAACATGGTATAAAGTTTATTCTGAATTTCACAGAAACTACAACTGAATTTTTGTTTTCTTTTTTCTAATTAATATGTAGTCTTCAAATTATTTTGAAGTCATTCTGATGGATTTGATCTTAGAAAGAAATTGAAATATTTAAGTTGTAAGAGTTCTTATACCTCTTATAACAAAAGTTATAAGGAAATTAATTACCAAGGGTTTTTAACTTATTAAGGAAATTCCTCTTTTGTGCAAAGTGAATAACAAACACAATAAGTGACGTAACTTAGTGAATTTGATTTGATCCAGCAACAAACAAAATCATTTATTTACATAAATCAAACAAATTATGAGTGAACAACTTAATTGTGAGCAATTAATTTTCTCATAAATGTTTACGAAATAACAACAATAAAGCACGCGTTCGAGCCTAATTAATTATTAAATATGACAACTTTAGAAAGAGCAAAACAACAGCCTAGCATGGGCTAACATGTGTTTTACTTTTACAAAACCAAGTGGAGGAAATATTCTTGCCTCATTTTTACTCTACTAGGTTTAGTGAAACCAGCTGACATGAGTTGGTTGAGTAAATTCAACACTTTATTTTGTAGAGCGAATAAATAACTCCTTTCATGACGAGTTTGGACATATTTATTTTGTAATGAGTAGAAGAAGTAAAAGTATCAATTTTACGTTTTAAATGTAACGAAAGAAAAGTAAAAGTAACGATTTAAAAAAATACTTGGTTAAATTACAAATCCTCAAAAAATGACTGAAGTATTAGGGGTGCAACGATACAGAAAATTCACGGTTCGGTTTGATACTTTAGTCTCATGGATCGATATTTTTTCGTTACAAAAACGATAAATTTCCATGCCCTTTTTAACTTGCAATTTATTGAAATTAATAATAAACTTTTGTTTAACCTCAAAAGTCTAGTTTTTAAATTGAATGTTGCTAAAACAGTAAGTTTCTCAGTGGATCTGCGCTAAAAAATGCAGCCTAGGTGAAGTAGTTGAACACAGATCCACTGATCCTTCAACACAGAGCATCTTAAGAAGACATAAATAATAATAGTTTTTAAAAATCTGTATTGTTCGATACAAGTGTCTTTGATATTGTTCGGTGCGGTTCGATACGGGTACATGTATTGTTGCACCCCTATTAAGTACTGTAACAAATTAAATGTACTTAGTTACTATAAACCTCTGTCTAAAACTGATTGTATCTAAAATGTGTAAAGTTTAGAAAAGCTACTTTTCAGCCGTCCTGCTTTGCAAAACGCGTCTCTGCAGTATTCCTGAATCACATGAAACCTCTTAGTTCTGATTCTGAGACGGGACGTAGAAGCAAGCGAGCACGAGGAGCTTCATTATCAGGTTAGAGCTCAGTTTGTAAACAACCTGATCCAAACCTGAGCTCAAAACAAACTGATTCCCAACATGAAACATCCTCTAACTGTGTCTCAGCCTGATGAATGGATTGTCTGTTTTTGTTTTGCGAGGTGTGCAGTCCAGGCAGCGCTGAGTTGATGATCTGGTCGCCATGGCGACTACCCCCCCCCCCCCACCCCCCACCCCTTTTGTGTTTTCTCACCCCCGGGCTCCCATTCATCCCCATTGTAGTAGCTATGCTCTGTTGCTGTGGGAGACCCCAGGGGGCAGCTGGAGAATGTGGCGCTTGTTCATCGACTCTTAACACGACGCTCGGAAAATGCGAGCAGGTCTGTTGTTCTGCTGGATGGAACCAACACAGAGGGCTGGTTTTCAAAGTGAAACCAAAAAAGAAAAAAAGTTAGGTCTTTGGACCATACGCTCCTCTGGTGCCTCACCTTCAGCTCAACGTGTCCTGTCCTCCGGGGGGCTTGACGGAGGGGCCTGTTCGCCATCTTATTGGCTGAAACCCACTCAGGTTTAAATGGCTTGAGGTTACTCATAAAAACAGAAAAGGCTTCTGCAGGCACACACACACACACACACACACACACACACACACACACACACACACACACACACACACACACACACACACACACACTTTCAGCGCGGCGCAGGGTGCCAGCATTTGAACAATGCCGTCTCTCTTCTTGCTGCTGCTCCTTGGTATGTGCCCCTTTTGAGACCATTTTACTTGTCTCACATGACAAATTATCCTCTTCCTTTCCTCCCTCTCCTCATTCTTCACCTCTCCTCCATTCTCTCGCTCACTTGGTCTCTGCCCTTTATTTTTTTATTTTTTTTGCAAGCCTACCTCCTCTAAAACTCCTCTAACTCAGGCTTCTGTCCCTCCCTCCTCCCTCTAGACGTCCAAGATAGATTCCCTCAGGAGTAAAGTGGACTTGCTGCGTCTTCCTCTGGCTCTTTCCTCCAAGTCCATCAGCAACCGCAAAAGCCAGTTGGGCGTGATCTGGGAAAAGGGCGGCGGCTCGGGGACGGGAGTGGCACGCAAGCTCCGCCCGCCGCTGGCCTCGGACATGGACAACGAGTCGACGTACTCGGGCTACTCCTACAAGTCGTCCCACTCGAGAACTTCTCGCAAACACAGGTAGGAGACGGTTTTTATCCAGCGTGCGTGATGTCAAATCCTGGTCCTCGAGGGCCGCTGTCCTGCGTGTTTTCTTTGTTCCTCTGCTCTGACACACCTGACTCAGGGGTTTGATTAACTCTTTGAATTCTGCAAACGCCTGTTAATCACCCATTCATGCAAACCAGGTGTGTTGGAGCAGAGAAACCTCTCAAACCTGCAGGTTAGGGGCCCACCAGGACCAGGATGTGACACTCTTGATCTAATGTGTTGACACTGAAAATATGAGACATGTACTACAACTGGCCTGAATCATCCAACTCATATGGCCGATATAAAAAGATCTAAACTAAAAACATAACATACCAGGCTCAGACTACTTCTTTATTTGTTTACTATTAACCTTTATTTAACCAGGAATAACCCATTGAGATCACAGATGTCTTTTATGAGGGAGGTCTGAGCCTGAAGGCAGCTTATTCTGCAGCTTTTTGGTCTTTAGGCAAACCTGGAGAAAACCCACACATGCATGATGAGAACATGTAAACTCCCCACAGAAAGACCCCAGGTCCAAACCACAGATCAAAGCCTCTTGCTGTGAGGCATCAGTGCTAACCACTGAGCCACTGTGCTCTTCTTGTTATTTTTACAGTGTAGTTTTCTCTGTACATTTGGAAATAAATCTAAGTTAAGGAGGGAGGTGTGGACATTTTTTAACTTTGCCACTAGATGGCACCAAATCCCTAAATTATATTAATGTTGAAAATGTAATTTTAAGCAAATCTAGATTCTAAAAAGCAGTTTTCCATACAGTTCCCACAAAACAACACTGTGCTACATCACATCACTGTAATTCCTACTGATGATCTTTTACCCACGCCTTGTTATATGTTATGCATGTTATTATTCATACTTTGCATGTGAGTAATTAAGTCAGAATAAAGGGACAATTTAAACAATTGTTGCCAAGTACAAAACCTGCATTTTCAGTGACACAGTTAACATAAAATAAAATAAAAATCATAAATATTATGTGTTAGGGAGGCCTAAGGAATAAAATGCATACACTTTTTTTTGCAGGGAAAATATTGGGATTAAATGGGTTAATCAACAGTTAATAAAACACAACTCTTTTTGTGGGGGGTATTTTGTCTTTTTTATTAGTACCTAATATACTGACAGCACACTAAAACTCTTATTACAAAACAAGTATGTCAGATGGTAATAGAGTATTTAGTTCCAATGACATTTCATCATGGGTACACAGCAGGGATGGCTATTAAACCCCAAATCTTCACCTAAAACACGACTAAACAAAATATTTTCTAAACTGTCCCAGGCGAAAAAATATATACTAAAGTATATTTTAAATATACTACATTTTACGGAAATAAATATTTAATATAATATATACTTTTTAGGAATAAAGTATATTTCAGTATATTTCAAAAACCATACTTCAGATATGTTTTTAAAATATATTTCAAGTACACTTA
>JAUBOC010000170.1:16793748-16804572 GCA_032275365.1 Anablepsoides cearensis | reverse complement strand
TCGCAAGTCATATCGTCATCGCAATATTAAGCAGTGTTATCGTACATCGCAGGTTTTCCTAATATCGTGCAGCCCTACAAGGCTGCTTGTTTTAATGAAATATTATTTAAAGAGATTTGCTGTTAACATTTGTACAAATCATCACTTCGGGAGATCAAAGTCACACACTGGGTTAGAAATTGTTTCAGTTTCTCTCTGTTTGAAAAGATGAGTGTTAAACCACGATATTGCCACGTGTTTGAAACATAATATATCAGAATGAAACCATTAACA
Organism: Anablepsoides cearensis; assembly: GCA_032275365.1. Classification (NCBI taxonomy): domain Eukaryota; kingdom Metazoa; phylum Chordata; class Actinopteri; order Cyprinodontiformes; family Rivulidae; genus Anablepsoides; species Anablepsoides cearensis. The sequence continues at coordinate 16,804,299 of JAUBOC010000170.1, read as the reverse complement.
GAATTAGTGGTCTAACCAATATAACCATACCTGTTGGAAAGACTGTAAGGAGTTTTCTGAGAAGAGGGAGTCTCTGCAATCACTAAGTAGGAGTTTCTTGTTTTGTGGGAGGAGTTTGTTCGAGACATGATTGGTCTGTTTGACTTTTGTGGGTGTAGTTTGTTTTCTTTCAGTGGGTGTAGTTTGTTAAAGACATGATTGGTTGGATTGACTATTTTGTGTGGGGTTTTTGAGTAGCTTGGTCAAAACAGTCAGGAAGCACCAATATATTAGTCATAACTTGAGACAGGAAGGTGCTAGATGCAGGAAATTTGAACGTCGTACATGTGGAGGAACCTGTAACAATTCAATGTTTGCATTTTCACAATAACTTTTGTCTTTGTTCTGTTTTAAACTGTACATAGACAGTCAATAAATCATATTATTTTACTTTAAGTTGCCCCACAAGACAAGTCAATCCTGCCCCCTACTTGACTTTACTATGCAAGAAAAAAAAACATGTTGATGCATTTAACTGGTCATAGAAGGTTTGAATTTACATGAAATCTTTTATATATTTTATTATTTGACATATTGAAGACCATGTATATTTATTTATAGCACATGTATTTATGTTTATTCAGTCATAGTTAAAGTTGAATAAATTTTGAAAAATTTATACTAAATATTTTAAAGAGTGTGAAGATGTCGCCCACTCTGTCAGGCTGTCACTTCTTATACTAGTCTCTGCATCAAAACTGAAACTTTTTTTCTCTCACTGCTGTGGTTTTCTCCTCCTTGTAGATATTTCAGATGTTAACCTCAGATGTTTAGAGTTTACTCTGTAGCCTACATTTCTGTCAGGCACTGGTGTGTGGTTACCACTTTGACCCCAAAGAGCCCCTGGCAGCAGCTTTAACATTTCCTCTGATCTTCATCTTTTTGACACTTCTAAACAGTTCATACATACAAATTATATTTTATCAACTTAGATATATACAAAAGTCACAAAACATCAAAGAAGAAATTTGAATGAAGCAGAAGCAGCTGTCATATTGTTCTTCAGCTTCTTCATTTGTGGTCTAAAAAAAAGTAGCACCACCTACTTTCAGTTAAAACATGACCTGTTAATGTGGAAAGAGGAAGTTCAGCAGTGACGAGTGTGTAGGTGTTGCAGGTTTTGTTTTTGGTCAGTTGGTTAGTTAGGAAGTGGAAACACAACCTGTCAACTGAAAATCATCCAACAGAGCAGCTGAACTCAATCAAGTCTGGTTATGAAGGAGCATTTATCTGTGTTTAAACAACAGCAGGATAATTTATAATAGTGCTATTCAACTGGCAGCCCGCGGGCCACTTTTGGCTCGTGGATGACTTCAGTCCGGCCCGCAGATGAATTTATTTAAAGAAAAACATTTTTTTTAAAGACTTGAATGACAAATTTATAGATGTTTTACATGATCTATGACAGGGTTATACAACTCAGTCTGCCTGCTAAAATACGGCAATTTAAAATAAAATTACCGTATTTTTTAGACTATAAGACACACTTTTTTTTTCAAAGTTTAGCTGGTTTTGCAATGTTTTGTTTTTCTTCCTGACACATTTTTTTTTTTGCTGAAGAGTTGAATGTTAAATAGTTAAACAATTCATACTTACTGACGGCTGTAAGAGGGCGCTCTAGGCTTGCCACAACTACATGTTGTTCCTGTACCGCTAAAAAAAATATACTCAAACTTTAACTTAAAGATAACTGATGCATTTTTGACCGATGTGACTTATGGCCTAGAAAATACAGTAGATTTTTATTCAAAGAGAAAATCATTAAAAAAATAAAAAGAATTGGGAGAGTTTGAAAAAAATTGTTGTTAAGTAATTACTTAGAAATGATGGTGAAACAATCTAATTAAATTAATTTCAGTGGTTTTTGCAGTTGCCACAAAAACGACATATGATAGCTACATGATTAAAAAACAACCTCTGTGCGTGCTTCAAGAATTTGTCTTTCAGGCCTAGTTCCATCTAAGGTTATTTGTGTTTTATTTATTCTATTCTATTTTTTTTACCTGTGTCCTTTAGAGGTATAATTAATATATTAGTATCTGCTCTACCTTTATGCAGCAGTAAAAGTGTGTGGTTGCCAGATGTTCGCCTGTTTATAAAAGCAGTTTTTTTGCATGCAGCTAATTTGATCATGTCTTCCTCATGCAACACAGTATCCAGCGGGCAGCTGTGTGGCTCCTGGACCAGTACTATAGTGACTTCCCAGTCTATAACCCGGCTCTGCTTAACCTCCCCAAGTCTATCCTCACCAAGAAGCTGTCCTCCTTCAAAGTTTACAACCTGGAAGAAGGTACTTTTTTTTGTCAATTCCACCACTAAGTCTACTGCAAAACTAAATGTAAACATGGATGTTAACTGGTAACAAGGTCATTGAAGGACAGAATAATTACAGAAAAATTATCAATCTGGTTTATGTGAACGTTGCACATTAGTTTCTCACTGTGCTAGTTCCAATGATTAACTATGAATGCTTTGATCTGCTGGCAGTTCAAGAAAATCCAATTGGCTACTTTTTAATAGATAGATAATCTGTTTTTTTTTTGGTATTGTTAGTTTTGGTTCTATTGCAATACAGTGATTAGTTTTTATAAAGGGATCATTCTGAACCATTTTTCTTGTTACAACTTTGATCTTGTGTGTAAAATTGGACTTAGACTGGAAGCAGAAATAAAATATAATAATCTAAACTTGATTATAATGGAATCACATAAATTGAACTATAGTTACTATATAACTATAGTAAGACATTCAACTCTTTTAGTTTTCTTTTAAATGAAGAAAGCAGTGTTTAACTGTGATTCACAGTTTGCCACATTCTGTTGGGAAAACCTTCATTTATCACTGAATGTAGATTTTTGTTTTTGCTTTATAAGCATCTGGACTATATGCAACGTATGACATATTGTGGTCATCAAGTGTACAAAACCACAACCGTGGCTCCATCCCAGTACTCACACTTCCACCCTCGTGTTCTTCAAATGCATGTTCCTGCTGAAGGGTTCGAGTGTGTCCCTCTGGAGTGGTCCTTGGCCCTGCCCCGTCTGTGTGCCCTTGATTCACACTTTTCACTAAGTCTGCATCCAAGAGGACTTGGGCAAAGTGTATTACCCACAATTCATCGCAGTATGTGACGTTTTGAATTAAAAGGCAGACATTTGGCAATGTCCACTAAGCACCTTCCAGTCTAGTGGTTTCTGTATAGAACTTAAATTAGTCTGCCTATATTAAAAGAAGGCCTTTACTCTGGTGTATTAACCTCCTTCAGTTCATGTTCTTTCTTCTCCTAAAAACGATTACTTGTTGTAGTTGTACTATCATTTTTAGCAGTATAAATGCCAAAACAGTGACCGGTCCCGCCATTTTGGACATCACAGTTACGATGCAGAGGCGCAAGTCGATGACATCACCCCTACTGTCCCATTTCTCCCATTTTTGCACACTTTTGTAACCTGGTCACTCAAACCATTATGTGTAGTGTGAGTATTGGGACCAGGCCCATGTCATTATCCAATAAAAACAATAGAATGCTGTATTTTCGTACACTGAGGAGTCACTTAATGACTGCAACATACCCAAATCATCATCCCATGACCACCGTGTATGAGAGTCAGCATGAGGTGTTTGTGCTGTTTTGTTTTCTTCAAACATGCTGCCGTGCATTCTGGGTAAACATCTCATCTTTCGTCTGTTCAGAGACACTGTGCCACAATCCTTGTGGTTCGTTCAGACGCAACGTTGCAAACCTTAGTTGTGCTAGAAACTTCCTCCTGCAACCCTCCCAAAGAAGCCACACTTGTTCAGTCTATTTCTGAGTGTCCTGTCATGAACTCTAAATGTTAACCTTCTGACTGAGGCCTGTAGAGTCTGAAATGGAGCATTTACGTGTTTTATCTGAGCACTGCACAGTCTGACCTCGGGGTGAATCAGCTGGGATGTCCTCTCCTGGGAGAACTGGCAGCTGTCTTAATGTGTGAATAATCTTTCTGACTTCAAAATGTTTGAAAATGACTTTTTCCTTTGATGAACTGTTGCTTCTCTGAGGTTGTATTTTTTTCCACCTTTTGGCTTTGTTTATGTTGAGTAAATAACTCAGTGGAATGTGGTTTTAGAACCTGATAAGACCAGATCTGTCAAGGTCTGGAGGTGAATGAACCCAAGAGCAGGCAGACACAAAGGCTCCAAAAAATAAAACCATTTATTAAACAAAAACAAAGGGTGACATGGCAGCAAAAGACTTACATAAACTCAGGATCACACAGGCAACAGGAGACCAGGATTGATGAAGTAATCCATACAATGAACCAGCGAGGGTGTGGAGGACTGAACCAGAATAAATACAGAGGGAATGAGGAGATGAACAACAGCTGAGGGAAACTAATTGGAAACTACTGACAGGTGAGAGATGATTGAACAGGTAAGCAGCAGGAACAGACTGAGGAGAAATGAGATAAGCATGAAACATACAACATGGACACCAGGGGGAGGCACAGCACAAAACAGACATCACACAGATCCTCACCAGATCGTTTATTATGTCCTGATTCAAAGAAAACTAGAATTCAAAGAGTGTGGAATTTACTTAAATGACCATAAACATATTCAGAACTTAGTGGGAATGTATCCAATCCTCCAACGAGTAAACCTGACATTGCTGGACGCTCTCATCTATTAGACGTGTCATTTTAAACTCCAGTGTTTTCACGCACAGAGAACAGCACCAACAACTCCACGGGGCAGTCCAGGGCCATGATCGCCGCCAACGCTCGAAGACGAGACAACTCCCACAACGAGTATTACTACGAGGAGGCCGAGGTGGAGAGGAGGATTCGCAAACGAAGAGCCAGGTGAGAGCAGACTCACACAGACAGAAAAGTTCTCGATACTAAACTCGGTAACTCTGTTTGGGTCGTATGAAATGCTTTACTGAAGCTTTTTCCACTTAATAATCTTGTTTGAGATATTTTGCTTCTGTTTGTGTTCATATTTAAATCTGTATGATCCGTGCTGTCCTGTGTCCCTCACAGGCTGGTGGTGGCAGTAGAGGAAGCCTTCACCCACATCAAGCGTCACCAGAAGGAGGACTCGCCCACATCCTCGCCCAAACACCCGCGGGAGGTGATGGCCCCCAGGGAGGCCGCCCAGGCCATCTTCGCCCCCATGGCCCGGGCTATGCAGAAGTACCTCCGGGCCACCAGGCAGCAGTGCTACCACAGCATGGAGAGCATCATCAACCACCTGCAGTTCTGCATCACTCACAACATGACCCCCAAGGTTAGGAGACTCAAATATTAACATAACAATAATAATAAAATATAATAATTTACTTATATTACAGTTTGTTTTCTTAGGAATGTCTCTTGTTGCTATTTGCGTCTTAGTCTTTAATTTCCATTATAATTTTCATTGAGAGCTCATCCAACAGCTTCAGAAAAATCCATACAATAAATGCATCGAAACGTGCAGCTCGATGGGGAACAGTGTACTAAAACTTTATAGTACTTTGTATGACATTAATAGAACTTGCAAAAAACTACAAATTTCCACATAAATAGTGTTTTTGACTAAATGATCGCACCCCAATAGCTTAGGCAAAACTCACACTGGAAACTTCTTTAACTTTGTTTTATCAGGCAACTAAACATTAGGCTGAGTATGACTGAATGATATCTTGTTGATATCTTTTTGTTTTACACAATTGAAGTTGGAGTTTTATAATAACTGTTTCTCTTTACACTTCTACAGTTTGTACAAGAAATCACAGGCCAGCCATCAGCAAATGGGCCTCATTTGTGCTTGGGTTATTATTATTATGATGATGATTATTATTGTTGTTGTTGTTGTTGTTGTTGTTGTTGTTGTTGTTGTTGTTGTTGTTGTTGTTGTTGTTGTTGTTGTTGTTGTTATTATTATTATTATTATTATTGTTAATATTTTATTAGCAGAGTCTGATGAATATATTTTTGGCCTTCAATAAATTCTTGTCAGTAGCATAGGTTTCTATTGACCATAAAAATGCGCAAATGAGATTTTTGAAAATAATTATTTCTTAATGGAAACATGTCAATTTAAAAAAAAAGTATGTTTTTCAAAAAAATGTTTATGCACTAGAAAGAGGTGGTTTTTCGGCCATATCGAAATTGGTGTATTTCGCAAAACTGCAATGGAAACACTTTTTTCACATCACGGGAGTCACGTGATCAAGAACCGGATGTTTCTACTGGCGAAAAAGATGACGAAGAAGAAGACAACAGGAAGTAGAAGTAGTAAAATATCACCAAAATAGTAAAATTACCGAGTACAATTTCCCAAAAATGCTGCATACATAGCTGCTAGTATAAGGGGCTTGTTGCTCGAAAGCCTTGATAAGATGCCAATGTCTCCTCTGATGGCTGATGATGAGCACTGCTGTCGTGTTAGCAATATTAATATATCCTCGTGTAAGTGTTTACATCCGTTGCCGACATGTTTGTAATGACTTATCGTGAGAACAAACGTATTCACGTGTGATTTTAATAACATTTCTTACTTAATAGAAACATCAGAATTGCAAAAATGTATTTTTTCGACATTAACAGAATAACGACAAAGTTTTGCGCACATTTGCGATGAAAATGCAGCTACTGACCTCGAATACGCATTTTGTCAACTGAAAATATTACAAAAAACATTCCCAAATTTTTTCGGGCCTTGTTGAAGAAAATTGGTGGAAGTTGGAATTTCAGACATTCGCTGCATTGGCCTCTGTCCCACTTTCATCTTTCAAGCATTATTTTTTAATTGATTCAAAAAAGTAGGAAGAAGAATCTCAGAACGTTACAGCTGCAAAAGTTCTCCTTCAAAATAAAATTACTTTGATCTTTAACTGTATTTTTTTCTGTTTTTTAATAGATTTAAAATTGCTTCAATAAACCAAGTTCTTCACTTGTTTTGTTTAGTGGGTTAATTATTATTATTTATTATTATTATTATTTATTTATTTTTTTAATGTCTTCAAAGGCTTTCCTGGAGCGTTACCTCAGCCCAGGTCCGACCCTCCAGTATCTGGACAACAACAGGGGGCGCCACTGGACACTAGTGAGCGAGGAGCCAGTGACGGCCTCCCTGCATCAAAGCCAGGTCTTCAGCCTGAGACGCCTCGACTTCGCCCTGGTCGTCACAGTAACAGCACTCCCCTTCCTGCGCGTGGGCGAAGAGTTTATTGACCCCAAAAGCCACAAATTTGTGATGAAGCTTCAGTCAGAGACCTCTGTGTAGCTAAACGGAAATGATTTAATGACAGAGAAACATTTTCAGGTTATCTATTTTTAATACCTTTTAGTATTATCATTTTTACTTTTTTTTATTTTAAATTGCTGATAAATTTGTTAAAAAGTAAAGATTGTATATGAAATATAAGACAAGGTAGCAGAAATACTCTGTCCTTGTCTATTTTTTGAATAGAAGAAGTAAATGAAAAGAAAAGGAGAAGTACTTGTGTGCGTTCTTTAATGTCTGAAACGTTTCTTCATACGACTCTTTTGTTTTTTATTCATGCCTTTTCAATACTTAAGGTTCAGTTTAAAATGACACTTATCTGGAACATTTTTTATTTATTCTTTTGGGGGTATTTTTTCCTTTTGCAGACTTTTCCTCAGAAATAAATACAATTCTTTTTATTTTTATTTTTATTTTAGTTTATCGCTCTGAGTTAGACCAAAGTTGAATAACAGGATGCAAAAAGAAAAAAACAAGAAGCTCCCCAACCTTTTCTAACTTTTCAACCACTTTCGAAGTCTGAAACAAAGGAAAATGAAGCTCTTCTGAAATGTTTCAGCAGTTTCGATTTCCTTAAATGGCAGGGAAAAAGTAGAAATACTTAACTTCTATGAAGTTCTGTTTGGAAATGCAGCAGTGTGGAGTACTCATGAGCAGTCAGTGTTTTACCTGCAGCTGATAGGAGTTAGAATCAGTCAAATCAAGCTAATTGCTAACTGCCTGTTTCAGATGATCTTCTAGTATCTAAAGCAACATAAAACCTGAAGGGTCACACCGTTAGAAATCAAGCTAACCGATTTTTCTTTTTTTTTTATGGTGATGGAAAAATCTGAAGGCATCATATCGATGGATTGCAATGAACACCACAAACCAGTTGGCCGTGAGTTAGCATAATAATAAGCTGTTTATTCACTTGATGCCCCTTGACACACTGTGCTGAGCTCCTGGGAAACCCCTCCCGCTGTGATATATATCACTGCACAGGGTTTCTCCCTACAATGGAGGGTTGTCATAGTCTACAATGTGTGTGTGTGTGTTGGGGGGGGGGATAGCAGACCCGTATTTGGGCACAAATCTGTCACGGTTAAACCCTGAGTTCGTAGTGTGAAATACAATTTAATATGAATGGTTAAATACTAGAAGCCCATTAATGATAAGTGTTTTTGTGGTGGTTTCATGTGAACTGAAGACAATGTTTTTTGTGCAAAACAAGCTTATTCCAATGGTATAAGTTTAAGTATAAAAGTAAATGTTGCAAAAAGTAGCTTTTAGACTATTTCCTTTTGTAAAAGTATCTCTTAAGGAAAAACAGGTTGAAGAGCTCTGGTTTAATTATTATCATTACAAAAAATAAGGTGATGGGTTAAAATAGATTATGATGGGATTTTTTTTTGTTTGACCCAGTCAGTCAAAATGATGGACATAAAAAAAGTATATTGCTTCCCCTATTTTAATGTTACATATGTTGCACCCTAAGGTATGTCTTTGTACTTTTATGTACAAAAAAGGCACAAAATTGTACCACTGTTTAAGGAATCATGCTTGTACCTTCTAACTACAGCTGCCAATCTTAGTTACATTTCTCCATCCATCCATCCATCCACTCACTTTCTCAGTACTTTCTCAGTTACATTCTGACAAAAAAGTAATGTTTAGTTTTATTTGTTTTATGTTTGGCATCATTAATAATTTTCTTTAACAAGCATAAAAAGTAGCATCATAATTTAATAAAACTATAATAAAACTGACTGACAACAAACATTTATCTAGCTGGATGAGTATTAATGTATTATATTTGCTATTATCAATTTATTTTAAAAAGCATAGAAATTGCATAAAATGGTCATGTTTTCTGCATCATCCTATGTTTCTGTGCTGTACACCAAACTACGTTCCAAGCAAAGTCTTTTTGCATTGACAATAAAATACTGACTTGACTTGTTAATCGTCCTTAAAGATTGAGAAAAAGTAATGTTTTATTCAAAGTTGGTTGTTGGCTTGTTAACTACTTTGACCTATAATAAAACATTTTACCCACAATTCATTGCAGCTTTAAATTAGGAGCCAAGGCTTAGATGTAGGTGTGTGGCACCATATTGTTTTTACCTTGTTACATTTTGCACGAGGCAGTTTTTTTTTTTTTTTGCATTTTCATCACTTTTATTGATGTTGCAACATGTACTTGGCACAACGGCTGCTCAGTGCGTGCAACTGAATTAGAACAGCTATAAATACAACAATTCTCTCATGAAATGAAGTTAGCTTGTGATACTGACTGCTCAAGTATATCTCTACAACCACACTTAAATAAAAAAGAAACAAAATATCTATTTAAGCTCTCTGGAATGCTTCATCTCAGTGAAGAGATCCCACAAATAATAATAATAAAAAACAAATCAAGAATGTGTGTAAATCTTTTTTTATGCATTGTCTGCAAAAACAATTGTTTCACTTTATTTAACGTATTTACTTGAGTAACTTCCCCAGGCTAAACAGGGTAGATCATCACATCAGGATGTGCCCAACATGGCCCAGGTGTGTCTGTGGTGAGGTTTCTGACAGCTCTCTACTCTCCGAGGACATTGAATAGACTGTTAATTAAATAAATAATTTATATTTACTTTTAGGAAGAAAAAAAAAGCTATTTTCTGTCATTCGGGTCAACTGCCAACTGTTGATGAGTTGGGAAAACTTTTACATTTGTGTGTATTCTGTGCTTGAGATTAAAACTTAGAAACACTTTTGGATACAACTTTGTAAGACTGATTTATTTTATACTTTTTTGCTTTTTTTTCTTCTTCTGAACCTTATAACATCACTGCATAGCTACTCGGTCAGGAAAAGGCGCGCTGAAATTGCTGTCGCACGTCTTGTTGAAGTATAAGCGGCTGTGAACTGCACCATAAGCACTTGATGTTCCAGCGAAGGTCAGAGTGGAAATGATCTCTTTAAAAAAAAAACAGCAGAGCTCCTCCTCACACGAGCTACAGCTGAAGTTTAATCAGCTGTGGAGCAGCCAGGGATGGAGGAACTGACATCTGGCACAGTTATGTAATTGTTGTTCTGACTAGTTCAATAAAGTTAAAGAAAAGAAAGTTTGTCAAGTGTACATCGACACTGCAGCAATGAAGCTTCTAATCGTCCTGATCGATCGATCGATCTCTCTCTCTCTCTCTCTCTCTCTCTCTCTCTCTCTCTCTCTCTCTCTCTCTCTCTCTCTCTCTCTATATTTATATATATAAAAAAAAAAAAAAACAA
>JAUBOC010000170.1:16693340-16709725 GCA_032275365.1 Anablepsoides cearensis | reverse complement strand
CTGTAAAACGCTTTGTGAATGCTCCATTGAGGACGGGATGTGGCCGGCTTTTTTTTTTGTTTTATGAATGTACGGACTGGCATTTAGCCGGGCAGGGATTAGCGCCATTATCGCAGATATGTCTTGTAAAAGAGGCTAAAGTAGCATAGCTGTGAACCTATTTGGGGGCATGGTGTCCAATTTTATGCAAAAGTACTAAATACTAAAAGGAGCAATTATATTTCAGTAGCATCTCGTTTTAACAACTGGAATTCATTGCTATGTGAATTTATTCTTTTTTAGGTGTTTGAAAGTGCAGGTTTGAAATCTGGGACTGGAGTGACCTCTAGGATGTGCACACATCTGGTGAAGAGTGGTGCAAAGTAGTAGAGAATGCACAGGTGCATAAGTTATGGCTGGTTAGATAATAGGTTTCAGGAGCAGATAAATGGAGGTCCGGGCACATGAGGAAATTCTGTGCAAAGAGAACAGATAAGAAAGCTAAACTTCAAAACTGTGTTCTGGGTCTGGGCAGGGTTGTCGTGAGCTGCGTTTCCATTGACCATAAAAATGCGCAAATTAGAATTTTGAAAATAAATTTGTTCAATGGAAACATGTCAATTTCGAAAAAAAAAAATCTGTTCTTCGACAAAATGTTTTTGCGCTAGGATGAGGGTTTTTCAGCCATATCGAAATTAGTGTATTTCGCAAAACTGCAATGGAAACACTTTTTTCGCATCTCGGGCGTCAGATGATTAAGAACCGGCTGTTTCTACTGGCGAAAAGACGATGAAGAGAAAAAGACAACAGGAAGTAGAAGTAAAATCGCTGAAGTTGTAAAAGAAAGTAGTAAACTCTCCGACTACAATTTCTCAAAAACGCCACATACGTATCCGCTCCCAAGTATAAGGAGCTTTTTGCTCGAAAGCCTCAATAAGACGCAGAGGTCTCCTCTGATCACTACTGTTGTGGTAGCAACATGCTTGATTGTTTACATCCACCGCGTGAATATCGTGGGAACAAGCGTACCTACGCGTGATTTCAATAGCATTTCTTTCTTAATGAAAACACCCCAATTGCGAAACTGTGTTTTTTTGACATTAACAAAATATTGACAGTTTTGTGCACATTTGTAATGGAAACGCAGCTACTGTACGACATGACAGTCCCACAGGTTAATGCTTGGTTCCACCTAGCCTTCAATATCAGCATACTTAATGAGCTGAGACAAGTCTCAGCTGGGTTGATACAGGTGGAGCCCGTGTCACCTCAGGTAACAACTCACTTTGTATGGAAAATGAATATAAACAGCAGGGTAATAACCTAAAATCCTGACACAGATGTATTTTTAGCACCATTCTAGCTGCCATTACTTCACCTGCAGTCCTAAATATCAAGAAAAATTATTCTGGATTTTAACACACAGCAATTACATGAAATAATAGTTACTCAGGTTGTTGAGACACTACAAAAGCTGCATTTGCCTTTCTTATCACATTTTTTATCTCTGCAACAATTTTAGTATTAGAAGATATGTAAATAAATAAAAACATAAAGAAAGTTATTACATTTACAAATGTGGTGGTTTGTAAAATTATTCAAAGAAATAAGGTTATTGTACCTGTTAAAATGTTTTTACTCAGAGAAGCAGTGTCAAAACCTCATCCCCCAACAAACACACATACACAGACACACAATATGTCTTCCTATCTTCACAGGGACTTTCCATTGACTTCCAACTCTTGAAAAATTCTTCAGTCTGCAAATTGGAGGGGATTTTTTTGGAGTTGCCACTGTTGCATTCCTTCAATAAAGAGGTCAAATCTTGACACACACAAGTAAAGTTTGCTGCTTTCATCAACTTGGCAGCTGAGATGATGAGTCAAATAGGTGGAAAAAACAAATCAACCAAAATTTAATGTGAAAATAAAACTAAATAAAACAGGTGACTTTTGAAAATTATGGATATCGGGCCACATGATTGTCATTTTAATTTTTTTTTCTTTTTTTCTTTTGAGAAGAAAAAAAAATATTTCATTTTGAATGCTACCATTGCCTTCTTGGTATCAAAATATACAGACAAAAATTAGAATGCTTCTGAAAATACACAGTCCAAAGGAATATACTTTAAGAAAAAGACAAACCTCCAGTTTAAGTACCATATTCCACAGTCTGTGGTAGTATGGGTTTTAGCGGTATCAAAATTGAATACACCTCGGAGGGAGACAGCATGGAAACATCAGTGGGTCTTTGAGGTTTTTCTGGCCACAGAGATCACCATCTGTCAGAAACAGAATGCAAATGCCAGAATACATGTCAATGTTTGTAATAAAAATGTCTGGTAGCAGTAAATCAGGCAAAAAATGTACAGGGACAGAAGATTGGGAACCCTGTGGGCAGAGTCTTCCCATCAGTTTTAAGTTGTAGTTTTTCAATGATAGTGTTCATGTGAAAAGGAGCAAGTTTCTTCTCTTCTCACAGAGTATTTAGTTCATTCAAGAAACTTGTTAAATTCTACAAGTAATGTGGAATTTCAGGCTTTGAAAATACAGCAATGTACTCTGATGATGCAAGTTGAGGCAAATTACTCCCCCGACATTCCCTTTTCTGAGTTTTTAGGGATTTTGCAAAACACCAAGTCCAGTTGCTTTGTTTTAAAACATTTATATCTGGACATGTTAAAAAAAACGTAAAAAATTAAAAAATTTATAAAAAATTAAGAAAGTTAGCTAACAAAACTAAAACAAAGCAAAGTTTTTAATGGTAGCTTTTTTGAAGTACAGTGAAGAATGTATTGTGAAATATAAACAGTCCCTAGCATGTTGAAAACCAGCTTAACATTCCTGATTTAAGTTGTTTATGGTTACATGAAGTAGACATAAATGTGGGTCAACAGTTAATCATGTCCTGTTTTTCTTTGGCTGAGTCGCACCTGAGAACCTCTGTTCAGTCACTGCTTATTGTATGATGTCATACCTTTCTCCTCTGTGAAAAAATTTCTTAATGACTGTCAAGCTCTTGTTTTTTTCTTTTCTTTCTTTATTTACAGCTCAGGTTCTGATCTGAAACATGCATTTCTGCCTAAAGGCTGTTGAATACTATGAGAACAAAATTTGGCTTCCGATGGAGCACGATTTTGCTTTTAAGGCTAATTATTATTTTAATCTCACATCTTGCTTACAAGGCAAAAATTGTGTGACTTCCATCTGTTATTTCCTGTTGATATCACATCTTGTACATTGCCCCCAGTCAGAACTCTGTCCTGCAGACCAATGCTGTTTGCACTGGGCAGAACTGGGTGTGTTTGTGTATGTGGCACAGCGAGTGTCATTTTGCCACAAATGGTCCGCTTCCTGAACCAGGTTGTTAAACAATCAAGCAAAAAAAGAAAAGGCGTTTCTTCAAACTCCTCAATGTCTGATTCATCAATGAACAAAAAAAGAAACTATATATCCTGCTATCACTGTTGTTGTTTCTATGCTTAGCTACATGCTACGTGTGCTGGAGTGCAGTGGTTAAGTATAAACCAACCTTTAGTCTGCACATGACTACACTGCTTAAGCTTTTAAATGGTCTGCCCTTTATTAGGTGAACACTGTTAAACATAGCTAAGAACTACTCAAAGGAACTCACTCAATAACTTAGTAACTGATCAATCTTATTCGATTTAATATAAATATTAGTAAAAAATGAGGAGTGGAAGGTTAGATTAGGGATGTGTAAGCAACTCTGGGATGTCACAAATTTATCTGTGGTGTTTTAAACAAAAGTGCATTTTTGTTTTTTCATTAGGGTTGACAGCTTTTGTCCATACACCAAATGACCTTTGGCCTCTCCAGCTGCAGACACTGACAGCAGGCATACAAAATCTCCTCTAGCGAAGTCAAGCAACAAGATATTTCTTCAATTTTCCATCAAATATTTAGTTTTGAACTAAAAAAAAGTAGTTAGGGTTTGAATGGTGACTGTCAGGAAAAGTCTGTAACCTTGAAGGATATTTCTTTAAATGGAAAAAAAAAATGCAGTTCAGAGGAAACTTTTTCACTCTAAGTGTACGTTTGTGAAGAGGGTGTCAGATTAGGCATGAAGAACCCAGAGAATACCAGAATCCCTAAACAGATGATGTGTGGTGGGTATGAGGATGAAAGGCTGTATGTTTGTTTTCAGCCACTTGCTTTTATTCAATATAATTATCTCCTACACAACCTCTTTCCATGAACTGTCGCCACATTCACTTTACCCTGACCTATGGGGTTGGCCAGATGTTCATCACAGAATGACTGCACAGAGAAGGTAAGGGAAAGCAGGAGAGCCGTGAGAAATAAACAGCATGAATGACTACATTCCTTGAAAAGTCAAATAGCCATGCACCGCTCATATTTACTGTGACAATAGATGCGCATCAATTGCCCCTGTAACACCTGAAGTGTCTTTTACGCTTTGTAAATATAACCTCACTTGAACAGAACAATGGCAATGATGGTTAGCACTATGAAAAATACCCTTATGGTCAGAATAAAAAATAAACTCATATACATGTCACTGGTACAACAACATTTAACGTGTCTAGACACGCAACCATCTGCTATTGATCACTGTCAGACACAGTGTCCTTAGAAAAACACACATTGTTTATATTCTACACATTTTCCAACATTGAAACATAAAACACACATGCAGAATAAGCTGTTTAATCACTTCACCCCAAGCATTGCTTCCTAACAAATGGCAAAAGTCTGCTTTTTTTTCCCCTTTGACTACCGTGGGCGCAGCAGGTGATTTCAACCAGAGCACAATGGCATTGTGAGCATGAAGCGTGCTCAAAGCCTTCGAGCAGGTTTAATTATAGCGGAGATATGGCACCATGAAGAAAAAAAAAGGTTCCACCTCGAAAAAGTCATTCCCTGTGAAGTCATTTTAAATCTATATACTTTAAAACTAAATAGAAAACAGGACAGCAGCCCAACAACTGGAGCCTTTATTTTGTAGGAAAAAAAAGATCTAATACATTTCTGTTTTTGTGCGTGCCACTTGGTAAATACAGATGTGAGGAACTTCCGTAACCTTGCTGCGCACACATCATTCGAACAGAAATATAAAACAATCATTAGCTAGTTTTTGAATAGATATTGATTGACATTGTTTCTGGAAAGACATTAGACCATGAAGTCAACAATGAAAAGGTGGAACAGAACAGAGGGAAATAAAGAGGAATAAGGGCCCCTGATAGTATATTTACTATGGTCACTAAGAATATAGAGGAATTTCTCCCTGTTCCATATTGATGGAGAAAACACTACAAGCTCCTGTATTGTCAACAGTTCTGGAAACAAAAATGTAAAAAATCTAGGTTGTGCAACTATTCAACTTCTGTTTTATTGTAAAATACCTGAGACCATGCGGTCCTTTAGAATAATCACCATTAAACAAGAATTTAACATAATGTTTGCTAAAGTTGAAAATTGTTATTGATAATTATTAAGAAGGGAAACATTTTAGTTTTACTGATTAGTCCTATTAAAAATAGTCCTGGCTACACATTGCAGTCACATTACCACCAATGTAATCATTTGTATTTCGCATTTTAAGAAGATTTTCAAGAAAAGCTTAATTCTCCTATAGCTTACAATAAATACAATGCGTGGTATAAACTTTATGAAATGTGCTCAGGTACATTTAGTGCAATTCAATACCCGCCTATTCTCCTGTTTACACCAAATGTTTCCACTGTTGTGAGGCTAAGATTTACATTCCCAGAGATCATCTTCCAGAAACTACATATACAAAATAAAAAGAAAAAAGAAAATATTGTCAGTGAAAGTGTGGAAATAACACAAGTGTGCGAGAGCATGTGTGTGTGTGCTGGAAAAGGATGTGCGGGTGTGTGTTTGAGGGGGAGGAAAGAACATTGAAGTAAATGGGAGGGGATGAAACCTGCCCCACTGAAGGTATAAATTACACAAGTTTTTCAGCGCATTGATAAAAGCTTCGTGTTTCATCAGAGCAATTCAGCTGTGAGTATATCTTCTTAGCGCCCTTGTTTCTATTTTCTATTAGTGGTTAAACTGTTTCACAGCTGTTTATTAGATCCGTTTAAGGGGTAATATAATCTTAATATACTAATATATAGTATAATAATATAATCTTTTTGCTACTAAAGTAATATTACAATATCATAAATGTTTACGTAAATGCATATCTTATACTGCGGTAACTTAATAGATAAATGTAGTGTCTTTCTTCAGTAGTAAATCAGTATTCAGCCTGTATCAGTTTTCAGCCAATGAGGAGTCTCTTTCATGGCAAGACTGACAAAATGACTCTTGAATGTTGCTTTAATAACATTTTGTTGTTGATTAGGACTGTCTTGATATGACTTATTAAAAATGTTTATTGTACTAATGAAGCTTTAGGACACCAAAGCTCCATTTTGATCACTTTGCATTTTTTCACCTACCATACAGCATTCTGATCAGTTTTGTTTCCAACTCTGGATTTTCAGTGAACAGATTCATTAAAATTAAAAATCCATTTGTATAGAGTTGCCATTGACTGCTCTATTTAAAATATGAACTTATTATGCCACTGTAACGTAGGCTACTTCTTTTTCACATTTTCATCATTTAAAGCACTTTGCATTGTCTTGTGGTTTAAATGTGCTTTTAAAATTGCCTTGCCTTAAACTTTGTATGTATTACTCCACAGGGGAACGTGCCAATGGGGCAGTTTGTTTCCAAACCTAATGTCCTGACCCGAGCTGTCCGCTTCTCAACCAATGAGGAGGCCCCTCCCAGGTACTCATCGCACCACTTCGATAACACCGTACATCGAAACCATGACCTTCGAGTTCCTCCAACCATTGTTGTCTCCGACGAGGAGTCAAGGTTTGTTAAAGTTTGCTAAAGTTTATTTTCACCTTCTCGAGTCGAATTTGTGATTTTAATTTTGTAAGATGTAAGCACCAGCAAGATTTTCTCTTACATTTTTGCAAGAAAGTATTTTTAATTTTTTCTTTTTTGCTCTGAACTTGTCTCCAAAGGTGTCCTCACTCTGTTTTTTAGGACATTGTACACAATGTGAGTTAAAAAGGAAACAAATTTGCCAGGATTATGTGCAATTCTTAGTGAAAATGTGGTCCACAGCTTGATGCAACCAAGAACCAAAAATTGGCAACCAGTAACTAAAGCTTTAAATACAGCTTTAATTAATGGAGGTAATGGAGTTCCTATATTACCAAGGTTATCTGTAACAAATGAGGCTGTGTATAGTCTATTCTTTTAATATAGTACATCAGTTTTATTTATTGAGGTGTTATAATTTTAATTGTACATTTTCTTCTACTGAATAGTGTCATAGAAACATGTTGCATGATACTGATACATAAAGTTGTGTTTAGTCATAGTAGTTCAGTACTGTATGTACTGTAAGTGGAACTATTTATTGCATTGCAGTTTGAAATGACTATGTAGGCTAACCAATGTTAACAATTATAGCTCATCGATTTGGATTTTCAAATTTTTTTAAAAATGTTTGAAATTTGCAAAAACTCTCTAAAAAAAAGCTGGATTCTCTCCTCTTCTGTCTGAGCTGCAGGGCTTGAGAAATGATTAGAAAAATGTGAACTAACGCTAAAACATTTATTTTTAAGTCTAAAACATGAAAAGCTTAAGATACACTGTTCAAAATGTAAAACAAAACATATTTCAGCTTTTATACTGCCATGGCTCATTGTTAGTATTTACACACGTTACACTAATAGGTTTCTGTTCATGAATTTTATTACAGATAAGATTATATTTTAAAATAGCATATTAAAATTGTGTCAAAGTTACAGTCAATTGTATAAAATCATCAATAATAAAATGTAAGACGTGTAATGTCAGGTAATCCTGATTAATGATTCTCAACTCCTCTCCATTATTTCATAGTCGTTTTATGTGTGTCTTATTTTTGCTACTTCTAACTGAAAATTTTAATCTCGTTTAATGAGATTCTGCAGCATTTAATTAGTCATCAAAATGTAAAAAGACTGAGACTCTGTTTATTGTACTCTAAACTGAGCACAATGTAGTGATTGAGTGAACAAGATAATATTTTAATGTTTTGAACACAGACTGAGTCATTAGTAAAAACACAACATTAGAGCTGTTTCCTTTTTTCCTGCCTCTTTCATTGACATTTGAATCAAATGAAAATCCGCAATTTCAAATTAAAATTCAATCATTTTCTTTTAAAACCATTTGTGACAAAAATCTTTTCAATAACAACTTTGCACTTGAATAAGTGAGTAGAACATTTTCCTGAATACATGACTCAGTCTTTTTTTGTATTATTGTTCTTTTTTATTTATAAAATGGTATTCTATTTTTGAGCAGGAAAAAAGGTATTTGTTTATTTGCAGTTTGTAAATTCTGCTACTATATTCATATGTTACTATAAATAATCTCTTTTATCTATCCTTACTGCAGCAAGATTTATCAATAAATCTGCAACTGTTCACAGTAACTAAATGAACCCTGCCTTTGCTATTATATAGTTTTGCAGTTATTATTTTTTTAATGAACTTGTTCCTTTCTGCTCGTGACCAGCAGTACATCCGAGCGGCGCGGCTCCAGGGCAGAGCTGCGCAGGTCCTCGGTCTACAGCACCATGGACCTGGTGCCCCAGCTGGAGCATTACGTCAACTCCCTTCCACGTCAGATGACAAAAAGCAGGCCGTCTCTTGAAACACTCCGCAAGACGTTTGAAGCAAGTGGTGTTTCATATTTTGAAATTTATCTTATTAAAACTACAAGATTTTTGAGGAGATGCTAAAACAAATAATGCTAATGTATTCAAACTATACATCCCACTAGTTTTCAGACACTCAATTTCTTGAAGTCAACTTTTTATTTGTTGGATTTGTTTGTATGAATAAAATGTGAAACAAAATATAACTAAAATTATACTAGTGGTCAGCTGTTTGTATACCCAGTAATTGTTCAGGAACTGTATTCTGGAACAGCAATTTTCCATCTGCTACCAAATATCCTCATGACAGGTGGTGGAGGTGGATGGAGGAGCCACCTCAGACTCAAGCAGCCTGCCAGCACCAGATCTTGGAAACGAAGAGTCTGAAGGTCCCCCAGAGAAAGCTCCTGTTAGATTCGGCTGGATAGTTGGAGTCATGGTGCGCTCTTTTGCTTTGCCAATGTTTAAACATGCTGCAAAGTTTTTACCTTTTTAACAAGTAGGGTTAAAGTCTTCAGTCTGTAGCGATCACATCACCATCACACATCTAATTTCATGCTTTAACTCTGGTCTCAGGTTCGTTGCATGCTGAATATTTGGGGGGTCATCTTGTTCCTCCGGCTCTCATGGATCACCTCTCAGGCAGGCATTGGTCAGTCGCCTTTTCAGTCATTTTCTTTCATACATTCAGTTATTTAAAGTTATTTTATATTTTTTGTGGTGAACAAAGGTGCACTTTTTGAAAGATAACATTAGGAAGGAATTTCAGAAAAATGATGCACGCTGCTGAGATGAACGTTTATTGAGTAGTAACAGGAAGAAGTGACAAAGGGGAACCCCATGTAAACAGACCATCACTACAATGGCTAACACAGACAAAAGCAAAGAATCTGATGTTTCTTTAGGTTTGACTCGCTATCAGAGAGAGATGAAGAAAAGTCAGAGGTTGAAATAATATTTTATCAATAAACAAAACCCAAGAAGTTACCCTTTGTTATCACTTCCTGTTTCACTTTGATCTTACTGAGTTCAGCAAAAAAATAGGACAAAGGCCAAACATTTGACTCGGGAGACACCCAACAAAATGGCAAGATGCTAAGACAACCACTATGATTAGCAGGACAGCTAGCCTTAAATAGAGGAAAGTCAACACTGATTGGAAGAGCTGGAGTAGATTGATCAAACACGGTTGAGGAGGCGGTCCAGTGGGAGGAACCAGGAGAGGGCAGCCAATCCCAGAATTGTCACCACACAGCTGGGTCGGCCAATTACCAACCTGCATTAGCACAGCCTTATACAAACAAATAGCCTCAGGCCATAAAAATATGGCACATTTCTTACATATTACAACATTTTCTTCTTCATTTGAATGGATTGGGTAGGAAATGTCACACTCAATTTAAATAACCTGTGTCTGCCAACAGTAGACACATTTTCTCTTTCTTTTCTGTAGCTTTTATTGATGGACATTATTGTTGATTGATACTGTGTCATTGAGTTCCATCTTAGGTAAAGATTACATTTATAAGACTTTTGCAAAAGACAATATTTCCCTCCTAAAATTTGTAAAAGATGGAATGTTTAAAGGAAATGAACTTAATTGAAACTTTATTCATTATTGATATTTTTAGTAGTTTCTGTCATAGAGTTTCTGATTTTCAGAAAATTGGATGTTCATTCATTTTTGAATGTTTCAATAAAATTTCTCCGTGTTTCTTCAGATAATTTGCTAACAAACATACTGAACATAAAAAACTAGGCTAGGAGATTCAGTAGTAAGGACCAGAAAATGTTTGCATGTATGATAGGCCACATTGCCTCCTTTTGTCTCCCTCTTGGTGGAATTAAATCATAAATGTTTGAAACAGGAAACTTGAAAAACTGAAACTAACTAAAATGCACAAAAACAACTTATCTTTTTCTAATGTTTTGATTTTCTTTTATGGCAGTGTTGACGTGTGTTATAATATTGATGTCTGTGGTGGTGACATCTGTGACAGCGCTATCCATTTCTGCCATTGCCACCAATGGGAGGGTGGTCTCAGGTGAGTCTCTCTGAAAAACTAGAGTGTATGAAGTGAAATTGAGACAAAAAATAGATTCTTGTATATACAGTGAACCAATTCATTGACTGACCCATTATATCAGGTAAATCAGTGACAGACTAAAAAAGACACAAAACTCATATATTTTATACATTTTGCCTCCAATCATTTAATATAAATTAAGTGAATCAACAGATTTGACTGGTTTACAGTTTCCTTTTTGAGAAGCCCAGTTATGAAACATTACATATTAGAGTTTGGGAAATATTCAAAACTTCTTGGTAAATTAGAAGTAAATTCTAGGGCTTTGGTAATCTGTGAGGAAGCAATACCTAAGAGAAACAACTGAAATGCATTTGAATATATATTTTTTCAAGAACAGTAATTTATTTTTGTTACTGTATTTATTTTTTTAAAATACACTAGATTTTTTTTTATTTCCAGTTTTTGTGTGTAAAATATTTTCTAGGTGGGGCATATTTTATGATCTCCAGAACTCTGGGTCCTGAAATTGGAGGACCAATCGGGATGGTTTTCTCCTTTGCCAATGCACTGGCGTGTGCACTGAACACTGTTGGCTTTGCAGAAGTTGTTCGGGATCTATTGCAGGTATTTGTTTTATCAATTATGTGTAGCTTTAATGTTTAAGGATATATCTGGTCTTATGAGTGTTTCAATACTTTCCACTACCCTTTTATTTAGTTTAACAGTTAAAATAGTCATTTTTAATGTTGTCACTAATCTGATTGATTGATGTAGGAGTTTAATGTCGTCATGGTTGATTCCATCAATGATGTTCGTATTGTGGGTGTGATCACTGTCACCGTTCTTCTGCTTATTTCACTGGCTGGTATGGAGTGGGAGTCCAAGGTGAGCACACTTCATAACATTTGGTATGATTGAATAAATACATTTGTATGTCTCTATATATTTTTGCTATTGTTAGCAATACATCGTACAAATAGTACATACCAGGCAGGTACCTAGTACATGCTAGGCTGTATTGTGTATTCCTACCAATTATTTGTACAATGCTGCATTTTTTTTTTATTGCTATCAAATATTATCTTACCTGTTTCTTTTTCAGACCCAGATTTTGTTCTTTCTTGTTCTTTTGATCTCTTTTGCAAACTACTTTGTGGGCACAGTGATCCCTCCTAACACTGAGAAACAAGCTGTTGGAATCTTTGGATACAGAGGTAAAGAACTGTGTTTGATTTAATACGTAAAAAAATGTGTATGACTGCAGTGCACAAAAAGTTGGTATGCTTTGAGTCTTGTTTTATTTTAAACTCTGTATACATGTGAATACTCAAAACATAACCCTATACAGTAAGTAGCATGATAGTACTGTGAGTCAGTGCGTTGTTTAAGATCAGAAATTCATTGTCAATGACAATTTAGGCTTTATGTGTAACATGCAAACAAACAAAAACTTAAAGTTGGAACACAATGGAACATTTTCTTGCATCCTCACCTGCAAAATAGAAAACAAAAATGGGAAAGAGGTTAAACCAATCCAGACTTCCTACATCTACCTACAACAGTGTCTAAACCAATGTGTCCAATCCTGGTTCTCCATTCGGCTCCAATGCACCTGGTTCATTGATTCTAATTGCCGCTTCAAATTCTGTGGAAGCCTGTTGATCACACATTCACTGAAATCATGTCTGCTGGAGCAGAGAAACCTAGAAACAATGTCAATGACCAAAAAATAATTCAAGCTATGAGCACCAACAAAACGTCATAATTTGCATTGGTAACAAACACAGTAAATCTAGTGAAGATTTCTGAGTTAATTGGGAAGTAAAAAAAGTAAATCTCTGCACGAAATTTTAGAAACTAATGCTGTCAACAAAATTTCTTTTACGTGTTTTTAAAATCAATAGTAACATTCAACTGCAGAACATTCTTTTAGAACATTGCAGACCAAAAACATGCTCATTATGTTGCCTTCAGGCCCAGGCCTCCCTCACAAATGGGATCACAATAGTTGACAGAGGAGAAAAGATTTCATGTATTTTTTTAAAAAAAGTTTACAGTTTACAGTCAACAATCTGTTTCTACATTCTGTTCTCCATGAATTGTTCTTCTTATGTGACCTTCTCTGTAGGTGATGTCTTTGTAGAAAACCTAACACCCAACTGGAGAGGATCCGAAGGAAGTTTTTTCCAAATGTTTGCCATCTTCTTTCCTGCTGCCATCGGTATTCTATCTGGAGCCAACATCTCTGGAGATCTGAAAGTATGAAATTCAGAATAACGCGTCTCACCAGATATACGTCTAGGGATGGTATAATGATGTGTACCATTTTGTCTTTGTAGGACCCTGCTACCGCCATCCCCAAAGGCACCCTGATGGCCATTTTCTGGACAACAATCAGTTACCTGGGGATAACTGTAACTGTTGGTAGGTTATTCATTGAACATGGATTTTTATTCATTTACCTCATTAAAGCTGTTATTAGTGTAAGGAGAAAATTACGTAAGTAATAGGATGAAGTCATGATGGTCTCAAGTACTTGTAAATGAAAGTAGGACAAACTAAAGAACATTAGCCTTAAAGCTACAGGCTCATTTGAAGAAAAAATATATAGAAATGTTGTAAACAAAAAATTTATTACATGTCTGCTTTTTTGAACAACCTGAATTTGGAGGAACATACCTTTATTTTGAATGCATTAAAAACTACTGTGAGCAGCATCAAGACCTATGTGGCCTTTTTTCTTTTAAGTTCCAAACCTCGAAAATGTCATTACAGTTTATACAAATGCTATTTTTTTATGGTTTATTATGTGGCACTAGCAGCAGCAGCTAGCTGTAACACTTTTGGTGCAGTTTTTTCTATGAGAAAATCCTAATGTTTCTCCACAAATAACAGTGGAATTAGAAAATCATGACAAAGTTTACTTTGTTTACACCTTGGCAACTGTTGAATAAAGTACACTTTTTCAAAGACAGTTAAAGATAGTAGCAGTTGGTCGTGGCTCCACTCAAACTAGCCAATAGAAATATATAGAAATATCAATTTTTCCAAACTTAAGTTTTTCACGGTTTCTTACATAAGTGGGATTTTATTTGCTTATTTTTTTTAACCACAAACAGCTTTAAAAGACAAAAATGTACAGATTAAGTAAATAAGCTTACAGTATTTTCTTCTGCTTTACTAGAATTTTTCTTTTTTTTCCAGGGGCATGTGTGGTACGGGATGCTTCAGGGAATAAAAGTGACATCATCATTGGAAACAGCACTGATGGTTGTCTGGGACTGGCATGTAATCTGGGCTGGAACTTCACAGACTGCATCCAATCACAGTCCTGTAATTATGGGCTGGCCAATAGTGTGAAGGTAGTGACCTATTTTGTTTTTTTCCACAGTTGTTTGCAATGTCAATCGTGTTTTTTTAAATGTTAATAATAAAACTTTCATGATTATTTCATTCCAAGTTGGTACATTTTGCAAAATAAAATTTCCCACCAGGTCCTGGGGCAGGTTTCTGGTTTCTACTACCTCATCACTGCTGGTGTGTTTGCAGCCAGCCTGTCTTCTGCTCTTGGATTCCTGGTCTCGGCACCAAAGGTTTTTCAGGTGAGACACTCTCACAACCACCTGTTTCATATTTGAAAACAGGTTTGAATTAAATGTGGGTAAAGATTTTAGAAAGTAAGCATTGTCAAATTTATCTGTTTGGAATAACGTAAATACTATACTGTATTTTACTATACTGTTGAATTGTCATAAAATGTTAGCAATTTTGACAAACTGAGTCCTGTTCTGTAATTTGTAAAGTTTGTAGATTTCACGGGATTTTGCGCATTATTTTCCAGGCTCTTGCTTCTTCGGGATTTTTCAAATAGGATAAATAATCAAAATAATATAGTTTGCCAAACAGATATATAGCAAGCAAATTCACTTATTAATGTATTATATCACATCTAACTTCTGATTATCTTCTGTCTATTTTCAGTGTCTGTGCAAAGACAAAATATACCCGTATATTATATTCTTTGCAAAAGGTTATGGGAAGAATAATGAGCCCCTCAGAGCATATGTTCTCTGCTACATCATTGCTGTGGCCTTCATTCTCACCGGTGAGTCTAACACTGTAGTTCTGCAAACTTTCTTTTGTTGTTGTTGTTGTTTATATTTAAAGAACTATTTTGAATACTTCTTTGGTTCTCATCACAGCGGAGTTGAACATCATTGCAGCCCTGATTTCCAACTTCTTCTTGTGCTCCTACTGTCTTATAAACTTCAGTTGCTTTCACGCTTCTATTACAAACTCCCCTGGTGAGTCATCTACTCTATCACTTACCTATTTGTCATTTTATGTATTTATTATCTGTGCAACAAAATCATCAGCATTTCTTAAACAGAAAAAAAAAACAAAACAATAAATAAAGACTAGTGGAAAGACCAGTTTTTCTATAACTGACTGTGGTCAAATTCAGCTCTAATAATGTACAAAACAGTTATTATTATTTGATATTTCCATTATGTATGTTAGAATGATGGTTCTATTGACTTATCACAAACTGCCTTAGACTGTGAAAACAAATCAGTTGTTGATAGTGGAACCTTATTCATGGTTACAGGTAATTGCCATTCTGAGCAACAGCATTAAAACTAAACATTTATTACATGACTAATTGGTTGTCCTTGGAAAAACGTCAATAAGCAGGTCATTAATAATACCATGAAGCATCGCCTTACTTTTGAAGCAGTGGCTCATGGAAAATCCAAACTGATACTTTTCCAACTTTTGTTGATTAGCTATGCTGCTGTATGCTAACACATAGACATTGGTCAGTGCTAGTATGTATGTAAACAAGAACAATGTTCTTTGTTATTTTTATTGTTTTGGTTTGCATCTGCTGCTCATGTAAAGCCACTGTTGCAATATCCTTCAGGCACTACTGCAGAGAGTTGCCCCTACCTGCCGTGAAAAGGACCAAGGATCAGTAAACTTTGCTCCGTTGTTGTTTTTTTTTAGGGTGGAGGCCGTCGTTTCACTACTACAGCAAATGGACCGCTCTGTTTGGGGCAGTGATCTCTGTGGTTCTGATGTTTTTGTTCACTTGGTGGGCTGCTCTCATCACCTTCTGCATCATCTTCTTCCTCTTCGGCTATGTCAACTACAACAAACCCAGTGAGTCCACAACAGTCACAGTTGAAAAGTTCGAAATTCTCAGTGTGGTGGCGGTCCGCTTGTGATGCCAGCCACTATACAATAATAATAGCCAATAGATGGAATAATGTTGAGTCCCCAAAACCTTTAAGTAGATAAAATCAGCAATGGCACACTTATGGTTTCACTCAAGAAAAAAAAAAAGTTTTTATATTTTTACAGTGTTTTTACAGTATTTTACAGTTTTAAAGCAATGTACTTATTAACCCCACCAAGACACAAGTGTTTTGTTTTACGAAGGACTAGAGATGGTACCATAATCAATTTAAAGTCTAAACCCTCATCCTGCCAGCTCGATCCATTTCCCACAGTTCTTGTTAAATCCTGCCTCCCCTCTCTGCTCCCCATCATCACCAGCATTATCCACTCCTCCTTGACCTCTGGTTTTGTCCCCACAGCTTTTAAATCTGCAGCCATCACCCCCATCATCAAGAAACCCGGTCT
>JAUBOC010000170.1:16665744-16677549 GCA_032275365.1 Anablepsoides cearensis | reverse complement strand
TGCTGTAAGTGTCCTTGGGTGTCCTGAAAGGCGCTTTTCAAATAAAATGATTATTATTATTATTATTATTATTATTAAAGCCCCAATTAAAAAGTTTCTAAAAGCCAAATAATGGGAAGTTCAAAAGCTTAGGAGGTAAATTAGAAAAAGTAAATGGGCATCTCAGACAACACCAAAGCACCAGTGCTTGACCCAATGATGACCTAATTTGCATAAGACTTTTTGACTGTTCTTGAAAGTTTTAAAGACTTCCACAATCTGCATAGGATCAAACATTAAAAAAAGTTGTTTTTATTACTGCATTTATCCCTCCTAAATATTTGTCTTGTGTCACAGAAATAAACTGGGGTTCGTCAGTCCAAGCAGGGACATACAACATGGCCTTGTCCTATTCTGTGTCTCTGACGGGTGTGGAGGATCACGTAAAGAATTTCAGGTTTGTCCACTAATAATATGTACATTTAAAACGACGGCTTTAAAGTAAAAGTAAATTAAATGTTTTCTCAGTTCAGTGACTGTCAGCAATAATAGACTTGCAACATTTTTATAAATTAATAAATAGACTGGCCTATTTATTATTATCTACCAATGTTGGTACCAACTATTGATCCTTATTTTTCAGGCCACAATGTCTTGTCCTGACTGGACCCCCAAACCAGCGACCTGCACTGGTGGACTTTGTTGGCTCCTTCACTAAACACATCAGCCTCATGATCTGTGGAGACATCATATTGGTACAAGCTTTATGTGTTTTTTTATTATTAATGAAACAATCAGCATTTACTGTCTTTTATCATTTAATTGCTACTTGAAGACCTGGTTAAATTCTGGAATCTTGTAGGAGCAGGACAGGACGACACGGCCTCATGATGCTACAGACAGCTTGGTTAAGTGGATGAACAAGAGGAAGGTTCGGTCATTTTATACTCCTCTTTCTGCAGAATGTCTCAGAGCAGGAGCTAAACAATTATTACAGGTACATTCTTTATATGATGTGTTTATCTGTGAGAAAACTAATAATATTACAGTTTCATCTGACACGTTGTTTTCGCATTCTTCTCTTGCATCATTTCATCTTTGCCTTTAACGTTTTAATCTTTTAAGGGCTACCAAATGTCATTTTTCTTGCAGAGTTCAGCAGCACAAAAAAACCTTTGTATAATTCAGAATCTGTGTTTTGGTTGGCTAAAAGTCTGTTTTAAATTAACTTGTCAACTTAAATCAACAGCACGAGAATCATAACCTCTCTAAAAAGAGAAAATGTAATTTTATGTATTTGTAGTGTCATAGGGCACATGGCCTTTTGTACTGAATATCAATAAAATTAATGAATGAATCTGGTTAGGTTTCATTTATTAATATTTATTCTCTCATTCTCTCACCGCTAAAGGCATCTGGTCTTGGCAAATTAAAACCCAACACGTTGGTCCTGGGCTTTAAGGGAAACTGGAGGGAGAGTGCTCCTGAAAGCATTGAGGATTATATCAACACCATTTAGTAAGCTGTTCACCATTTACTGTGAATTTTTACAGGGAAAACATAAAAAAGTAGTTATTATTTCTAGTTTCAACAATGTGTGCCAATGACAAATGATACACAAGTATTACACAAAGTAAAGCAACCAAAAGATTATTTTCAATTTTGAAAACATTATTGATTTTAGGTTCAAAGTTATACAATTTTTTTTTCAGTGACACATTTGACTCCAACTACTGCTTGTGCATCTTGAGGATGATGGATGGACTGGATATCTCTGATGACTTTGAATTTGAAGGTTTGATGCAAGAATGGAAATTCCATTTCATCATAGAAGGAGGAGTGATGGTGGTGGGGTTTAGTTTGCATTCACAATATTTTTGCATTTGTTACCTAACAAAACCTTTGCATTCCCTTGCAATATTGTGTTGCATTCCCACTCAAAAGTTTGTTTTATGAGCTGAATTAAATCAGACTTTTATTTTAAAATATTGGGGTATCGAAATAGGATGTGTCGCCACATTTTGGGAGACTGACATTGATGTTTTGTGGCTGCACTCTGTTAAAATATCAGCATATTATATACTTCAAACTTTTGCAAGAGAATGCAAAAAGTATTGTGAGGTAATGAAATGCTACTGTGTAGTAACACAAAAGAAAAAAAAAATCCTCCATTTGCCCTTGTGGACTCCATATACTTTACTATTATAGTTGGTAGACTTTTTTTATTTTGGTGGGGTTTCTGCCAACGGTTTAATGTAGTAAAAATTTAAGCTCATCTGTGCTCAACTTCAAATTAACCTGAGTTTAAAACTAAACAAGTATTAATAATGTCCTGTTGATTCCACAGTGAATCGAGGTTTTGAGCCAGATGAGCCTGTGGAAAACCATGACGAGCAAACTAATACCGAGGATGCAGGTGAGGACCAACATCACCAAAAATTGTACATCCACATACTGATTTTGTTTTGCTTTTATACCTATAGTGGAGCAAATGATGTGAAAAGCTTGTGCTTTTCTAAAAAAAATTAATAAGAGAATTCAATGAAATCTAAACACCAAGTACACTATATTACATGGTATGGTTAAATTCCTATTAGTGTAGCCTTATAGCATGTGGTAACATCTATCAACAGGAAATGTATGTTTATTGAGTATTTTATTACTTTTTGTGATTTCAAAACAATGTGAAAATATCTCTATAAATTTCTAGCTATAAATAAACAATCTAAACTCATTCTATTTTTATCCTTCTCTGTAATGTTCTTAGCACAACAGAGCACCTCAGTGTGTGTAAATACTGGATTAGGTGAAGCGTTGCATCATGGAACTGTTGCCACCACCAGCTAGTTTGTTGCTGTTAAACTCTTTCATGTTATGCGGGAATTTTTCGTTCTAATGTTTGAACTTCACTGGGTTTGCAGCTGATGATGCGTCTGATGAAGGCGATAGCGATCAGATCAAGACAGTGTTTCAAAATGATCAGGGCAAGAAGACCATTGACGTCTATTGGATCGCAGATGATGGAGGTGAGTAAATCAAACATTTTATAAAGGAGAATGAGGGACTTTGTTAGACAGTAAGATGTTTAAAGATTGAGGTTTCCGTTTTTACTAATTTTCTTTTGATTGCAAAAATTAAAAGATACCACAGCTTATTTATGAAAAAATATATGATTCTTTTACAAGTATTTCTCTCTTTTAAGGTTTGACACTGCTGGTGCCTTACCTGTTCACCAGGAGAAAATGCTGGCACAAATGTAAAGTCAGAGTTTTCATTGTAGGAGATGAGGAGAACATGGAGGAGGGTCGCAATCAGTACGTTTATTTTTCATCTAAAGATTTTTTTCCTCCAAACATTTTAATAACATTTAAAAAAAAAAACTGAAATAAAAAAGGCTTTGATAAGGTGTTTTGTGATTTAGCTCTCTGACCATGTTCAGAATTTTTTCCCCTAAAATTATGAAATATTTTTTGAATTTCTGATTGAAGCAAAAACATCTATAAAACAATCAAACAATATTAAGATCTGACTTATAAGTGCATAAAGATAATGCATTCCAATTTCCTAAAATATACTTGTATATGTTACACTTCATATTTTATGGTGAAGAACTCAGTTTAGAAATGATAAAATTACACCTACACATTAGAATCTATTGTTTTAACAAATTAGTTAAAAAACAAACATTCATGCACGTATTTGAGTTTATTAGCCTTTAATACCTGAGGATTAAACAAATGCAGAAAAAAAATCTGATATTGACTTTTTTTTTGTTCCAGGATGATCGCCCTGCTGAAGAGATTCCGTCTCGATGTCAGTGACGTTATAGTCATGACCGACATTGATAAACGCCCTCACTCCAAGAGGTATATCAAAAAAGTTTTTGTTTTTTTTAGAAACTTACAGCTCAAAAGTAATATTCTGATTGAATTATTTAAAGTAATCAACAAATTTAGGATTGTTGCGAAAACTAAGAACATCCTTGCAGTAGTATTTTAAAGGGTCACTGTGTAAAAATCAGTGCCATTTAGTGTTCAAGCTGAAAACAGCAGCCGTATGAAATGTTTTGTCTCTGTCAACATTAAACTTTTCAGCTTCTGACCAACAAAATAAAGATTGCAGACACATGAAAACTCCACTTTATTTGGTTAAGGTGTAGAGTGTACCATAATACTAATTTTGTTCTTTTAAGGTTGGCTTTTTACATGTTGTTTACCAGTTATGACAGAAATATGGTGCCAGTTGTTAAAAACATGATTTATTTTCTGATCGCTCTGTTGACCTCCATCCTTTGTCAACGCTTTCTATCAGAAAATAAACACACCGTTGTTTATTTTTGTTGATGTGAACATCAAGTGTGTCAATCTAACGATTTAAAGAGATTGTACCTGCATATCTTGTTTCATTATTTCTAAGAAACCCTTTAAGTCCTAAATTACTGAAACTGTTTTTCTCAGAAAAACTCATGGGTTATTTACACAGAGCAGGTTTTTAGTGAAACTGTAACATTTTTGTTGCAGTTCAGATGATTGTGTACACGACAACAGTGATTGAAGTCACTGGAACTCTTGAATCCAGTTCTCTGAGTGGAATTTTTCAGGAAGTGTAAAATAGCATGTGCAAACACAGGCGGCTGCAGGCATTCGTTTTTCTGCACTAACAATAGTTACAATAAATAGCAAAGACAAATGGTTTTTTTGTACTACTTGCCCATTTTCAGCACATGGGAGCAAAACCAACAATATCCTAGGTTTAAAGGAATGTTAGTGCACTCACTAGTTTGGACGTAGCTGTGATCATGCTGACACTGCATGCACGACGAATGCAGCTGAGGCCACTTTAGAGTTGCCAGATAAACATAAAAATGTTTTTTTGAAACCTACTTTTTTGGGCACATTTTCTCCAAACACAACACAGACCTCATCCTGCAACACTCCCTCAGCACATATGGCAGCTTGGATGAAAATACAATAATTTTCAAGTGACAGCACAACAGATCTTCAAGTCTCATCTGGCAACCATACCTAATACTTTACTAAAGCAGATCCATGAAAATGTGTCTAATTTTGTCCAAATGTTAGTGTGATTTCTTCAGTATTCATTTGTGGCGACAAATGAATACTGAAGAAATCACACTAACATTTCTAGAGATAGTTTTAATGCAAACAGGGCCTAATATGTTTCTTGCTTTTTTGTCTTGGCAGCTTGAGCAGGTTTGTGGACAGTGTCGCCCCCTTCAGGCTGTATGATGAGCAGCAGGAAGGTGTCTCAGTGCAGGAACTGAGACAAAATGCTCCTTGGAAAATATCTGACAAAGAGTTTGAAGCCTTCAAACTAAAGGTGTGTGTTTGGTCATTCAACATTGGCAGTGATATGCTAATTAATGATGAAACACTGTCTAAATATGTTTTACATCTTTTCTCTCATTTAAGTGGCTGTGACTCAATTTCTTTGTCTTCCTCCTTTATAGTCTGAGAGTAAAGTGAGGCTGAATGAAATCATCCGGAATAATTCACAACATACCGCTCTTGTTCTTGTGTGAGTACAAAGTTTACATTGTCTAAAAACATTCCATATATTACAAGCTCAGTAAATGTGCGTTATGTTTCAGTAAACGGAGTGCAAATTCAAACAGAATACTGTAAAATTTCCAGATTTTAAGTGTTCATTGTCATATGCACAGTTGGAAACGTGTTTCTCTGAGCAATGAAATTCTAGCTTTGTTGTCATGCCAGGCAGAGGGAGAAATAAAAATAAACATTTAAAAGTAATAGAAAAAAACAAATTATTATTTACAGATAAAATATTTATTTAACCCTTTTTTAAGCAGGAAGTCATTAAGAATAAAATGTCTTTTTCAATAGAGATTTGGAAAACCAAACATTCAGTTATTTAAGAGTCTGATTGTGATTGGGAAGAGTTGTTAAGTCATTTGTTGTCAGTTGTTAAGTTGCATTTCACATTTCTGTATCACCGTCCCGAGGGTAGATGTGTTAATAGTCTATGTTGTGGGTGGGTTGGTTGAATGGAGGTGTTCTGGTCAGTGTAGTCCTGGTGATCTTCTCAGCAGTCTTCACCACCCTCTGCAGGCATTTGCGATCCATGGTAGTAATGTTGCTGTACCGTACTGTGATGCAGCTAGTTAAGATGTTTTTTACCACAAAGCTGTAAAAATTTCTGAGGATTTTAGATGACATGTCAAACTTCCCCCGGCTCCTTAGGAAGTAGCTATTAAGGGTAAGTTTGTTTTTGTCACACCATGACACCAGGCTGAGCACCTCCTGTAAGCTGCGTCATCATTTACCAAAAGATTTAGTAGATTAATGTGAAAAATTATGTTATTATTCTGTTATGATGAAACACCTCAGTACCTACTCTTGTCTTGCTGTTCAAATAAACCTGATTTTTTTCTTTCAGGAGCCTTCCGGTGCCACAGAGTGACTGTCCCAGTGCTCTGTACATGGCCTGGCTGGACACTCTGACCTGTGGTCTCCACTGCCCAGCTGTGTTAATACGAGGAAACCAGCAGAACGTCCTCACCTTCTATTGTCAGTAAATAAACTATGACGGATGGAAGAGTCATACAGAAATGGATAACTTGATGCACTGATTTTAAACAACTCTTACAAATTAAAATGAGTTGTATGAGATGCAAAATATTATAAAATTTGTTAACAAAACATGCTAAGATTCGTAACTCCTGTTGATCATAATAATCTAAAATATGCAGCTAATAACATATTTTAAAGCTTTAAAAATTTATTATAAATAAAATTTACCAATGCAGTGTGCATCAAAAATGATAAAAATGGCAATATTATATAAATGAACATGAATGCACATTGATGAAAATTTTAAGAAAAAAATTAGTGAGGGTACAAAATGATTCCTGGTATTGATTTCTCGAGTATAAGGCTATAGACACACTGCAGGTAAATGTGCCCCTATGTAGTATGTGGTACTAAAATGGATGTTTTTCAAAGCAACCTCAGTCTGAAGAAAGATGGAGCATTTCATTTGACTTTTATGTCAGTGAGGTGAGGTAAACAGATATTGATACCTACCTTATTCAGTTTAAATATTTGAAATCTGCACATCTTCAGCAACAGAATAGATTTCCAGTTGCATCATCTTTTATCTTAAGTTTCCATGTCCTGGATGACTGAGAATCCACCCCAACATAGGATAGTAATGTTAGTGTTGGACTGTATCAATTTTGAAAATAGTTTTACTTTAGCACGTCGCACCCTGTTCAAAAAAAAAAAAAATGCTGCATGTTAAGTGGCCACAGGTCGCATTTAAAGTAAAATGTGAACATCTAGGCAAATAAATTAAACAATTAGATTTGAGAAAAAAATTGTAGGAAGTGAACATAGCCAAATAGAAAAACTACATTATATTAAGACAGCGCCACAACATTTTTTAGCTTGTACTCTTTAGATCTACAATATATTTGTCCACAAATCAACAATAATGATGGAGGTTTTAGCTAAATACTTTATATTTTGCAGTCAGTGATAATGGCTTTTGCACAACATAAGAATGTTTTTGCTGTTCCAGATATGAGATTCCTTTCTGTAGAAACAAACGTGTTACTGACAGTTTTTTTTGTTTGCATATTGCACTAATGCACCATATGGCAAAACCATGTAACCATGTCTTGCAGCAATGTCACTTTATCCCTTGTTGGTGTGCAAACAGCAACCATTGAGCAATTGCTTTTCTAGAAGCTGCTACAATCTTGCTTAACAACGTCACCAAACAATAAAACTACTTTAATTTGGATTTATTTCTTTAATTCATGTACTGAAAGAATGAATCAACATCTCTGTTTTGGAAGTATATCTATTGTTTTACATTTGTTCTTTTCAACTTGTCATTAGTCATAAGAATGGTTTATTTATTTGTAAAAATGTTAATTTTTACATTTCTCTTTGGTATATTTAAAACATTTTCACTTAGTTTCAGATATAAAATGTATCTTGTGTTGATGTGACACTTCTGTTGATTCAGTAGGATGATTATCTGGTTAGTTTAGGACAAAAACACTTGGTGGTTCTTTTGTTTCTCTTTTCTTTATTATTGTGCATAATTTGTACATGTATATTTTGTTTGTGTATAATAATTCCTTATATGTTTTCAAAAATATTAACTAATAAAGTGACAACTATTCAGAGCTGCAAGAGTGTTTGTTGGCTTCTGACACTTTCCAATGACATATTTGGATTTTTTCTTTACTATTCAAATGTTCAAACCAGTTTTTCTTATAAAGCATGTTTGAACATTCGGAGCTGTGGAGACAGAAAGACAACATGATTGGGAAAAAAAAACATCTATGGAAACTTAGTCACACTACCTGACTTTTTTTATCTCTTTACTCACTTTGCTGTTTGATCTGAATTACTTTTAAACTCAGGATACTTAGCACAAAAACAGGGGGGGGGGGTTGTGTTTGGTAGTTGTAACAATGCTTCTTGGCAATAAATCTTAAACAGCTGGCAAGCCTGTTGATTTTCCTTTTAAATTGCAACACATTTGTAAGAAATGCATTTGTGCGATGAACAGTAGATCTGAGTGTACCTCTGGGGGCTGCCAGTCAAGTGTCTGCTAAAAGATTTATTGCCACAACAAAGAAATAATCTACCAAACACAGATTCCCTTACTTTTAGGCTAAATATACAGTAACTGATTTAAAACATCTTAAAAGCCATTCTCTTTCGTAGAGGTTAGACACTATTTTGCTCTGGAGTTGCCCATGCAAATTACCACTGCATTAGAGTTGTAGTCTTTATAATGCATTTAATTAACCTACGTCCTGCAATGTAACAAATAACACACACACATATTTCATATTTCATCTGTCAAGGTTAAAGTCACATGGTAGGTTAGCACACACTCCTGTTTGATAAAATTGCCATTGGTGTGATCTTATGAAGGAAACAATATGAAACATGGAAGTCAAGCCTTTTGCAGAGACCTAACCAGGAAAGGTTTGATGCAATATGTACAGCGCTGTAAAAGGTGTATACTTTGCGTGTGTCAAAAACAAATGCTCTTAACTGTGAACTGAAGCAGCTTTTTGTGTTTAATTGGAGTTTTAAAAATAATATTCTGATAACATAACGTTGTCCATAGGTACACGTGGCACTAAGACACTCTAGGTTATAGATCAGTTATTGACTTTTAGTTGTGTCATCTGATCTGCGGTCAGGCACTAAGGTGATGAGATCATCACCTAGTAATGAGTTGGGTCAGATGGCTGGGGAAAATACAGAAGAGACCCTGTAGACTCAAATAGTGTAGTGAAGGTTTGGTGAGAATCACTGGAAGGGGAACCTGTCAGAAAGATCTTCAATTCACATATCCAAGTAAACATCAACTGCATCTCGGTCGAGGCAGGGGGACATTAAGTCTGAGTTGACCATGTTTCACATCTTATTGTTTAAGCAGCTGCCTTGAGCTGTGACTGCATGTGAGGATTGGTGTCTGTGTGTGTTTTTTCTGTGGTCTCGTGCCTCCCTCTTGTGTCCTTTCTGTGCTATTACTCCTTCACCTCAGTTTTACCTTTTTCCAGAGCTTTCCATTCACACCTGTCTGCACTTATAATCATCTCAGCTGTCTCCGCTTTTCACTCATCACAGCCCTGTATATATTCGGTTCAGTTTCTCTCCACCCTTGTCCGTTTATTGTTGGTTCTCCGCCCTGGCTTCCTCTTGTGTTCTCCCGTTGCTTGTAAGTTTTTGTTTTTTTTGCCACCATGTTGGCTGTTTATTTAAATAAACATTTTTACTTTGAGCTGCCTGCCGTCCTGTCTGCATTCTGGGTCCGACTCAGTACCAGAACCTGTCACTGCAAGGTTGTCTGTGCTTCTTGTTGTAGCTGTCTTTGCACTTGCATGTCCGGCTGGAAGAATAGACCAACCAAACCTTGGTGGCTGGTAGGATGCCGGTGACAGCTGAGGGGTATTGGCAGAACAATTGGATTGCAGCACTGACTGTTGCTGAGGCTAAAGCCTGGATGCAGGAGTAGTTTAGGCCTTGGATAAAGACTCTTGATCAGAATAATTTCTGGCAAATCATCTAGATGGCTGAAACCGGGGGAAGCAGCACTTCACTAACACTGTGCTCAGTGAAGGTAGGGTGCTGTTGACCTCAACCAGTGATGTTGTTTAAAGGTGGAAGCATAAGTCCTTGGACCTTTTCAGTCCCACAGGCACATCCTGCATGGAAGAAGCTGAGTCCAGAACCTTCGGAGTTGGTCTGTCCATAACTTGAGCTGAGGTTCCCAAAATAGTTAAAAAGCTTCACATCAGCAGGGCTCCAGGGGTGGACTAGATCTGCCCCGATCTCCTCAATGTGCTAGATGTTGTGGTGCTGGCTTGGTTGACATGCCTTTGCAACATTGCATGGTCTTTAGGGGCTGTGCCATTAGATTGGCAGTTTGAGATGGGGGTTCCCCTCTTCGAAAAGGGGGACCGTAGGATCTGTTTGAATTATAGGGGCATCACTCTCCTTAGCCTCCATCGCAAAGTCCCTTCAGGAGTAATGGGAAAATGAGTCTGATTGATGGTTGAATCTCAGATTCAGGTGGAACAAAACAGATTTGATCCTGTCTGTGGAACACTGGACCAGCACTTTACCCTCACTAGAGTGGGAAGTGCTAATTTCAGATGATGTGGTCAGGCCACTTAGTTGGAAAAGGATGGATTTTTCTCTCCAGGTTGGGGGTAAGGTTTAACCTCAAGTGGAGGAGTTTAGGTTTCTTGGGGTTTTTATTCATGAGTGAGAAAAGAATGGAGCATGAAATTCACAGACAAATCAGTGGAGCTTCTTCAGTATTGTGGAGACTGTACCGTCCTGTGGTGGTAAAAAGGGAGCTGAACTGTAAGGCTAAAAGCTCTGTTTACTGGTTGGTCTATGTTTCTACCCTCACCTATGGCCACAAACTTTGTGTAGCCACCAAAAGATTGAGATCGCAGATACAGGCAGTTGAAATGTGTTTTCTTCTCAGCATAGCTGCACTCTCCCTTAGACATTGGAAAGGAAGTTCAGTTATCACAAAGCCACTGATTCTCCACATTGAGAGGAGCCAGTTGTGGTGGTTCAAGTGTTTCAGGCATATCCAACAGTGAGGAGAACCCAGGGAAGACCTCAAACATGCTGAATATTCTGTATCTGCTCTCTGGCCTGGAAATGTATGGAATCCTCCTAGAAAAGCTGGAAGAGGTGGCTGGGGAAAAAGAGAGATCTGATCCTCCCTGCTCAAGCTGCTGCCCTCGTGACCAAACTCCAGAACAAGCAGATGGATGGATGGATAGATAGGTGGATTAACATGGATAAAGTTGCATTTATCCATGTAACATAAATAACACAGTATTATTTAAAAAATATATTATTTTATCAATACTTGAAGTTTTCAATATTATTATGCTTTTGTTAAAACATCTGACACTCTCCAATAAAGGATTAAAACCCTTGGCCTCAGTTGGTTTGCTACCCAAATGTCAAAAAAAAATGTTTATGAAAAACAGGCTATAAATATACTTCTGTGGAAGTCTCAACTATAGGAAAGAAGAAAGAGGTTTTTGATCAGAAAAATTACATATGAAAGTAACATAGCCAGTTCTTCTGATGAGTTTGACGGCAATAACATTGTGAACCTTATATTTTAAGGTGGTTTAACTTCATAAAATGAATTCATATTAATGCTTAAATTATATAAACATGATTACTTTCATCACCCTTATTCTGTTTTTGTCATGGTCTGTGTTTATTTTCTTAGTTTTCTGTGTTTCCCTGTGTATCTCTGCCCTGCTCCTGCCCCACC
>JAUBOC010000170.1:16644563-16665644 GCA_032275365.1 Anablepsoides cearensis | reverse complement strand
TAAAGGGGACATAGATACTTTGTTATGGTATAGTATTTAAATATATGCCTGAGAAACACATAATATAACCCCTTTAACGTCTGCAGAAATCTGGTAAACATCTTTAACATTTTTAAATTGCATGTGCTAAATCACTGGGAGTCTGTGCTAAAACATGCAAGGTCTCTATTTTAGGTTTTTGTATTTTGCTCCTATTTATTTTATTTTATCTTATTCTAATTCATAAATGTTCTCCCACAATGACCGCTGGAGGTGGTCAGATACCCTACAACCCTCCAGGAAAACGTATGTAACAAACAAAAATCAGGGCTATTCACTTTGTGTTCCAATCTGATCCGCCAATGAGAAATGCAAAGAACTCATTGGCCTTGAAAGAGCACCACAGAAATCAAAAACTAAAATTGATGTAAAACTATTTTTATCTTAAATGAAGTAATACTTCATCCATCCATCCATTATCTAGTAATACTTCATTCATTATAAAAAATACATATTAAATCAATTTTAGTCTTTAACTGAATGGTTCATTGGAGCAAAATAAACAGACGTAAAAAGTAGGGGTGCAGCAATACATGTACCCGTATCGAACTGTTCCAAACCGTACCGAACCGTATCAAAGAAACTTGTATCGAACAATACAGATTTTTAAAATTTATTATTATTTATTACTTCTTAGGACGCTCTGTGTTGAAGGATCAGTGGATCTGTGTTCGACTACTCCACCTAGGCTGCATTTTTGAGCGCAGATCCACTGAGAAACTTGCTGTTTTAGCAACATTTAATTTAAAAACTGTACTTTTGAGGTTAAACAAATGTTTATTATTAATTTCAATAAATCGCAAGTTAAAAAGGTTTGTATCGAAAAAAATATCGAACCGTGAAACTAAAGTATCGAACTGAACCGAACCGTGAATTTTCTGTATAGTTGCACCCCTAGTAAAAAGATAACAATACTTGTTCTTTTACATAATGCATTGTTCCATTACCATTATTTGGCCACCCCTCCTGACATAGATTGATGGATTTACCAGTGTGCACTTTGCACACTGGTAAATCCTTATACAATCTCAGATAGTGTTAGTCTAAAGTAAATAAATATGTCTCATTGTTATATTAGTATAGAAATAATGCATTAACTAAAGTGTGTGGGAGTTTTGCTTCTCTATTGTTCTCTAGTGGTTTTATTAAAACCACTGATTAAGCCTCCATTGAGTCACATTCTGTTGCAGCTAAGAAGGCATGATCTTAACCAGATTTTAGATTATTAACCAGCAATTAAATTTCTCTCAGAAAGAGAGTTTGTAATCTCCTCGTGATTACTTCATGCACTAATAGCTTTACTGACACAAGTAAAGCAAACACAACATGGAACCATTGAGCTAATTGAATACCACTTAATACCTGAAAATCAACAAGGTTAAGCATTTATTTAACCTGTTTTCCTTTTTTTTTTTCTTTTAGGCTTTTTCGCCAGGTAAAAGCCAGTTCAGTGTTTACTCTTGATTGGTCTATTGCTTATCTAATTTATTTCGAGGTCTGTTTCCTCCGATAGACTTTTTTTTTCCCCTGGCTTTCTTCACTGTATTTGCCTGCATGTTCTTTTTATTATTATTCTAATTCTATTTTAACTTTTTTTTTAAATTCCCTTCAGGCATGATTTCAACTATTATAATGCAAGTAAACAGAACACACTAAAAGAGTCTCATAAAATAGTTTCTGGCAGATAACCTAGTGCCATAAAACAAAATGGTGAATTGAGCTGGCTAGGAAACAAATTTCATAAAGTAAGGTCTTTCAGGCCTCGGGCTTTGCAGGGTACTGTCTAGTCAGGGAATCTGCATAATGAATAGCAGTGTGACATCAAAGCAAAGTCAAAAGTACAAAGTTTTAGAGTTCACCAATTCACAGCTGTTGCTTTAAAACTACATCCAATAATGTGTACAGACAAGGCAACCCAAAGGGTATACATTTAAAAGAGTATTATAAATGCAACAACTCCTTCTGCAGTTGTGTTTCCCTTCAACACCCCACAACCCTCTCATCCCCAATCTCATCTCCTCAACCCATTTCTTGTCTTTGTCCCTTCATCATGTCCTGTCCACTGAATGAAAAGGGCAAAATCCAAGAAGGGCTTTGATGTTCCTGATGTCTGGCTTCCTGCTCACAAAGTGGAAAAAAAAGAAACTAAAGAAAGCAAAAGGGGGTGATGGGGTGGGCAGGGATGTGTTTTACCACACTCTTCAGAGAAGTCCTGTTATGAGCTTTGCCATCCTAACACTGTCCTCCTTTCCTTCCCCCTCACTCTTCAGCATCCCTCTCATCCAGGCTGTATAATCGATAGACGAGTTCTTACTGGAGATCTTATTGATGTGCTGAGACTCACTCTGCTCATCAATAGAACCGATGATTACTGTGGGAGAGGGGAGACATTAGGATAGCTGACAAGATGCTCTCTACAATCAGCGAAGTTGTTTCTTTTTAACCTTTAGTTAAAAATAAATGCTGCAGTAGCCTGATCTGATCTAGGTTGCATTTGCATAAACTGGACAAAGAATTGTTTTGTTTTTTTTTCTTTCATTTATTTTTATGAGTGGCAGGAAGAAGTTTATATAGAAATAAACAATCTAGGGCTGATGTAAAATTTTGTTGCTGCATATTTATATACAACCCCAATTCCAATGAAGTTTGAACGTTGTGTAAAACATAATTAAAAACAAAAATTATGATTTGCAAATCATTTTAAGTCCATATTCAATTAAATACACTACAAATACAAAATATTTAAAGTTCAAACCGATGAATGTTGTTGTTTTCTGTGTAGTGATTGTTGTTCTCCTGCTTCACTTTCATTTATAAGTTGCTAAGGAAATGCGGACGGAATGAAAGAATTGACCAAACAAAATGTAATCCAGTAAACAAATGCAAAATCTCAGGCAAACAATAGGCTAGATACATGTCTGAGTTGCACAAACTGTTGGTGTTTTTAGGTTTTATGTTTCTTTATGACATATATAATGTGAAATTCAATTCTAAAACTTCTAATTTACAAGAGGATAGCTTTTGCAGGGGTAGACATAAGGATTTTTTTCAGGTTGACGAAATCTGGTTGTCCGCAAAGCATTTTGGTTGTCCAAAAGAATCTCAATAAAAACGTAATTTAATAAGTAGGCTATATTGTTCTGTATACAAAGTTTACTATATAAAAATGTTCTCAGTCAGCCAGGTTGACAGTTTCAGGAGCTGCTTCCTAGATATCCTCCTCATCCTCTTTGAAATAGAGAGCAAAAATATTAATTTACTTGAATCTAGGTCTTTTTTTTTTGTCCACCGGACAACCTGGAGGTGAGATCTAGTTGTCCGAAACGAAAATAGGTTAATGTGAGATAATATGATTTACACATAAAGAATGTTTTTCTTTTTTTTTCTTCGTAAATAATTATAAACACCTTGCAAAAAGAATTTAAATTTCCACTGAACTACAGCTATATGTTAAATTAGGTAAAGTGAAATAACAGATTTTTTTTATTTCTTTAGTTATTTATTTGTAAATTATTTAAATAAAATAACTCATAATTAGC
This sequence comes from Anablepsoides cearensis, assembly GCA_032275365.1. Lineage (NCBI taxonomy): Eukaryota > Metazoa > Chordata > Actinopteri > Cyprinodontiformes > Rivulidae > Anablepsoides > Anablepsoides cearensis. Next base: position 16,662,066 of record JAUBOC010000170.1, on the reverse strand, counting down.
ACTTTTAGGTTAATAAAATAATTGTGATAATAATCAAGATTGGACAATATGAAAAAATTATTGTGATCATTTCTTGGCCATATTGCCCATCCTTAGGTAAATATCTGATGTTGGTGAAAATGCAGACATAAATTGTAAAAATACAAAAATGGTTTAAACTTAATAAATTATAATTAAATTTGGATAAAACTAACTATATGATATTCAGTAATAGAAAGAACTGTTAATGTGCTCAAAACCTGATAATGAAATGTTTACTCAGACGTATCTCACATATGGATCAGGATTTAATGTAGCTGCCATCAGTAAACTACACTGAAGATAAAACCAAATGCATGTTTTTGTGTGTTTGTGTTTTATTCTCTAAGTCTGAATATCATAGAGGCTAATACATTTCCTCAGTCCAATGCTCTTTCTTCCAGTCTGGCAGGCAGACAAGCGGAAGTAAAGGAGATAAGTGAAAAGGAAGAGTTCCTGAAACCAGCTTATGGTTAGGATATAGCCTGATTAGGGTAGACACTGACTGATTTGCATCCCAGTTTACATCAAACCCATCTGTGTCTGTGGTCAAATCAATTCATTTCAAACAGAAAAGAGTTTCAGTGCAGCCGAGAAGTCATTACATTTTTAAACAGCTTACACTCAAACCCTAACATACTGACTGACAGTCAGACAAGAGTGACTCATAAAGTCAGAAAATGGCTCCTATCAAGTATCATATGAAACTGAGTCTATATCCTTGTCTTTTATGATTGTTTACCATTTCTGTCACATCATACTGTAGCAACAAGCAGACACCTAAAAAAAACATCAACATTGAAGCCGCAAACATCTATCTCAATTTTGGCATAATGTACAATTGATGTATTGACCACATTACATCACTCTAGTGGTCAATTCAAGAATATGTCATGTTATTTTGCTCTGAAAGCCCTATAAAATCATCGAATTTCTCTGTTCCTTTTACTCATGGTGGTATGCCAATGTTCTGTCATTAAATATGACCTTCACAAAAAGCTAATGAGGGCAGTCATATGGTATGAACTGTGGCTAAAATCACAAGCTCACATTTTCACTCTGACTATATATTGTGAGCTATTGTTTATAAAAGATAATCTGTATTTTAAATTATCAGACACATTTATATTTTAAATTGCAGAATGCTGGATAAAACCAAATGACTTTGATAATTTTCATCAAAAATGGTATATACATTTTGTACTCAACCTGACTTTTTGTCTCTTATTTTCTCAAAATATAACTGCCTTTCAGGCAGATTAGTTATTAGTTTTTTCATTTGTTTTTATTCAAGTTGAATTTATGTCTTTTTTATGCATTTGGAAAGTAGGCAACTCAAAAAAGAACAAAAACACAGTACTGAGCAAAAGTACCACCCCTATTTTTTACTTCAGATACTTTTCTCTTCAGGCTTTTTGAAGGACTTCTTTTTTAACCTTGACTACATTTTTACTTATTTTCTGTCCCAACAGTAAAGTTTTTCATGTCCTTAAAGCAAAAATAGCTGTCAAAAAATTTTCAGTGTGTTATCTAACACAATTTAATTAAATGAAATGTCATTAAATGATTGGTTGGGGGTTAATGTAATTCAAACTAAACAGGGAATTTGTAAAAACTGCTTTATGTCTCATCTTTGTTTGCAACTAAATTAATAATGATCAGTTAGAGAAAATGTCATGTTAGGAGTTCAGAATATCTCAAGTTCCTCCCTGAAAATTGCTTTGTTATTTTCAACTCGTGTCCCTAAACTTTTAGTCATTGTTTTTTTAGTTTTTGTTTTTTATCAAAAGGAAGTAGAATTGTCTAAGCTCTAGGGATGTGGAATGTCACCTCTCTGGTGGGGAAGAAGCCTGAGCTGGTTTGTGAGGTTGACCGGTTCTGGCTAGATTTAGTTGGACTCACCTCAAGAGTGCTCCTGATGAGTACTCCCTTGTTCTGCTGGGGGACTTTAACACTCATGTGGGCAATGACAGTGAGACAGGGGTGTGGTTGGGAGTGGCATATTGTTATTGGAATTTTGTGCTTGTCATTAATGGTCTATAACGGACACCATGTTCAAGCATAAGGGTGTCTATATGTGCTTTTGGCACAGGAGACCTTAGGCCACAGTTCAATGATTGACTTTATTGTCATTTCATCTGATCTGCAGCTGCATGTCTTCGACACTCGGGTGAAGAAAGAGGCAGAACTGTCTGGTAGTGAGTTAGTTCTGATGGTGGGACAGGAACCGTTTAACATGTTTTTGGGGAGGTGGTGGACATTTAGCCTGTGTGGACCATGTTCTGTGCCTCCATTGTCGAGGCGGCTTACCGGAGCAAAAGTTTGTCAGTGCCTTTTGCGGCAGCAACCCTTGAACCTGGTAGGTCTCTGATGCAAAAACTTGAGCATGGAAGAAGTTTGGAAGTCATGGAAACCTGGACCAGCTCTACACCCTCAGCAGGGTCCTGGAGGGTGCATAGTAGTTTGCTCAACCAGTCAACATGTGTTTTGTGGACTTGGAGATGGTGCTCATCTGTGTCCCTTGGGGACTCCTGTGGGGGTACTCTCGGAGTATGAGGTACCAGGCCCGTTAATACGGGCTGTTAGGTCCCTGTACAACTGGTGCCAGAGCTTGGTCCACATTGCTGGTGGTAAGTCGGGTTTGTTTCCAGTGAGAGTTGCACTCTGCCAAGGTTCCCTTTTGTCACAGATTCTGTTAATAACTTTTATGGACAGAATTTCTAGGTTCTGTTTTGGTGGCCTTAGGATTGCATTTGCTTTTTCTGGATGATGTGGTCCTATTGGCTTCATCAGATTGTGATCTCCAGCTTACGCTGGTGCAAGTTGCAGCTGAGTGTGAAGCAACCAGGATGAGGATCAGTGCCCCCAAATTCGAGACCTGTTACAATGAGTGGAGGGCGAGATGGACCCAGAATGCAGGCAGGCAAGGCTTGAAATAATAATAATAATTTATTTTAAAAAAAGGCCAACGTGGTGCCAAAACAAAAGACTTACATGAGAACGGAGAACGTGGAGGGAAGCCAGGGCTAAGGACCAACAAACAAACAATGAGCAGACGAAGGTGGAATGAACATGGGCCGGTATATAAAGCAACAGGGATGAATGGAGATGAGAGACAGCTGAGTGATTACAAGTATAGACAGGTGTGGGTGAAAGATCTGGAGCAAGGTAAAACTGAGGTGAAGGAGTAATGGCACGGAAGGACACAAGAGGGAGGCACAAGGCACAAAACAACAAAGAACACAAGACAACACCAGAGGGAGACAAAGCCACGAGCACACACAGACATAACAAAACTCAAACCCTCACATTTCTCCCTCTAATTCATACATTCATTCACGTAACCGAAGCATTACTCTTAGGAGCCAGGAAAACAAAGACCCTAATGACTCTCCACTGTAAGGGGAACAAGTTTATTCTGTATCTAGCTTACATAACAAAGTTTCTCATGCTGTTTGAAATCCTCAATGGTCTTCAGTTTTTTTTATTTGAGAGAGCTCCCCAGATGGAAAGTAAAAGGTCCTCAACTACAGAATGAATGTTAAATATCTTTGGTTCAACTTTTTTTTTTTACTTTATTTTCTTTTTGCGGGAGAGATTTACCATGTCCTGGGTAACAGATAAGCTACACCAGTTTACTTTTGTAACATCCTTCATGCACAACAAAAGAGAACTGCCCTATCTCCTGTTCTAATAGTTAAATGCATACTTTTACACAACGTTGTTTCCTTTGATCAAACTCATTATCGTCTGTCTTTTATGATTATTTTCTTTAGGGTGGAGGCCAGCATTTCGCTACTACAACAGATGGACCGCTCTGTTTGGAGCAGTGAGCTGCCTGGTTCTGATGTTTCTGTTCACTTGGTGGGCTGCTCTGGTCACTTTATGTATCATCTTGTTCCTCTTTGGATATGTCAACTACAACAAACCCAGTAAGTTCATAACAGGGAAACAGGCATTATAATTTCATAAAATACAAATGAAAAAACAATCTGTAAACAACAAAAAATATATTTTTTACATTTTTATTTTATTTGTATAGATGTCGCTTTTGAATTATGTGTTGAATATGGGATTAAAATAACAGTTGAATCTTTCCAAATGTGTAATCAATTGATTGCTCAGGTACCTACTTGTCATACACTCAGTGACATTTAAATGGGTTTGAACTATCACACAAATTTGGAATAGATTAGTTCAGCTATATTTATGAATAACAAAACGTTGGAACAATTTTCAGTTCAAGTTTAGGACAAAGGGCAGGGTCACATTGTAGAATTTACCATACATAAAAAATCCAACTGAAATATCAGTTAAACAATAAATGAGAGTTGAACTGTTTTAATATCAGACATCATATGTAGGATAATGAGGAAAAGTAATCAGTTGTGGATAGTGCTGTCCTAAACGATTATTTTTCTCTCGATTAATCTAACGATTATTTTTACAATTATTCAATTAGTCTAATGACTAGCTTTATTGATTCATTAATGATCAGTTTTTGTTGGTCAATTACTATAAAAACTAATTTATGAAAAATAAATATCAAAATCTTTTTTAATTGAAATTCCTGTATTTATTTAGTCTGTTGTCAGGTAGCCATGATACCACAGCCTGTCTGTATAATGTCTTGTCACGTCCACGGCCTAACCTGGTTACCACTACTGTGCATGTGTGTCAAAGACAGAGAGGCAGATGTGGCAGTGGAAGGTGTCAAAGCAGTTTGGAGAGAAAAACAAAGTAAAAAAAAAACATAAAACAACTAATCGATTATGAAATTAGTCGTCATTTATTTTAATAATCGATTAGTTTTCGATTAATCGACTAATCGTAGCAGCCCTAGTTGTGGACATGCTGATTGCTGGGCAAAAGTCTTTTGTCTTAGTAGCAAGCACACAACACCATTTGCTGGAGTTTTGTTGTAGATTTTTTTTGTTAATGAAAATGCTAAATTGGCTGCCAGTAGCTGCCTTTCCATTGACCATGAAAATGCGCAAATTAGAATTTTGAAAATAAATTTGCTTAAAAGAAACACGTCAATTTAGAAAAAAATGTTAGTTTTTCGACAAAATGTTTTTGCACTAGGATGAGGTGGTTTTTCGGCCGTATTGAAATTGATGTATTTCGCAAAACTGCAATGGAAACACTTTTTCGCATCACGGGAGTCACGGGATCAAGAACTGGCTGTTTCTACTGGCGAAAAGACAATGAAGAGAACAAGACAACAGGAAGTAGTAGTAAAATCACAGAAGTTGTAAAAGAAAGTAGTAAACCCACCAACTACAATTTCCGAAAAACACCACATACGTATCCACTCCCAAGTATGAAGGGCTTGTCGCTCGAAATCCTCGATAAGACACCCACATCTCCTCTGATCACTAGTGTTGTGGTAGCAACATGCTTGATTGTTTACAAAACTGTGTTTTTTGACATTAACAAAATATCGACAAAGTTTTGCGCACATTTGTAATGGAGTAGCTAATGAGACACACTGAACACCCACAAACTGATGATTCAAGCTCACAGCCTTATTTTTTGACTAAAAAAATTGTCTTAATTGGAAACTAAAGTATGAACTCTGCTTAAGAAGAAAAATATGGTAAGTGCACAGAAAGCCAAGTGCCTAAAAAGGGATTTTTTTGAATCCTGAAACACATTTTTTAAGGTTTCAACAGAACTTGCTTGGGTAGAGACGTTTTACTGTTTTGAAAAGTTTTAAAGAAGATTGCAACAATGTCTACACAAGCTATAAAAAAAAGAAGTAAATATTACATTGCTCTTTCTTATGTCACAGAAATAAACTGGGGTTCATCAGTCCAAGCTGGGACATACAACATGGCATTGTCCTACTCTGTCTCTGACGGGTGTGGAAGATCATGTCAAGAATTTCAGGTTAGTCCATTAAAAATGTTTTTGCCAGCGACTGCTCGAAAAAAAATTGAATTCCAGCCAATCACTGATGTATATTTATTTCAATAAATCTTTTTGACTAGAATATTTTTTATTGTATTTTGCATTATATACTAGTGTTAACAATTATTTAATAGTTGACTAATATGTTGGTTATTTTTTCAATTATTCGATTAGTCAACAATTATTTCTGTAACAACACCCATCTATGCTTCCTAGGAGTGCACCTCCTGTTCCAGCTCCAGTGCACATCTCATCTCACCTGCTCATACCTGTGAACGTCACCCTGTTATCCAGTCTTTCGTTCCCATAGCAAATTAAAATAATAAACCATAAAACACATGAATTTAAACCTTAAGCCTAACAGTCTAAGCAGATCTAAGATATATTTTAACATACAAACACAATGCTAAATAAAATATTTAATACATAACTCTTTTAAACAAACATGTGCAAATTACTCAAAATAGCAGCCTCTCCCCCTGCATGATGGGCTTTTAACTCACTCTGTAGCGTGTAAACATATTTTTGCAAGTCCAAAATAAACTGAAGTATAATTTTAGTTATGGTGCATAAAAGTACAAAAATCCTAGTCTTAAAAGTCGACTGGATCTGGCAGTCCAAAAGTTCAAACAAGGCTTCAATGCATCAAAAAATGGGAGAAGACAAGATAGGATGGATTATTACCATAATTTAATATGATGGCACTTAACGCTTTACCTAACGTTAGCATAACTGAGAGTGCCTGCTTCCAAGAAACACTGTTTTCTGATGGTAAACTAACAAAAAATATAAACAGTTGGTCCCAGCACAAAGTGATCAGTCACTGAAAATAAGCCTATGATGCATCAACTTAATAAACAAGCCTTGAGTCTGAAACTTACCCATTGAATGACAGACTCTGCATTTTACTTTCTCAGGTTGATTTTCAATAAAATGTAACCAAATTTGTAAAGTTCAAGTCTTGTTTCCTTGCGTCTTTGATATGTTCGTCTTTCTGGGCCACCAATATTGGCTGTGTCTCAATTCATGGGTTGAAGCCGACGTTGACCGCATTTGCAGGCCACTGACGTCACTACCCCGCGCCTCGGCCTGTCCCAATTCGTCGGTGCCTACGATTGGGGTCGACAAATGCACCCGACGTTTTTGAGTTTTTGTCCGATGCATCTGAGTAGCCTATGCGGCCGACGGTATCCCAGAATGCATTGTGGTATCCCAGAATGCATTGCGGTATCCCAGAATGCATTGCGCTGTGAGAAAGAATTCGTCTTAAATGTAAGTTTTTGTTAACTTTGCTAATGCATTAATATGTTAAATAGCATATTGAATATAAAACAAGTTTAATCGTTTTGTGTATTAAAGTGTTAAGGTTTAAAAAAATAGTAAAGTTTGGACGTAACACCATGGTAATGACGCACAGCGTGTCCACGCAAACTTACGTCTACTGTAGGCTAGACCGTCCCAATTCACAGCCTTTTATGCAGCCGACACGAGCAGCCTACGGCCCACGTCAACTGCAGCCGACGACGTTGCAACCCACAAATTGAGACACAGCCTACGTCTTCTGTAGTTTGCAGAATGGCATGTTCTTCTTCTTTAGTAAACAATGCAGCCACAGACATTAGACATGATTCAGCCCCCAAGAGTTCATGTATTGCATTGCAGTTACAAAATGAATGTGTTCATAATGTAATGCATCAAGATTAAGATGCCGCGACAACTAGTTTTTCGTAATCAACGTAATCAATCATGTTGCAGCCCGAATAATTATTGACCCCTATGTTTTTTTTTATTCAGGCCACAATGTCTTGTCCTGACTGGACCCCCAAACTTACGACCTGCTCTGGTTGACTTTGTTGGCTCCTTCACTAAACACATCAGCCTCATGATCTGTGGAGACATCATAATGGTACAAGCTGTTGTGTGTTTTTAAAAAGGAAACAAGCAGCACTCATCCAGTTCTTAACATTGTGACAGAAGCTTGTGTTTACTTGGACTCTTGTAGGAGCAGGAAAGGACGACACGGCCTCATGATGCCACAGACACCTTGGTTAAATGGATGAACAAGAGGAAGGTTCGGTCGTTTTATACTCCTCTTTCTGCTGAAAGTCTCAGAGCAGGAGCTAAACAATTGTTACAGGTACTTTTTCTTATGACGCGTTTATCTGTGAAAAGATACATTTTGTTGTTTTGCCTCCATCTGTTTTTGCTAGCAAGATGTCATAAAAACTATGAACATAATTGCTGCAAATCCAGTGATGTCTCCTTTATGCACCAGTTTTTTTCATATTAAAAGCTTAAACCATGCAATCATCAGTTTCAACTGATGAGTTATTTTCTTGTTTTTCAACTCACAACATTTGCATTTTTTTAATTTTTTTTTTTTCACAAAAGCTTCGAAAATGTAGTTCCACTATTTTAGTTGTTCAAAAGTAAATTTTAATTAAACCTGCCAACTTAAAAACAAGCTAACAGCACCAAAACAATAACATCTTTAAAATAAAAAAATGTAATTTTAGGAATTTACAGTTTTGACACATTATGCGTGGCATTTTATATTGTATATCAACATAAACAAAGGAATGAATCTGTATATGTCTTATTTGTTATTTTTTCTCATTTTCTCACCTCTAAAGGCATCTGGTCTTGGCAAATTAAAACCCAACACGTTGGTCCTGGGCTTTAAGGGAAACTGGAGGGAATGTGCTCCTGAAAGCATTGAGGATTATATCAACACCATTTAGTAAGCTGTTCACCATTTTAAAAGGAAAACATGAAGAAATAGTTATTGTTAATACTACTTTCAACAGTGTGTGCCAATGATTTAGTCAACACAAAATATATACAAGTAATACACAAAGATAACCATTAGCATTATTTATTTAGATTTAAAGTTATTGTTCTTTTTTTGTTCTTTCAGTGACACATTTGACTCCAACTACTGTTTATGCATCTTGAGGATGATGGATGGACTGGATATCTCTGATGACTTACAACATGAAGGTTTGATGCAATAAAATATATTGCAATTTCATGCTTAATCACAAATCAAACAAAACACGAACTAATATTACACCACTGATTTTCCAGTAAACCAGGGTTTTGTGCCTGATGAAATAATGGAAAACCGAGAACAGCAAAAAAATATTGAGGACGTAGGTAAGAACCAGCATCACCCAAAAACTCACGTACAGTTACTGCAATACCTTTGTTTTAAAAAAATATGAACAGCTTGTGCTTTTTTTTACCCATTAAATGAGCTTTTTCGAGATATAAACAACCACTACACTATATCACTACAATATAAGAACATCATTCTTGACTTTAGTTGTCAACGTTTTGAGACTTAAGCCTGATAAAAATCAGCCTCTTGTTCTTTGCCTTGCGTTGTACAGAGGGTCTGAAACTTTGGCTATTGAGAAAGGATTTCTTGCTGGAAGTGTGGACTCTGTTAAAGCCCGGTTAAAACCGGGAATAGAGAAGGAGATGGCTGTAAATGAGTGCTGTAGACATTTAAGACATTTAATTTAACTTAGACTCCTTGTCAACACAGACTGACTTGTTTCATTCATTTTCACATTTTCCCCTCTGCCAATGTTAAACTACAGGCAGACTAAAACGGCGCAGAAAATCAACGTCGCCGTCACTCCACCTTCTGTTCGCTGATTGGCCCGTTTGTAATTCTCCCAGAGAAATCTGTGTCAAAGGGAGAAAGCCCAGACGGAGCAGGGAAGGGAGATTGGAATTGAGCAGAATTGTGTAGGTAGAAATACTGGAAGAAATACACATTTAAATTCAGCCCATATTTTGTAATTGTTAGTAATGTTCCTAAAGTTGGTAAATACTGATCAGACAAAATGTTGCAACATGGAACTGTTGCCATCACCAGCTTTGTTTGTTATTAAACTCTCCCATCTTATAGGGGTTCTATTATCATTTTATTAACTCTTTATTTAACTAGACAGATCCCATTGAGATTTCTGCTCTCTTTTGCAAGAGAGTCATGAGTCTGTAGGCAATCAAACATACATGTTTTTAGAACGTGGAAGAAAACCAATGCAAATGCAAGGAGAACAGGAAAACTTCAAACAGAAAGACCACAAGTCCGAACCGGGTGTGAGACAGCAGTGCTAACCACTGAGCCGTCGTGCTGCCGGGGTTTCCTACTTTCTAACTTTCTAACTTAACCGGTGTTTGCAGCTGATGACGTGTCAGATGAAGGCCGCAGTGATCAGACCGAGACAGTGTTCCAAAATAAGCAAGGCAGGAAGACCATTGATGCTTATTGGATTGCAGATGATGGAGGTGAGTAAATTAAACAGGTTAATAATACAGTAGAATGAGCGACGTTAAACAATGTGACGGTTTTAAGTCTTTCTCTCTTTTAAGGTTTGACATTGCTGGTGCCGTACCTGTTCACCAGGAGAAAACGCTGGCATAGATGTAAAGTCAGGGTTTTCATTGTGGGAGATGAGGAGAACATGGAAAAAAGGCGCAATGAGTATGTTTTTTCCCACCATTTTTTCCCGTGTTGCTAGTAATGTTTACTCCAAGTGAAATAAAAACAAGCTTTGTTAAAGTAAAATTTTAGTAAGACTACAATTTGAACTTATGTTACATAACCAAACCAAAAAATAAAAAATAAAAAAATAAGATGAGGCTTATGGGTTTGCAAAAGTTATTAAAAAGTAAAAATCTGTTTTCATGATGAAATCATGTTAAATTTGATATTTCATGGTGGAAACAACCCATAGATGTATCTATGAACTATTGGAACTCTATCTAAACACCTGTGGCTTGAAAGTATGAATATGAATGTTAAATATTTGATTGGGTTAATCTACAGAATGATTGCACTGCTGAAGAGGTTCCGTCTGGACGTCAGCGACGTTGTAGTAATGACAGACATTGAGAAATGCCCTCACCCCAAGAGGTATATCGAAAATACTTGTGTAAAGTCACGGCTCACAAAGTATTTACTAAAACCATTTTTTTACATATTCAACTGTTTAAATAAATGACCAAATTTAGGATTGCTGTGAAAAAAAAAAACAATGCCATTCCATTAGTATAACAAGCACTGCCATCTAGTGGCCAAGAGTAATACAGCAGTCATCTGAAACATTGTCAACAGTCATAATTAAACTGTTCAGCTTCTGAACCACTAAATAAGGTGACAACTCTACAGTTAGTTTAATAAAATATATATTTTTTATTTTTCTGACAAACAAACTGAGACAAAATCAACATAAAATAACTGATAAAATAACTGACAACTTTGTACATGTGGTTCAATATTTATGACAGAAATATTGAGTGAGCAATTTGAATATTTATTTTCTGATGATACCTTTGTAGAGGTCAGATTTTTCACATCTAAAAAAAAAACACACACTTGTTTATTCCTGTTGATGTGAACATAAAAAAGGTTAATCTCACTATTTTGTGAGATTTCACCTGCAGATTTAGTTTTTTGTTTGTTTGGTTTTTGTTTACTGAAACCTCTTTTAAGTCCTAAAGTATGAAACATTTTCTTCACAACAAACTGATTTGTGTGTTTGCTTCTCTTGTGTCTTGGCAGCTCGAGCAGGTTTGTGGACAGGGTCGCCCCCTTCAGGCTGTATGATGAGCAGCAGGAAGGCTTCTCGGTGCAGGAACTGAGACGAAATGCTCCTTGGAAAATATCTGACAAAGAGTTTAAAGCCTTCAAAACCAAAGTGTGTATTTGACCCGACATGCTAATTGATGCTGTCTGTGGAAAGTCTGTAAGATTATGTTTTACACCATTTTTTTGACACATTTTCTTTGTTTTCCTCTTTTAAAGTCCGAGAGTAAAGTGAGGCTGAATGAAATCATCAGAAAGAATTCACAACACGCCGCTCTTGTTCTTGTGTGAGTACAAAGTTTACGATTTAGAAAACTGAGGACAATTTCAAAAAAGATATTGTAATTTTACCAAGAGACTGAGTCGATAAATAAATAAATAAATAAATAAATAAATAAATAAATAAATAAATAAATAAATGGCATGTTTTATTTATAACGTAGCAAAAATTGATCTTGGGAATTGTATTTAAAAAGGTACTTTCTCTTTTCTCTTCTGTTCCTATAAATCTGATTTTTTTTTGTTTGTTTGTTTTTTTAGGAGCCTTCCGGTGCCTCAAAGTGACTGTCCCAGTGCTCTGTACATGGCCTGGCTGGACACTCTGACCTGTGGTCTTCACTGCCCCGCTGTGTTAATACGAGGAAACCAACAGAACATCCTCACCTTCTATTGTCAGTAAAGGATGTAGGAGTCATACAGAAATGGATTATAACAAACCATGACTGCAAGAGTTTGGCCTTCAGCGTGGATATACTTCAAAGATGCTGCTAAGTTCCAGTTATGTCATTTCTAATTCAGAGTCACAACTTTGATTCTGGCTAAACAGGAAGTGCTTTGTTTTCAAATTTGGGTACGTCTGACTTATGAAGTCTTTCTTTTACAGTCACTACCTTAGAAGAAAAATATTTAATCAGATAAGATAGATCATTGAGACAAACATTGCACTGCAGTGACTCCTTTAAGTGGCTCAAATCATTGAAAAGTACAAATATTTTTAAAATCTTCAGCTGTAGAAGTTCTGTTCTTTAGATTTATGCTACGTTTTTCCATTCATGAGCTATAATATTGAAGGTTATTGATAATAATAATATTGAAGTACTTTAATAGTTACATCTTGATCAGTGATTAGAGCTTTTGCACCACCTTCTGTAATTGTTTTGATCTTTTTAGTGCTGTAGTGAATGTATTGTATCTGTATTATGTTATTCATTATAGGTGTTCTGTCCAAATAATGAGTAAAACATTTTATTTTAATATTTAAATTTTAGGCCAGTTTGCCATAATTCTAACTTGTCTTTAATTTAAGTAAAAAAGGTGTACTTAATTATAAAACTGATCATTTTACCATTGTTCATTTTCAAGTTTTTATTGAATCAAAAACATTCTAACCTTGCTTCAGATACAGAATGTATCTTCTGTTGATTCAATAAGACAGTTATCTGATTTGTTGAGAACAAAAAAAGCTGTCCAGTTAAAATATTTTTTGTTTCTGTTTTAATTAAACTTTGTCATTATGCCTAATTTGTACATGTATATTTGGTTTGTGCAATATCATTTCTTGTATGTTTACAAAAAATAATAAAAAATCAATGTGATGATTATTCTAAGGAGCAAAGGCAGCAGTAGCACAGCGGTCAGCGCCGCAATCTTTTGAGGCTGCAGGTTTTGAGTTCAGGTTGCAATAGCAAGAACATCCGGCGTAAAACAATCACTAAATCTTTTTAGTTCTCACTGTGGAGACCCCTGAAGAAAAGAGCTGCCAAAATACCAACAAGTACATTCTAAGGAACAAGGGTTTTGTTCATTCTGATCTCACTGTGTTTTGATTATTTTAACACCTGTACATCTGAGGCAATACACTTAGACTTTTAATCAACTAGTGACAAATTGTTTGCATTTTTTAAACAATAAAAAATGATTCATGCAGAAGTGGAATTTGCTTGAGTATGAAATATTTTAAACTAAGTATACTAATTTTTGCTCATTATTTGTGCAAATATTCAACACCCCTGAGTTTTTAGGTTAGTAGATTTAGGAAATGTATTTTTGTATTTTTTTCCTTTAGAAGTACAGCATAAATCAGATTTGTCTTTTTTCTTTTGTATAATGCCTTAAATTAACATTTGTTGTGAATTGGTGATGCATACAGTATTCCAGATCAACGTAACTGAAGCAAAGTTTAAACAACTTGCCACATATTTACACTAAAATAAATGTGCAAATTTAATTCAACTTAACTAGAATAAAGATTTGCACAACAGAGGATTTTTAATCAAGAGATCCTAAAGTGATGCTAATTTAACACATTGTGTTTTCACTTCCCTTTGGGAGATTAGGGCTGTCTTTTCACTTGTTTTAGTTTTAAGTTGAAACGTGTAAGATTTGACAATGGGCTTTCATATATAACAAGTGTTGCAGTTAGAATAACCACTAGATGGCAACATAACATTTTAATTCCCATTTAAATGAAGCTGTTGATATTACATGTACTTCAACTGTTTTGGAAATAGGAATTTGGGATAGGTATTTTTAAGTCAGTGCAGTTTGATTGTCAGCTCTATAATAACAACTATATTAAAAAGAAAAAGAACAGAAGCTCAGCTGTACTGCAGAGTGAAATACATTGTGACCTGGCCATAGTGTCTAACATGACAGACATTAGGAAACTCAGCAAATCACTGGAGAACAAAACAAAGCAAAATAGAATTAAGAATAGGCTGGTCTATGAATTCAAGCAAACAGATATCAACAAGATGCGCCAACGGCCTGTGCTGAGGTGGAGTTTATTGAAAGTAAGCAAAACTGGAAGAAATGATAACCAAATGTTAAAGAAATTAATAATTATTAAGATGTTCTTCATTGGGAAATGTCTCCATGACCTTACTGTTACATTAAATACAGCTAACATGACTAGTGTCCATTTGAATAGATGGATTACACATCTGCTGTTGAATTGGACTTCACTTTGTCACCCATGTAAAAGTCACATGGACTTTCCAGCATTTTCTTCAAATTCCCTCTGGTTAAGGCAATAAATTGCCACTAGGGCTATTTTCAAAGACGTAAACGTTCATCCAATTATCTACAATCTCTTTGTCTAGGTCTGTTATACCTCGTCTAGGTGCAGCCAGGATGTAATTTAAATGGTGATTCCAACCTCCACATAATTCAAGCAGCCACAGAACAAGGTTGCAGAAAAAGTGTGATTTCTTTACAGTAATTATTAATAAGTATTTACAAAACTGGAGTTTTGCCAAATTCAGGATGAGTCATGGCCAACGTAAGAAACAAAATGTAAACTACTGTATTTTTCCCTCTTACCTGTATACAAAAATAAAGTGAAATCAAACCCAATTCTATTTATTTCCTAGATAAACATTTTCAGTTGCAGTCTGTGTCGTTTCTACATTCTTCTCTCTGTTTGGTTTCATTTAAAAGACCTGATCAGATATTGTCCAAGAATAACCATCATGGTGGATAAAGCTCATTGCCTCGCACCGTCGATGTCATAATTTTACCGGTATGTTTCGTGTGTAAATAAAATGGCTCTGTGTAAAATTTATAAACGAAACAGCCTAAAGTATTTTTACAGTCTATATTTAAAATATATGTTTATCAAAATAAAGTCTAATGTTAACAAGAAATCATGGATCACTTTAAAAGAAGTGGCAGCCCACCCCTTAAAACCCCTCAAAACTATTACAAACAACTAATGTTGACGTAGCACAAAGGGTTGGGCGTGGCTGGTTGGTATGCTCAGAATGAATGGAATCCAATGTCATCACTTCCACAGCTCATTTTTATGCAGCACAATCCTTACTCAACCCCTCTGTCTTTGTCACCCATTTATGACCGACTTGGACATTAACTTACATGTTTTGTTCTAGTTACACACAGGTATGACCACAGTCATAACACAGCCATAATCTTTGAACTAAACAAATCTAGAAAGGTACGGTCCTGACAATAGACTTTTTGTTGTACAGTATGTCCACTGTTAAAGCAATATAGTCTTTCTGAAATTCCAGAAAAACTCCGACAAGGCTGCTGTAATGATCTGGCCTTCATGTCTGCACTAGGGTCAAACACAACCCTGTTCTGTGAAATTTCTTGGGGTAGCAGACTCCAAAACAGAATAACTACTAATGCTCTTCTCCAGATACAGTATTTGTGGTAGTGCCTTTTCAGCATGTGCATTTGAAAAACATTTCCTAAGCATTTAAATCATATAATAAGAAAGGCATCATTGCGTGCCAGAAGGTCAATGATCCCTGGAAACCTTCTCTCAAATTCTTCCTAGTGTCCCGCAGAAGCATCGAAGATGCCGTTGTTTCACAATTTTGCAAGACTTCATACAATTATACAAAACTTTATGCAACTTTTCATAGCTATTTGTCATTGTGTACCACATGAATTTTCACATGTGACTTGTTCTGAATAATTAAGCTGATCCAAGACTGTTTTCTCCTTAGTGAAAATGGAAGGAACCCTTAGACAATCCACGTACATTTTATGCACCTCAACTGTCTGTATGCCTTGCATGTGTGTGGTCACAGATGAGTGTTAAACCTACCCACAGTCATGACACTTCCTCCATCTCAATTGTCACTACCTGGGAAACTCAAACATTTCTTTGCATGGTCTCTACAAAAAGTTTGTTAAAAGTCAGGGGTAATCCTTTGATCTGTGACCTTGCCTAGAATGGTTCTCGCCTGCCAACTTTCAAAGACGCATCCTACCTTCCAACCACGGAAAGCTGAAAATTAGTAGGACTTGAAGTGAGGAGATGATAAATATAACAAAAATAAATAAATAATAATTCACCCTCTTTGTGGTTGTTTCCAGAAACAACCAGTTGAATTGGTTTAGCATGGTGGGTAACAGTGGTTATGACTTGGCAATTCAGGGCTGAGATAATTAAAGTCTTGGAGAAGGTTTTGGTGGTTATGTTTAGCTTGTTGCTAAGTTGAGAAAGGTTTTACTCAACCACTGAATCCACTAATGCCTGGAGAGAATGAGACAATTTAAATTGATGACAGTTGGAAGTAATAACCAGGGATCAGAAGAACAAGCATATTGATCCACCATCACCCATGTGTTTACTTGGGGTGTTGGTGGGTTACCCTACTTATTTCAGGTTTGTTGAAATACACATATTATCCATATCTTCCCACATTTCATCTGTGCTCTGCAGTCATTCCTACAACTGGCACCATTACATGTAGATAGCATTTACATATCACAACTGAAAAGACCATCCATCCATTATCTATACCCGCTTCTTCCTTTCAAGGTCACGGGAGTCACTGGTGCTAATATCCAGCTGTCACAATGCGAGAGATGGGGTACATCTGGACAGGTCACAAGTCCATCACAGAGACACACATAGAGACAAACGCGACAGAAAACTATTCACTCTCTCACTCACACCTAGGGGCAATTTAGAGTAATAAATTAACCTAACAGTCATGTTTTTGGTCTGTGGGAGGAAACCGGAGTATCCGCAGAGAACCCATGCGTGCTCGGAGAGAAAATGCAAACTCTACCCAGAAAGGTCTCGGGATTTGATCCAGCAACTTTCTTGATAAGAGGCATCAGCTCTACCAACTTAAAAATACCAATAAAACTACTTCATAAATATAAAAGTCAACAGATAAGATTAAATAAGAGAACAATGAAATTACATTTCAGAACACTCATTCAGAAGAAGACAGAACATAACACAAAAGCCTTCAGAAGACGCGTCGTTCCGGGCCTGATGCGTGATCTGTCCCCCATTGAGCATTCAGAAAAAAGCACGTTTGCGGAAAGGCGAATCAGATCTTCCCGCCCCTGAGCCGCAAAGCTTGATAGTAACAGGCCCGCATCGGCCCACTTCTGAACAGAGGCGGATTGTGTTTGCGGCTCCAGCAGCTGATTTGAATAATGGGAGGAGACGACTCTCCCCTCGCCCGCTGAACCGCGCTGTTT
>JAUBOC010000170.1:16621368-16632440 GCA_032275365.1 Anablepsoides cearensis | reverse complement strand
GCAAGTCATATCGTCATCGCAATATTAAGCAGTGTTATCGCACATCGCAGGTTTTCCTAATATCGTGCAGCCCTAAAGTGCGTATTAAATTTTTTAGGAGAACTTGGGGTTTGAGTCAAATAAAACCAATCCACATAAATGATATGCGAGACGTACAAGTTATGGGAGTGATTTATTTCAGGATGCAGGTTCAGTGCAGTATGCTTCCTGAAAAAGAACGCACAATTGTTTTTAATAGCAAAATCAAGAGTTCAAACATACCAACAGGTAAGAAAAAGAAAACAGTGAAAAGAAGTGGTACAAATTACAAAGTCAGTGTCATCATCTGTGAAACTCCTCGACTATTACAGTGGAACTTGAAAATCAGTTCTCTTACATTCCCTTTTTTCCAAAAGGGACATTGATTCAATGACCATACCCTACTACAAAACCAAGACCAAATCCAACATGAGCAGAATATGTACAAAAGATGATTTAAACCAGAGTGAGTAAACGTAATCTGCTGTGTTATAAAAACAAGATTAACCAGAGTTGTGTCGACAACGATGGTAGCATCGGTGATCTCAAAGGTCTTATGTCCAACGACCTTCGGATTCAGAGTTTGTAGGTTTGTGCAGCTAACCTCAAGATTTTTGCAGCTGCAACGTCTCACTTTTTTTTTTTGTGCAAACAAAACAAAAAAATAAACTGTAGCAAGAGGCAACAAAAACACTAACCTGTGTTTGGTGTGTATTTGGAGAAAACGAACGTGTATCAAAAATATCCATATATAGCATTATTGTATGTAGCTGTGAGGGTCTTTTTTAGATTCTGAAACTATTTCCAGTAATTATCCAGGCCTGTGACATGTTGCTACT
This sequence comes from Anablepsoides cearensis, assembly GCA_032275365.1. Lineage (NCBI taxonomy): Eukaryota > Metazoa > Chordata > Actinopteri > Cyprinodontiformes > Rivulidae > Anablepsoides > Anablepsoides cearensis. The sequence continues at coordinate 16,631,583 of JAUBOC010000170.1, read as the reverse complement.
CAAAATACAAAAATAGTGAACATGAGTACATATAAAGCAAGCAATGACGATGAACAGTGAGAGTTTTATATCCAAGGAACAATGGCAAATCACTCCAGGAAGAAGAAGAAAAAAAAAAGAACAATTTGAATGTATTTTGGTAGCAGTGTAAAACACATGATGATGGGAGTATGTACAAAGTGGAGTTCACTGTTCATATTTACACATTTACATACAAGAAATCAAACCTTTAAGAAGACATGATTCCACTTAGGGCTACGCCTAATATAGGCTGGTACTGAATAAATCAACTACCCCTTCTTTCCATGTAGGAAACCTTATTCTTGAGAGGAAAGAGTCTGTTTTGACCAAAAACAAAAAAGTGTGAGAAGGAGGAGCAGAAAGGGCCACGTCTTTATTTTTTATTTTTTGTTTTTGTTCTCTTTCTTTTTAGAAATAACTAAACACGTTAACAGATTATGTCACCGAGCAGATCAGCATCTGCCCTTTCGAGGCACCATGGGACAGACAAGAGTTGATTTGAAGTACCACGCACAGATCGTCTAAAAATCAAACAAACACAAAACGAGCAACTTTTAAAGCAGAGAACGAGACTCCTAATGATGAAACATGAACAAAGCTGTGTGTACATAGAGTGTATAGTCCCAAAATGGTGAGAAGTACCTGTGAGTGGAAATTTAAGAAAGTGCAACATCGCCCTCTTGTGTTTGCATGCATACTCACTTCGTATGCAAATCCACAAGGGTTCATCAAACTGTACATTCCATTGAGATTATTATTGCCTTTAAGGAGGGAAAAGTGGAGTGGTACTTTTAGGGGAAAAGGAAGAAAATATCAGGTGGAAGAAAAACCTAATAGCCATTAATTTATTTACTGTACCTCGATGCAGCCTACGCTTAGTGATCACACAGCAGTATTTAGGCAGCTAACTTCAGTGGCTGTTGGCCTAAATTGTTCTACCGTCTTACACCAAAATTTTCTTGGAAGCCAGTAGAGTGAGTTGTGCTTACTCGTTTTACTCATGTTAAGTGGCAGACACTTTATAGACCAATTTTTGACAAAACACAGGTAAGTCAGCTGTGTTTTGACTTTTGTTTTTAACTGTATTCATCACATCCTCCATGATTGAAATCAACAAAATTAAAAAGTGTGCCTTAAAATGATGTAAAGTACAGGTTTAAACAAATCCATTCAAAATTAGGCCGGTTGGAAGGGAAAGTGGGGTTGGGGCAAAAAAAAAACCATAGTAGAAAGGCAGAGTCCCTGTGCTTGTTAGCTGTCTCGACTCGGCTGGGCTCGTCAGTGTTGCCATGTCAGCGATCAGCTGGTCAGGTAACCGTGTAATTCTCTGGAGGTGATGCTCAAGACCACACCTGAGTGGTTGCCTGGAGACAAGTTGGAGAAAGAAACAAGTGAGTGATGAGCTCGAGAGTGAAGAGCACAGATTCTGAAACACTGTGGTTCACTGAAGCAAAAGCTGCTTTGTGGGGTTTTCCATAGCAACATATATCCTGGAGGCCACATAGATAAACCAAATACAGTTTATTTCACAAGATTTTCAAAACTACTTTACTTTATAAAAATATGGATCATTTTTCAATGTACAAATATTTAAAAATTTAAAACCATTTTTAGTCCATCTTCATACGCAATAATGACCCCACTATGGTTTCTGCTAGAATGTGACTTGAATTGTGGCAAATTTGGAAAACCTCCTTCTGTCATGATGCTGCTGCACTGATACATGCTAAAGGCTGGTTTTATAGCTGAACGAGGTGTGAGAGAGTGGATCAGTGATTATATTTCAAGTTTTTTTTTCTAACTGAAGTATTTATAGTCATGTAGAAGACGTATGGAATAAATCATCATAATCCCTCCCACAGAACGTCTAATGTAGCGTTTGTCGCATCAAGTTAAGCATATAAACAACACGACACATAGTTCTTCTGCAAAAAATATAGAAAAATAAGCTGCAAAATCAGTCTTTTCCAGATTTTTTCATGGAACCTAAGTCCTAGTATTTTGCTGTAGTTCCCGTGAGATTTCAGAAACTGGAAATACAGTACGGTAAGAAAAGTCAACTTTTTTTTCCCTCATGCCTTTTCGTTACAACAATAAAGGAAGGAACAATAAAACAATAAAATGTACTATTATTGTGAGGCAAATATCAATGTAAATTCAGTTCAATGTAAAATGAAACAAAAAAACTCCAAACAATACAGCACAGTCCAATACATGACGTGTGCCCACGCTCTGCCCAGAACACAGCATTTCCACCTTCTAACAATACCCTGTGGTGTGTAGCTGCTAACTGTTTGGCCCTTGTGTGTTTTTCTTTGGTTCTCACATTACAATGCCAGCTCAAATGTGCTGTAGGCCTTTTCTGGACTGCATCCATTATTCACACTTTTTCGCAATTTGAGGGTACTCTAAGAACGTAACCCCTGCAAAAATCAGGGTTTCACTGTACGGTTCTTCCAGCTGTCTTTTGCATCTGTGAGCATCTCCTGGACCCTCAACATGCTCTAGTTATCGGCTGCATGTTACACTGAATATACTACTGTGTACACCTGTGTCAGAATGTAGCCACATGCTAGGAGATCACGCCACCAAAGAATGATGCTACCACAATCATCATAACTGTGTTTGGTTGCTTCCATGACCTGGTCACGTTTATGGTTGTAGCTTAGATGTGAGCAGTGTGGCCAATCCAAACCAAGTTGGTGCATTCAAGTCTCACACCATGAAAAATACCCCTACTTCAATCAGGACATTGATACTTTGCTACCTCAATAAGAAACTACTATAACGTTACTACAGAGGTTCTGTGCAGACCATTGCAGACCTACGAGCACATAAAAATGGAAGTCCACTGCTTTACTGTGCACCTTCAGCCCTTGTCAGACATGATGTAGCTGATGTTTTTTACAGCATAGTAGGGTCATCATTTGGTGTGAAATGAGCCTTGGGAAATTTTGTTTAATGAGTACAATGAGTTTGATGTAATCTGTAGTTATAGAGTATGCTGTAGTAAGTATGCCCTTCTCACCATTCACAGCAAGAAATATAGCTTTATATGTTAAGTTTGGCAAAAAACAATGTTCCAAATGGCTCACTTTAAAAAATGTACAAAAGCTACTTTTATATCACATTAATATTTATGTTAAAATTACTTAAAAATATGTTTTGTGTATTTAAAATGCTGGTAACTCTTAGAAATACAATGTTATAAAAAAGTCTGTGATAGGGGAATGATGGCAAGCTTTAAATACACATAATTCAGTTATATGTTTAGGTTTCTTACAGTTATTTCTCAATCTTGTCAAAGTTCATCGTGATTAGTTACATAATATCATTTGCTAGACGTAAAAGAACAATTAACTCTGACTATTTACAGTACATTTTATGATCATTATCAAACATCATTAACAGTGATAACAGAAGAAAGTGAAGTCACTCAGTACCTTGGTGTCTGTTAGCTGCTGTAGTTAGTGGCTTGGGTTTTAGTAGCAGTGGTTAGTGGTAGTCCTTATAAGGGAACGGAAGGCGGGGCTACCTCCTGCGTTACCTAGAGTCTGCGAGTCCAGGTCATCGTCAATGAACTCCTCGCCTTGGATGATGTGCTGTGTGTCCTCGCTGTGGTTGACGGGGCTGGTCATCTCCTGTTCCTTCTCGTTGTGCATCTGGGCATAGATGTTGCGGTTTCCTGGAAGCTTCCTGAAAAACAACGGGGGATAGGCATCCTCAGTCCTAAGCCAAGGACTGTGGGATTCATTGTTTTTATGAGATGGGGCGGCATTTTTTATATGGCATTTTTTATTGTGACTTTTCTGTGGATAGTCGTGTGTTCTGAACTCGGGACAGTGATACAGGTGAGTTATCGGAGTGAAGAGAAGGCATGCATACATAATTAAACTAGAAATTTTCATGCAAGCTAACAAGGTTGGACCATATTAGGATATTTTTGAATGTATTAGGCACATTTAATTTGTGTATCCATAAAGAAAAACATATAGATTTAAAAATAAAACATTTAAACCTGTGAAAATAAATATTGGCTGTTTGCTTCTTTACTAAACATAATCTGAACTTCTGTTTGCAAACAAATTTCGTACTACTAACAGTACATGCTAGAATGCTAACTATGGTACTGAACACTCCCAATGAATATTAGTATGCTAATATTAGCATTTAGTTAACTCAGCTGTAAATTTGTTACGTTCAGCTAAAAGGGACTTCATCGTGTTGCATAATACACATGCCTGTAAATTTTCAGAGTAATCAAAATCCAAAGCATAAATTCCCTCACACAACAGTCCTGAAAATACGGTATGTGTCTATTAAGTATACATTAATGTAGTGGGGTGAAAGGTCTGTTTTACTGAGAAATATGTTGTCCATGGTGTAAATCTACAAACAGCTCAATTAATGAACATAAGAAGTCAGGTATTGGTTGCAGTATGAAGAGCCTACCTGCTGATGACAACCAGCCAATCCAAACCCTTTTATGATTGGAGTAATATAATTCACGAGTACAATTCAAGATTTATTTGGTGGAAGTGGTCCTAATAAAAATAAGGTTTATTGTGGAGCCACAGTCTGAAGACTTTTTCTCACCTTAATTGTTTGTGGAGTTACAGCATGGACAACTTACTGTGTGGGAACAAAGGGTTTAACTTTTCTACATTATTGGAGCTTAGGCAAACTGTTTACATTTGGGTCACCTGCGGTTTCAATTTAGAACTCGGACAATAAATTGTCTACAAACATACTGACAGACAAAATGACGACACTATACACCGTATGTTTTATATTGTGAAAATCTATATTGTGATTGATTTTCTTTTTAAATTATATTAAAGTAAAGTTCAGGGAGAAACTAACTAATTTCTAGGTTTTATTAAAAAATAAAGGTTGAATTTAAAAAGCTGATAACATTCTGCTTGACATGGTTGAACCTTAATTGTGGAGGCCGACAAACTCTTCATAATTTGGTGAAGCTTACCTTTTAAACTTGTATAGGATGAATGAGCCGGTGGCAATGACGCTGATTAGGAAAATTACAGCTAGCGCCCAAATACCTGGACCTCCAACTGCTCCATGGTAGCCTGCAGTTAAGACCAGTAGAGATGTATCAGAGAAGAATACAACTCTTTTACACAGTAAAAGACAAAATATTAGAGCAGAAACAAAATGTCACCAATACGAAAGACAAAAGTGTTTCTACTGTCCAAATCCCCCAAAAAATCTCTCTATATTTTTTTATTTTGCTCAATTTAATACGAAAACAATTTTTGCTTCGATGGTAAGCTTTAAATTTACAGTATGCTTCAGTGAAACAATACAAAATAAATTTAAAAGGTGAAACAATAATACTTACTATTACTTCTCTCTTACTTTAACTTTTAATAATATTTCAGTTTTATTTCACATTTAATTAGTCGTACACATAGTATTTTCCAGTGTTTATAAGATTTGTTAAAACACTGTTTCTACGCAGGAAATACCAGGTAGAGCTCAGTTATTGTTTTTTTAATGGTGCTCCGCTAGAGCAACGAGACGAAGAATGTTTCATGTTAAGTCAAAGTTAGTTACATTTGGCCCTTTAAGGGCCACCATAATGTTTATGTGGCCCTCTATGAAAAGTTTGACACCCCTGTTGTAAATGGTAATTATGTAAAAAGTACATTTTTTGAGTTTTCTTTGAACCACAGAGAAACGATAAAGTTAAATTTACATGTTGAATGTTTGGGTTTACCAGTTTTACATTAAATGCTTCAGGTATAATATTTTCTGAATAAACCTCCATCTGCCTATTAAATCTATTCAGTCTTCAGTTCTTTAGGTTCTTATATTTAATGGGGGTTGAAATGAAATCGGAGGAAGTTCTTCAAACCTGCGTTTGGATCAGCTAACATCACTAGCACTCGTAGACCACCTCGGACCATGAAGCTGACGTTCTTGTCATTAAACGCCTGCACGATCGCTGGAATACGCTAGATGGGAGAAAATATTATATTTAGAAAAATTTTTCCCAAACTAAATTTTAATCAGTGCACCTTCATTTTTCTAGAAATAAATAAATAAAAGAAAGATTCTACCAACAAATTTCATATTGTTGTGTAAATGTTTTGTACCTTATCGACAAATTTACTCCTCTTGGCTGGTTTGTTGTCCAGTGGTAGAACATATAGGTCAGCAGAGGTGGGGAGACCTGGGTTCACCACAATAACTATAGTCTCCTGAGGAACACCTGTGATCTAAGAACACAGAGTTAGAAGTCATATTTTCAATCCTATTTATTATGTAGAGTGTGGTTCAGATGAAGCCACAGTACTCAGCATCTAATTACAGTAGTACTAAAAGTAGAGTTAATTCTTATAAACCAGATGTTCTATGCCAAATATTATTAAGGAAATAACAAAAAGTTACAAAGGGATGAACATAATATTATGAATATTGGAGAACACAAACAAGCTAAAAAGAGAAGAACGACTAAAAACTAAAGCCTAAGTAAATGTACCAAGTGTTTAAACTAACAAAAGAACCTTACATTATAATTTTACGGGTTGGTCAAGATGCCTAAAATATATCAGCCTTTTGCTCTACTTACAAGTTTATTTTCACCTTTTTCCATTTGTTTAGTTGAGCTTTTTCTTTTATTATACAACCCTTACGAATATGTCAATCACTCATGCACATCATACACCAGTAAACTGACTTTCTTCTTTAGAAGTGTCATTCCCCTCTGAGAAAACGATTTAGGATATTCAGAAACAGACCAGTTTGTCAGCCAGTTTCCAAAAGCTAACTGCAGTTAACTCTTGAATATGAAATGTGAATTTAATTAAAATTAGCTTGAGTCTGGATGCAACCAAAGACGCATATCACAACACATAAGAAACATGAAAAAGTATTGGTAAATACAACAAACAGCTTTTTTGCACAATTGCTATTCAAAATACCCAGACCAGTATTTTGCTTTGTTTTGTATCAAATGAGTGAATTTAAATGAACTGAGAAGAACAACATTTGTCAGCGTTTACCTTAGCCAGGATCTTGGTGACCACCTGGCCAACGTCGTCTCTCCACTCAGGGATGTTAGGGTTAAAGTGGTCCAGAGTTCTGCTGAAGCCCAGAGGAAGAATCTGAAAGTTATCTAGACAAAAATAAACAAACATCACACTCAGCCTCAAGTAGAAAATGGGCTGCAGACGTCTGCAAATATTTCAAAAGTGAATCCAGCCGACAATATACAGTATAACAACCACAGATGCTTGTTCTGAATGGACAGCTGTGTGTGGATGGGGATCACCTTAAAGGCAACACATGTGAAGAAGTTAATCTGCACATCCAGATGTGCACAGCTGTTAGCAGAAACACCAGGCAGCAGCCTGATGAATGGTTGGATCAGGCTAATATGGATTATATAACTGCCATCAAAACAAACAAAAGTGCAACACAGCTGTAATATGAACATAACAAAGAGGCTTAATGATACTCCTGTTCCTCATCCAACACACCAGTCTGTAGAGAATAAAATTACTTTTTATCAGCGGTGGAACCCCAGGGCCAGCAAAACCTTCTCAATCAGAATCCCTACCTTACACTTTAGTGCATTATTTCTTTTTTTTTCTGTTTCTATTTTTCCTACATCTTATATTTCTTATATTCCTTTTTCTTCTATTTAATTTTTCCTATTTTTTTTTTCTATTTCTTCTATTTCTATTTTTCTATTTCTTGTATTTCTTCTTTTTATTTTATATTTGAATTTCTTCTATTTCAATTTTTCTATTCTTCTATTTCTGTCTTCTTTCTATTTTTGACCATTTCTTCTATTTCCATTCACGTAGTTTTTCATTTTTTATTATAAATTACTTTTTTTTAAATATCTGTTTCTTTGTTTCATAGCTTTTCCCCTGGTTGCACTGCTTCCAGTAGCCTATATTTATTTAAACGTTTTATCCAATCATATTTCAGGCATCATCTGTTGCTAGGGTCAAGAAATCTGCCTCAGGCCTCCAGAACGAACAGTGAAGGCACATGGAGGGTGAAACAGAAGGCAATGAGACTGTTGCTAAGACTAAACAACGGTTGAGTTGGAAACATCAGAGCCTGAACAGAAACAGAAACATCATCATGACCTGTATGACAGAGGAACTGAGATCTTCTTGAGGGAAATATGGTTTACAATGATAAATCTAAAGAAATGTGGTCTGCTCTAAATAGACGTTCAATAAATCCCTTCTTTATATTATGGTACAACAATGACTTTCAGCAAACCTGAAAATAATTAAATAGGTATAATTTGACATCTAAAGAAAAAAAAATGTATTAAATGTATCAATCTTTTAATGTATAAAATTATGTTGGCATTACCGTAGACTCTGACAATTTTTGTGTCCTGAACCATGGATCGACCATTGGAAACCTGGACTGTCACCGAAACGTCTCCAGTCTGAGAGAAACGAGTCAAAATGCTGTTCCTCAGGGTCAGTGTGGGCTGCGAGAGAAAGTATTACATCAGATTAATAACACACAAAAATAAATAATGAAATAAACCACAACTGTTCTTCAAAAATAAGAATTTCAATGACTGTTTATTTACTTCTGTATTAATTTAATCTGAAGAAATCTGTAATATTCAATACAGAAAGCATTTAAATGTTAAATATTCTTCTTGGAATGTGGTGTGAAATAGTTAGAAACCAATTTACTTTGATTAAATTGATTTCAAACAGCTGCAGAATCTCAGATTGATATTGCATATAGAATGTGTTTTCTCATTACTGGTTAAAAACTAGCAATAGATAAATAAATAACAAATAATAAAAGACAGAAAAAAATTGTGTTTACACATTTCTATAAAAAAACTGGTAAAGTTCAAAAAGAAACATGAAATAGTCGTATAAATACATGAATCAGGTGGAGTTCAAATGACATCCAGTTAGGCTTTAATGTGGTACTTTGGATGCATTGCTATTTTTTACAACATGTTAAATGTAAATATTTTATAATGAATTCATTTAGCTGAGCAGCTGTAGGAGAGCAAACAGCCTTTTATCCATTAATTTTTCCAACAGGTTATTATTTTTTTGTATTGTTTGGAGATATTTTATTTACCTGAAGACTGTCTCCTATCCACCAATAAAAGACGGTCATGTTGGCCTCGGTGGGAAGAACTACAGCTGTCAAATTGACTTCTTCATTTCTCTTTGCAATGGGAACTGCTTCCAGGTGCACTTCCTGTAAAGGACCTGAACAGGAAGTAGACCTTTAATTCTCACATAAAAAAAACATACAATTCTGCAATGCAACACGAAATCATGTAAAAACACATCTGTACAGCAAATTCTGTGAGTACTTTCATGTTTGTGTCTCTAACACCTTATTTGTAAAATCAAAACAGATGCTAATCCATTTTATTTTTGACTCTTTTTTTAATCTAATTTCCCTCTGGGATCAATAAAGTATGTTTCAATTAAATTGAATTTAACTGAATTCATCCATAATCAGCCAACATACTGAAGTTGTGTTTAATTACATTCTAGAAAAAATAAAGTATATAATGTAATGTAAAATGTAATAATTATACACATGATTAGATTCTCCATGAAAATGACCAAAGTTAGTTATTTTAAAAAGCAAAAGGCTAATAATTTGTAAAGTGATTATATCACCACAAAACAAGAGTAACTTTAAACTGTTTCTTAATTAGATTCAATTCTAGTTGCTAAAGTCAGAACTGCTGTTTTTGTTTTTTAGCATTTTGAGCATTCAACCAATTCTTAGAAATTACTGATGCTGGGCTACTCCATGCTAATTTTATTCTGTTTGGGGATCCTCTTGTGTTTAAAAAAAGCCATTTGTTGTTTTTCAAAGAGGTGTTTTCTTCGCAGAAGAAGTGCTGCCAAATTGGCAAAAAAATAAAAAATAAACATTTTCCTAATTGGGAGCACCGTCTTCTACTGGTGTTTCTTCAGCTGCAGTGTGTTGAGTGCTCCCGACTGCCAGATTAAACAGAACAGAAAAAAGGACTTTGAGTTTAATGCCTCAGCAAAAGATGGAGCTATCAGCACTTATAAAAATAAAATAAAAATTTGGCCTATTCTGTCATGAAACCAGAGTTGTGTGTGTGCACTGTGTATTCTCATAGGAGTACACCAGAGGGAGCCAAGGAGAACTGCTGTAGGACTGTGGGCTCATCTCCAGCAG